>BLBF01000057.1:2830813-2867406 GCA_015471245.1 Laticauda colubrina
TTCTATTCTATTCTATTCTATTCTATTCTATTCTATTCTATTCTATTTATTCTATTCTATTCAACTCTCTGTCTGGGATGGTATAAGTTCTCCTGCAGGAAGATTCTTTATTCAATCCAAGTTTTTGTATTTTCTAAATTGGGAGAATTAGATACCAGGAGAGGACATTCGAGTGGTGCTAGAGGTGGAGCTCTCACCTCACAGTCAGGAAGCTGTGAGTTCCATCCTAGGTAGAGACAGATATTTCTCTCTCTGGGCACAATGAGAATATATCTGCTGAACAAAGCTCTGTATGGGTGACAGGAAGGGCATCCGGCCATTAAAACGCTCTGCTAGCTCCATTCAGTTGCCCAGACTGCACCCCGCCAGAGATGATGGGGTCGTTAAATGAGGATGATGAGCTAGCAGGAGCTGCCATTGGCTTGAATTGCCCTGGATAAAATAAAGTTCTGGGTTTCTAAGAAGATAACAAAGAAGCACCCCTGAGTGCACATTCTAACTGCCACATTGTGGTCATAATGGAAAACCCTCCCAGCAACCTTGTTCCATACTTAATTATCTGGCAATCCCTTTCCCCCCGGTGACACGAGCTTTGTCAATGCAAGCGCTTTGCCTTGTATCCCCATTGGACTTCTCACTTTTATGGGAGGCTGAATAAAATTCTTTGGCATTTTATGAGGAGAGGAGAGGGGGTAAAAAAAAAAAAAAAAACACCACTCCATTCACTGGGACTTAATTTCCATCTAATAAACATGCTGAGGACTGCAGCCTAAAACATAAAGGAATCCTATCCAAAGCCTGAGAGCACTAAGCAAGTCTATTTACCGAGAGCAGTCCTGTAATTTGGTCTATTCTTTTCTCAGCTTCAGGAACAAGTTGTGCCTGGTAGGGTTTTTCTCCTTTGTCAAGTGTTCCTTGCATTCTAATTCTACGGACATGCACTCGGAGGTCTTACTGAGCTGAAGCGAGTCAGCCTCAGCTACCTGGCCTGAAACGATTTTCGCTTGGTACGATTCCATTTTGCTCTTCAGCCAGGAATGCTAAGACAGGCAGCTTTTAAATGCTGAAGCAGGGTCCTTCAGATTTCTGCAACTTTCCCTGGATTGCTTCACAAACCTCCTGAGGTCAAATTACTCATCCCGTATGTGAGAGTAATTTAACAGCTTGCTTTTTTTTTTTTTCCTTCGCCCCTTTCGCTCTCACTGAATAAAAAGGTAGAAGAATGGAGGAGGAGAACATAATTGCGAACTGTGAATCAGCTGGGAAGGATAATTAATTCAGACTTGGGAAGAAACCCGCAGCATTAACTAACCTAACCTCAAAAGGAAAAATAGTGACTTTCTGAGACAGGTAGGGAGAAAGTAAAAAATTCTGCAGACCATCATTTCTGTCCATTCAAGAAATCTGACTTCCATTAAAAAAAACCCTCCAAATCTCTAAATCAGGAGGAGAAAAAATGCATAATCACTCACTTGGTTTTAAGCTAATGTCTCAATCTGGGATCTATGACTTATCAGAAATTCCCTCTTTCTGAGTTGCATCCCCCTAAATCCTAAATTCTGCAACCCCTGAATTTAGTTGGATTCCCATAGCCTCTATGCAGAGAGATAGGGGACCTCCCAAGCAAATGGGGAATAAAATGTGAATGTGATCAAAGTAAAAAAGGAACATGCATGAAAAATAAATGGAAGGCTTGGAGAATAATTCAGTACTGGCAAGGGATTATCGATAGCCCTTGATTTATGGGCACTGTTGAGACCAGAATTCGATAAGCAATTCTTAAGTGAGACAGGCCTGATTTTACTACTTTATTTTGCCAAATCACTGCAGTTGTTAAGTTGAACCACATTGCCATTAACCGAACCGCGCTTCCCTCACTGACTTTGGTTGTCCAAAGCAAGCTAGGTGTCAAGGCTCCAACAATATACCCCCCATTCAAATCATAAGTCTCTAGCTGCATCTCTCAGTTAAAAAAAAAAAAGATTTATTAGGAGTGAACATGCTAGTACTATCTGGGTGAAGCCAACTCTTAAGACACATTATTCATTTCCCCCTTGACCCTGGTCTTCCTCCCACCCCCTGGATGTATATTCTCCAGTGGGACACATCCATAGCCAAGAGTCATCAATCATGCTCTCCAAGTAATAATCATACGTGCCACCAGCTTTGGCTGCCTAGCAATTATCTGAAGCATTCAAGGAATGCACTACTTTCCCCCACTCCCTTTCTTCTGGCAACTAAAAAGCCCAAAGAAGTATTTTTTAGTTGACACTAGGAAGGTCACAAATGGTAATCACGTGACCCTGGGATGGCATCATAAAATATAAGCTGATTGCCAAGCCCCTTAATTCTGATTACATGGCAGTGGGGATGCTGCAATGGTTGTAAGTGTGAGGACTGACACTTTGTCACTTTTTTAAGGGTTTAATGACAAAATATTGTTAAAAGAATATTTGTAAGGCAAAGGTTATTTGTAAGACAAGGATGCCTAAGATTCCTTTGGTTATCTGGTGTATTTATGGATAAATGTAGAAAGAATACAACTTGTGGATATGGAAGCCCATTCAAATGCTGTTAGCTAAAAATCCAATGTTTCTGCTAAACTTTATGATGAACAATTCAGGTATGTCTAGTCCAATGAAGCGAAGCATTGGGGAGGCACGACAGCTGTCTCTGCTATTTGCGGGACTGTCTCATAGGGTAGAGCGGGGTCAACCTTGTTTCCAAAGCACCTAAAGGCAGGACAAGAAGTAATGGGTGGAAAATCATGAAAGACCAAACCAAATCTAGTCTAGTAAGTAAAGAGAAATTTCCTGAATAATCCGTGGAACTGCTTGCCTCCAGAAATTGTGGATGCTCCATCCCTGGATGTTTTGAAGAAAAGACTGGAAAGCCATTTGTCTGGAATAGTAATTGAGTCTCCTGCTTGAGCAGAGGTTGGACTAGAAGACCTCCACGATCCCTTCCAACCCTATTGTTCTATGTTCTATTTGCAATAAATGCTAGAAGGGGGATAGGCTGCAACAAAGAATGTGGTTCTAAAAATCTTTGCTGCCATCTAGTGACTGCCAGGTTCTTGCCCTCAGACCTGGTAAGGCAAATCCAGAAATGTCCAAATTCAATCTCCAAACCGGCATGGGCTTTTCGTAAAATACCAAGCAGAAATCTTACCCCAAATTTGGAATAGAACAGGTTGCTCCTCAGGCATTCACCTTGCTTCGTATCTCAGGGCAATCTAAGATGTGGTTTTGTTATTTTGGGGTTTGTTTCTTCCTCCTCCTGCTGCTGATTTTGTTCCTGTTCCATCACTGTGTATGCTTAATTATGCTGAGATGAGAAAAAAAAAGGCAAGCATGTTTCCCAAAGTAATTATTATTGTGAAAAGGCGAGAGTTGCTCAGTTGTGCAATTAATTCGGGGGGGGGGGAGAGAATATAAATAGGTTTCTGTAAACTATCCTGTACAGGAAGTCCTCGACTTATAACAGTTATTTAGAGACCGTTTCAAAGTTATAGCGGCACTGAAAAAAGTGACTCATGGCCAGTTTTTATACTTATGGCCGTTGTAACATCCCCAGACTCATGTGATTAAAATTCAGACACTTGGCAACTGACTCGTATTTATGACGATGGCAGTGTCCCAGGATCACACAATCCCCTTCTGATAAGCAAAGTCAATGGGGAAGCCAGATTCATTTAACAACAGGTTGGCTAATTTAACTAGAGTGATTCATTTAACATCTGTGGCAAGAACGGTTGTATGGGCCAAACTCACTTAACAAATGTTAAGAAATTAAAATAAATGTTGGGCTTGATTTTAGTCATAAGTCAAGAACTATCTGTAGCTTTAAAAAAATGCTTTGGAAGCACATTATTCCAGGATCATTGAAGCACTGCTATTAATACAATTGTCATCCATTTATATATGAAACATCCTATATTATATGTTTATTTTAGAAATTAGGATGTTTCATAAGCCCATTTGAAGAGTCAGTATGACGTAATGGTTAAGGTAGTGCTTTAGAAAGGAAATGCAAGTTCGAATCCCAGCTTAGCCATGAAAGCCAGCTGGCTGATTTTTGGGCAACTCTCTCAGCCCAACCTACTTCACAGGTTTGGGGTTGTGGGGAAAAGAGAAGGAAGGAAGCAGGAAAGGTATTCTTCCACGTACGACCACAACTGAGCCAAAATTTCTGTTGCTAAGTGAAACATTTGTTAAGTGAGCTTTGTCCTATTTTATGATCTTTCTGCCACAGCTGTTAGTTAGGTGAATCAATCAATTGACTTTGCCTATCAGAAGGGGGATCACATGACCCCAGGACAAATGCGACCATCATAAATATGAGTCGGTTGCCAAGCGTCTGAATTTTGAGCATGAGACGAAGGCACTACTGCAACAGTTCTAAGGGTGAAACACCAGTCATAAGTCACTTTTTTGAATGCCGTTGTAACTTAGGTCACTAAACGAACGAGAATTACCTGCATGACCGAATCAGTCAATAATTAATTAATTAATCATTAAAATAATGTAATAAAGGCAGGAAAATGTGAAATACAAATAAGTATTTGAGCTCAAGATAGCTTCCATGGGGTTTTAGCCCCCACAAGGACCCCATGAAGTCAGCATAACTTCCAGAGAGCAATAATGCACCTCCACGGAAATTCTCTTTTTTATGACCTTCCATAGATGTGATTGAACTCAAATCCAAGCCTCCCTATTCCTAAATTAGCCCTTACACCAAACTGGCGCTCCAACTGACCCAACTAACCCCATTTTGCAGGCTTCTCGAGGCCCTAAAGCCCAGATAAGCACCATTCAACAAGCCTACATTCCAACTAACCAGGGTTAGTTAACCCAATTTAAAGCCTTCCACAAGCCCAGCTCCAGAGAAAGGAGATAAAAGCCCTTCTGCTTCCACCTGCCTCTTCCTAGTTACCCAAAAGAGAGGTGAAAATGGCAGGGGGGGCCCTTGGCAGCCATTTTTTTGCAGGCCTTAAATGAATAAACACTTAAAATAAAACACTTCAATAAGTAAGAATTTGGCGTGAAAGGACAGCATATATTTTTGCAGTGCTGGTGCAACTTCACCACTTTGTTGCTCTTAAATTTCCTTCCTTTCTAATTTTATTTCATTCACATTGACCAAAGTCGCACCTCCTTCGCCTCGCATAGGCTCTCAATTGGCGGGAATTTTTCAGGTTGCCATGGCAATGAAGCGACCGCGCGACCTCACGAGTGCGCAGGCGCCTCGCGGTGGTCACGGCGGCCAAGCAATGAAGGGAATCGTTTCGTGAGTTATGCCGAAGAGGGCGCTCTTTTTTAAAAAAGCAATGGCTGCGCGTTCTGATTACGTCACTCAGCACCATAGAAGTACGAAAATCAAAAGATAGGAGACCTTACATAATCACATTCCAAGATCACTCTGAGAATATTGTTTTGTTACCACCGCAGAGTTGTCGGGCTGGGATTTGTATAATGGTCTGCATAATTTGAAGATTATATATAGCTTAAAGCTTTCGGAGGGCAATGGTTGAAGTCATTTGAACGCGAGGCCCAATTATTCGAATTTAGCGGGCATCTTTCGGAATGCATCTATCTATGGGGTCGTGATAAGTCGACACCGGTTTGATGGGGCATAATCAATCAATTAATTTTCTAATAGAAAGCTCTGCAGTTGATCTGCGTTAGAAGAACGCTAAAAACGACGTTCTTTTGTTCATAGAATGAAATTGATTCCTACACCCGGAAGTCATATCTCTAAGCACCTCTCTACTTTCGTCACTCTACAAAGGAAACCGTTTCTGACGTCAAGGGCCGCACCGACAGTGGATGACGCTTGAATTCAGCGACGATGACAGAAGCGAAGAGGCATCGGGCCGTTGTTTCATTTCAAGATGCCACTGGAAGCCGGGCCGGCTCGCCTGGTCCGCTCGGCCCAGAAGGACGAGCTCTACCGGGGAGCTCTGAAAAGCAGGACCGGCGCCGTCGTGTCCGGCCTGGCGGGTGAGGCGCCTCCGCCTTTTCTGCTTCCCCGAAGCCTTTTCTGGGCGTTTTGTCTCAAATTCGAATTTAAATTGAAATAAATACATATCTATATCTATTTTTATATATCTATTCTATTGAATGCCAGGCGGGTTTTAGAAACAAAACTCAGGATCTTCGTGCAAGAAGGAAGAAGCAAGCCAAGTTTCACATTTTGCCATTCATCAGCAATGCCTAAAATACATATTCATTTATATCCCTTTATTTTTATTGAAGTAATTCAAGGGGCCGAAGCATGACCTTCCTTTTTTTTTACCGGCAACAACAGCTTTGTGAGGTGGGCTGAGTGTGCGACTGGCCCAAAATCTGGCTTTCATGGCTAAGGCAGGACTGGAACTCGCAGCCTCCTGTTTTCCACTTAACCATTTAGACCAAACTGGCTCCATTATTCGTTATTATGATAATTATTTTGGCTCCATACTTTGTATAATCTACCTGCTATGAGCCAACAGATAAAAAATTGTATAACAAATGAAAAGTTGAATGAAAAGTTGTATAAGCCCCACTAAACTTAATTATACATACATACTTATATTCTTATGATTTTTGATGAAGGTATTTTATTCTTTATGTACACTGACGGCTTCTGCACTGAAGACAAACTGGGGTGTGTGTGTTTGTGTTTATTTTCATAGTTATAAATTGTACACTGAAGATGGTATTTAATTTTGTTGTACGATGACAATACAGTAAACTAAATTTCTTGTGTGTCCAATCACACTTGGCCAAGAAAGAATTCCATTCCATTCCATATTTTCTATTCTATTCTATTATTCTATTCTATTCTATTCTATTCTATTCTTCTATTCTATTCTACTCTATTCTTTCCTATTTCTATTCTATTCTATCCTATTCCGTTCCATTCTATTCTTTCCCATTCCTACTCTACTCTATTTAGTCCAATCGGAATAGAGCTGGAAGGGACCCTATTCTATTCTATTCCATTCCCATTCCATTCTTACATGCAGTCATACATACATATTTCTGCAGGGATGGTGGCAGTCATTTTAATGATAGAAATACGCCAACTGACTCCCCTTTCAAATGTTGGTCGGATAAAAACGGAACAGTTGCTTTTTCTTGTGCTGTAATTCCATATATTGTGGCTCCTTAGGTGCTAAAATTTGGCTGGGATGGCAGAAAGAGATTGAACTCCTCGCCGACGTCGCCTATTTCACCCTTACTACCCTTTCAGGTAATGATTCCATCTGTTTTATTTGTGCTGCATCTGTAATCACCTCTTCGGAGTTTCTGTCATTGGTTTGACTTTTTTTCACCCCCATTTCAGGATATCAAACCCTTGGTGAAGAATACGTCAATGTCATCCAAGTAGACCCATCCAAGAGGAAGGTCCCTTCGCTGAGACGCCGGGCCGTTTTGGTCGCTCTGCACACCGTCTTGCCTTACTTGTTAGACAAGGGACTGTCCCTGTTGGAACAGGAGCTCGAGGCGGCCTCCAGCGGGTTACAGATTCTGCACAGCCGGAATCTGAGCGTGTTTCAAAGTCGGGCGCTACTCCGAAGCTGGTTGCAGAAACGAGCCAGGCAATTAACCGAGGGGCAGAGAGCGTTCCTTGCTCAGGCTGTTCACATCGTCAAGCAAAGCATCCCATTGCTGCGGAGGTTGCATTTAGCTGTCTTTTACATGAAGGGCATCTTCTACCATTTCTCAAAAAGGACAACAGGGATCACCTATGTGAGTGGCTTCCCACATGCTTCAGTTTCTCAATTTGGGCACTGTCACAGATGTAGAGAATCAACTTAGTCAATGGTGCCATCGTTGTTTTCTTTTCCTGGAATGTTTGGTGTAGTGGTTAAGGTGCTTGTTGGTCTAGAAACTAGGAGACTTGTGAATTCTAGTTGCGCTTTACAGGCGAGAGCTAGCTAGGTAACTTTGGGAAAGTCTCTTTTGCCTCAACCCACCTCACAAGGGTGATGGTTGTATGGAAATGAGGAGAACAGAGGAGTATTAGGAATGTTTCATCATCTTCATACAATGACTTCCTTGCGGGTGGAGACTGGGCAATTGAATGGAGCCAGCAGAGTGTTTTAAATGGCCGGATGCCCTTCTTGTCATCAATGCAGAGTTCTATTCAGCAGATATATTCTCATTGTGCCCAGAGACAAATATCTGCCTCTACCTAGGATTGAACATATAGCCTGCTGATTGTGAGGTGAGAGCTCCCCCTCTAAGGCCACTGCAACACTCCCTACTATTAGGTCTGTTTGCTGCCTATTTAAAAAATAATAAAGGGACAAAATTCTAATAAATAAAAAATAAAAATTTCCTTGATTGGGAGACATTCCCCAAGATGAAAGCGAACACCTCAAAGCATTAATCTATTTGCAGGTAGCTCGTGATTTTAAAAAGGATAGCCTTTTTCACACGCCAAACATTTGGACAGAGCTCCTTCTGAAAAAAATCCTTCTTTAAGCATTTAAGTATTAATTAACCTTCCGCTGATGGTTTTACTTGATTTTTCTGTTCTCCAGTTACGCTCTGTGGGTTTCACCGAAGACGACCAAAGCATTCGATCAAGTTACAGGCTGCTCGGAATCATTTCATTCCTGCATCTGGGGCTGACCCTTGGCATCTACGCGTACAACCTCCAACATCGGCAGAGGGCACGAAAAGAATGGAAGCTACACCATAACCTCTCCCATCAAATGTATAAAGTCTGGATTTTTCTTTTCTTTTTTAATGTCCAGGGAATGAAGAGAATTGATATCAACAAGTAGCACCTCACCAGCATTTGAAATTTAGCTTTTAATTAAATTAACATTAACTCCCACCTGGGAGTTAAGCGATTCTACTGTACCGCAAACACTTCTGACTACGACCAAATCGGGTTCCGACCAAAAAATTCACATTTTTTTTTTTCACAGCCAATTTTCCCTTCCACACCATTTTTCTTCTTCTTCTTTTTTTTGGGGGGAAGCGTCAAATTTTTAAAATTAGGTTTGGGTCATGACCAAATCAGGGTACAACCAAAGTTATGGAACAAATTATGGTCACAACCAGAGGTTCTCCTGTATCAAGTTAAAAATGACTTTAAAACTACACCCCAGAAATATAGGCTTGCAGGTATTCTACTTTAAAGTGTATTATTCTAATAAGGTTTTTTATCGTAGTGCACAACCTGGACTTTCGGCCTATGGAATATTGAGTTTTAAAGTAATAAAAATACATGACCGAAGCACATAATATTGTAAGACCAGGAAAAAAAAGTAGATCAAAGAAATGGCTATATTTATATATGACCATGTTTGTAGATTCTGTGCAGAGGGAGATTTGTAGTTTCCTAAAACTAACTTACTTGCAGAGATCTCTTTTGGAATTGCCTTTCTGGACGTAGAATAATGGTCTAATGTCATTTCCTTCAGAAGCCAACCCGAAGAGAAGATCCTTAGCCGCAATTTGCGCTGCTCACTGTGCTTAGAAGAACGCCGACATGCCACAGCCACACCGTGTGGGCACCTGTTCTGCTGGGAGTGCATCACTGCGTGGTGTAACACCAAGGTGTCTGTTGCCTCCTTAAAACTTTGCCCCAAAGCATGCGGCTTTTTCTTCCTGTTGTAAATGTCTACAGCCATGTATACACAGGCGTTAAGATTCTGCTTTTTCCTTGGAGGCTAGAAATTCTCTAGGATCAAAAGTCTTTGCTACAGGGGAAAAAAAATTAATCGGTGATATTTTTTTACATGCAGTTTTGATCCTCCCATACCTACAGCTCAAAGTTGCAAAGTTTATCTGTAGTTCTGAGCAAACTAATTGGCTGCAAGACCAGTTTTATAATTTATTATGCTTGAAACTTGAGAGCTACTTTGGTTTATGTTAAATCATGTCAAAAAAGGGAATTTTATGCAAGGAGGCTGCCTTAAAGACAAGGATAGTTTTGAAAGCAATTTGAAGGGTTTACATTTCCTAATACTATTTTCCTTCCCACAGGCTGAGTGTCCTCTGTGTAGAGAGAAATTTCATTCCCAGAAGCTGATTTATCTTCGACACTTCCGGTAAATGGATGCAAACTGCGAAGAGACAACAAAAATGCAAGCTTTGAACGTGTAATGAGATTTTATTTTGATAAATAAATTGCTGTGATCAAATGGAAAGTCAAAACGTTCTGACTTTCACTGCCTCTACAACAAGATACAAATCTGTATCAGTTTAAAACAAACTGCTGCTTGTCCACTTTTATCTGAGAGGTTCTGAGGTCAGGAAGGAAGGCCATCTCAAAAGCAGTTTGAAGTTCTAAAGACTTTTACCCATCCTAGTGAATTTTGAATTCTGCAGTTTTCTTTTAAGTATACCTTTGGCATTAATAGCAATCTCTACCCACCCTCACCCACCCCGCTTCCCAACTTACCTGACACACAACTGCATTACCCCACTTATGGTGGAACTGGTTTTTAAAATGCTCCAGAAAGATTTAGTTATTGTTATTTAGTCAATAACTAGATTATAACTAATCCAGTACTTGTGGGATGCCGGGCTTGTAAAACAGGTTATACAGTGCTTTGGATTCAATTCTACAGACATGGCTGGTTTCAAAATCCAGTCAAGCTTCCATCAGCACTTCTTAAAAAGTCTCTTGGCAAACCTCAAATAGCAGATTCAACAAGTGGTAACTAAGTTTACACGTCCATCCGTCTTTTTTGTATTGCCAACTTTTTTAATGAACTTTAAAGCTGGATGGAGCTTGAGAGGGAAATATAAGCATTAAGAGAGTGCAACTTTCTAGATACTTCTGATATTCTGCTCTGCACTCTAAGGAGCTATCTTGAACATTCAGAAATGGTTGGAAGGCCACACCTGATGTTGCAACACAGCCAAGCCCAATAGAAAAAACCCCACAACCTTGGTGAATTATGCTCGAATGTGCTGAGCATATACCCATATAATCAACCTAAGATCCATTGTGTGTTTGTCTGGTTTCAATAGCCTTTTCTTCCAAAAGCTTTCAAGATCCTACTTTTAATTGGGGAGGGGGGGGGCATTGGCACTTAGTCCCTTGTCATCAAGCTGGAAAAAAAAGACCACTTTAAAAGGAAGCAGAATTTCCTATTCCCACAAAGAGCCCACAACCCCTTCCTTTAAAAAAAATGGTGTAAAGAAGAAATGGACTTATTTGGCACAGAATATTTGAGTATGTTATCATTCTGCCAAATGAGATGTAAGTATTTACTAGTCAATAGCTTTTTGTCTTTCAAGATAATGTGTGTAACAATGTGCAAAGGGCTGTTTTTATTGAGACAGCTAAAATACAATATATGCCACAAGATTAAAATATACATATTTTAAGAGAACAGGGCAGAGAGAAAACTTTTAAGCATAATACATAGCTCTTTACATTTGTTTTATAAAGATGGCTGGAACCAAGAATGGCACAAGGTCTTCCTTTTAATAAACTTTTTTTGGAATTTAAAAAGTCACTTAATAAAACTGTCCATAGCTATTTCACATCAAAAATGCTTTACATGCAGGTTGTTTTAGATTTCTCTCCATAGAAAATGAAGTTTGGGTGAAAGCCCCATAAAGTTCAGTCTGCCAGTCCAATCTAGTTGCATCTTGTAAAGGGCAATGAAGCAAACTTTTTTTAAAAAAAACCCTTTATCAAAGAAATGTGTCAGAATACTCTTTACCTAATGTCATTCTCACACACACACACACACACATAATTTTTTTTTCAGGCTTTTTCCAAAATTTAGAAAAAAAAAACATGGAATAATTGGCATAATTACAAAATAAGCTGATGACTAAACAAAAACCTTAACAAACAAAATTACGATGCAGCCAGCCCATCCTACACCTCTTCATTCTAAAAGCCAAGCTTGATTCCATCAGTCAATCTAGACAGGTTTTATTTGAAATGCCCAAGTTAAAACTTGCACAGAGGTATTAATTACTTTCTGCATCCCATTCTATTACAATTCGTTCGTTTCAGCAAGCTACAGTGCGCAGATTGAGTTGGAGGGGGGGAATTAACAATATTCTTCCTTCCCATACTAGCTGTTGGCCTCCCAAAGAATATTCAGATTCTACCGTGTTTCCCTGAATATAAGACCCTCTTATATTTTGTTTTCCACCAAAGGCACCGGGTCTTATTTTCAGGGGAAGTCATCCACTGACTAACCTCATCTGTGCATGTCACCCCCGGCCTCCTTTTCGCTATCAGAGGCCTTGAGGAATTTCTTCTGTGACCGGCAAGGCTTTCCTGAAAGCCTCTGCAGCCAGTATCATAGCTGATATCAGTATCAGCTACAGAGGCCTTCAGGGAAACCTAGCTGGCTGCAGAAGAAATGGGCTGGTGAGGCAGGGGGTGTGCAAGGCCTGGCTACAACTGTCCAAAGGGAAATAGGAGGGAAGCTCCACCCTAGCTTAATTTTTGCCTGTCCACTCTGGAGTGGGTGGGATCTTAATTAGGGCTTATTTTGGGGGTAGGGCTTTTATATTGGGCGCACGTGTAAAAAAAAAACAAGCTAGGACTTACTTTCAGGGTAGGTCATATTTTCAGGGGAAAACGGGTAATTGCCTACCTACTTTGTTCCGCTTGGAATACACGCAGGAGGCCTCCTTCAGAAGTTTGTGAAGCCACAGCCAGCCAAATTTGGAAAGGCAAAATCCCAGGGCCCTCAGATCCCAGAGAGAAAGACACGTACCTATGTGTAAACATGTGATAACTTCCAAAGGGGTAGGGGGAAGAGAGAGAGAAGGGGGAAAGAAGCCGTGGACGGTTCCCAGAACCACAAAATTCAAAAGATGTTTCTCCTGTGGACATGGAAGGGCATTGAGAGCCAGATACACACACTCACACACACGCACACATGCACACACACACCTCTCCAATCCACAGAAGACACGGAAACGAATCCTCTGGACCACTTATGGATGACTGATTACGAAGAACAGAGGCATCGTTACAATGGTTCAAAACCGGTCTTTTTAATTATAACGCTGGAGGTGGAGGGGGAGTTGGTCAGCAAGGTTTGAGGGGGGAGGTCTAGCTAGCAAAAGTCTTCCCTGGGTCTTCTTTCCCTTTATATCTCCTCTTGCCGTGGGTGAACGGTATATATCGGTATTTTATCATATGCTGGAACGACAAAAAACACAGGTCTTAAAGGCACCGCCTCCATTTTTTTCTCCTCCCCATCTTCCAAACTGCGAGAAAACGCCTGCAAAGGCCGATCTATCAGACAAACCAGATGAAGCCCAGAGTCTCCAACCTTGGCAAAGTTTAAGACTTGTGGGACTTCCAACTCCCAGAATTCCTTGAGCTAACATGACTGGAGGAGGAATTCTGGGAGTTGAAATGCACAAGTCTTAAAAGCTGTCAAGTTTGAAGGCCCCTGCATTAAGCTATGGTTTTCCGAGCACCGAATGAGGCTCTTAAATTAAGCCACAATCGTTTGGCTTTACGTGCTCTCGGGACATGGGCAAATAAAGGCTCACCCAACAGATCAGGGTTACCACGATCTGCGGTTTGGAGAGCAGCTCCAAACAAGCCACCTTTTCGTGATCAAGGCTATTATCTCCCTTGTCACCCTTTCGGCAACGGGGGTGTAGCCGGCTCAATCTGCTCGGTGTGAAAGCATAAATTTTGTTACTTTGATATAATCAATCTCACCCGTTCCTTAAAACAGGGCAGGAGCAATTGTGCTTCTCTAACATGCCAAACCTGGTTAGTTGCATTTATTTTGCTTCCCAGGGCTATGCTAGTACGGTCCCCCCCTCTCCCAAATGGGTGAGCATCTCAACTGTCTTGCCCCCTCATTTCACGGTCTAAAAGCAGGCTTGTCTAATCTTGTCCACTTTTTAAGACTGGAAGACTTCAATTCCCAGAATTCTCCAGCCAGCACATGATTATTGGTGATTGAATTCTGGGAGTTGAAGCCCACCAGTCTTGGAAGTGCCCAAGGTCAGTCATCCTGGTCTCTGGAGTCTTCTGCACTCACCTTGATTTGCCTCTTCATCGTGATGCAGAACAGCATAATGAAATACATCACCAGAATTGGCCAAAAAACTGGAACATTGAAAGCCTCAAAGAATGTACAGGTCATGGCAACCAGGATGCCTTTCGTGGCAGAATGCCTTTGGGGAAGAAAATGATATCGGGGTTAAGAGATTTAACAGATTAACAGAGTTTGGAAGGGACCTTGTAGGTCATCAAGTCCAACCCCCTACCCAAGCAAGAGACCCTACACCATTTCTGACAAATGGCAGTCCAATCTCATCTTGAAGGTCTCAAGTGATGAAGCTCCCACAACTTCCCAATAACTTCTGTTCCATTGATTAATTGTTCTCTGTCAGAAAGTTTCTCCTTTATTTCCAGGTTGTATCTCTTTCTGATCAATTTCCATCCATTAGTCCTTCTCTGGCCTTCAGGTGCTTTAGAAAACAACTTGACCCTCTTCCTCCTCTTTGTGGCAGCCCCTCAAACATGGGAAGGCTGCTCTCCTGCCTCCCCTGGTCCTTCTCTTCCCTAGACCAGCCAGGCCCAGTTTCTGCAACTGTTCATCATATATTTCATCCTGGTTGCTCTTCTCTGCTCTTTTTCTAGAGCCTCAACATCTCTTGTATAGTGTGGTGATCAAATCTGGATGCGGTACTCTAGGTGTCGCCTTACTAAGGCTTTATAGAGTAGTGTTAATCCCTCCACTGATCTCGATTGTATCCCTCTGTTAATGTAATTTAGGATTGCATTAGCTTTTTTGGCTGCTGCTGCACACTGTTGGTTCCTATTTTGCTGGTTGTCCATTAAGACTCGAAGATCCCTCTCCCAGTGACTATGAAGCCTGGTTTCACCCAGTCTGTATGTGTCCTTTTGGCTTTTCTTGCCTAAGTGTAGGACTTTACTTTTCCCTACGTTGAATTTCATTTTGTTAGATAAATTAACAGCTAGACACAATTGCACTCCAGTCCCTGCCAGGGTTGAGAAAAACTGCTCCGCAGGAATGCTAGAAGAGCAAAGACAAGAAGGAAGGAAGAAAGCCCAATTTATTCGAAACCAACTCACCAAAATTTGAATTCTGGCAGCCTCCGGATAAAAGGCCGGAATTCTTCATTCTGTTTTGTCGGTAATGAAGGCCCTTCATCTAAAAAAAGTAATTATTTGCTAATTTAGGAGCTGTTTTAAAAAAAAAAATAAAAAAAAAATTGCAGCTTGCTGACTCAGCCCATTCCGGTAGGCGAAGGGATGTTTTCAGGACCCGAATTTTTTGCTTTCTTGCTTTACACAACCGACGTTGCCTAGTCCCAGCTTCCAGGACCCCAAAGGGTATCCGTGTTGCTTCGAAAGAACGACGCTCTAAAGGGCGTTAAGGGTAGTCCTTGACTTAACGACCACAATGGAGCACCAAAACGCTGCGATTGTTAGAAGTTAGTAACACGGTTGCTAAGTTGGCTTGGCTTGTCATAAAGGTTGCAAAAATTGGTTGTTGTAAACGTGGGACATTGCAACCGTCACACATACGAGACAGTTGCCAAGTGCATTTCGATCACGTGACCATGCAACGGTCGTTAAGTATGAAAAACGGTCATAAGTCACTTTTTTTCAATGCCACTGTAACTAAATGATTGTAAGTCAAGGACTACACCAGTACATTGTCCTGTAATCTATGGTTTATACAATCAAACACAAATGGCTGTGATTGTACCATGGTTTAAAATCCAAGAAGAGGGATAGGCACAAGATATTTAAACACAGCCAAAGGAAAAAAAATCACCTTAGATGAGGTGTAAACCCCAATCCACCCAGTCAAGGAACGAGCAAGATTTCTAAAAATGGAGACAATAACTTGGTCCTCAACATCAATAAGACCAAGGAGCTTATCGTGGATTGTAGAAGGAACAGATCAGACCTCCAGCCCTTGCTTATCAATGGAGACCGAGTGGAGCAAGTGGACAGTTTTAAGTTTCTGGGTGTTGCCCTAAAAGAGGACCTGACCTGGGGTGCCCACATTGCAGCCCTGGTCAAAAGGGCCCAGCAGAGATTATACTACCTGAGGCTTCTCAAAGAACAACTGAATGGAAAACTGCTGGTGACCTTCTACCGCTGCACCATAGAGAGCGTTTTAATTTACTGCACCTCTGTGGTTTGTCAATTGCACAGGGGCAGATAGGAAAGCATTCCAGAGGGTTAATGTCATTGCCCAGAAGATCACTGGTTGCCCTCTTCCCTCTTTGGAAGAGCTTTATAGTTCCCGCTGCCTTAAGAAAGTTCAAAGCATTCTCAAAGATCCCTCTCATCCTGGGGACCCTTTTTTTGAACTATTACCCTCTGGCAGATGGTGCAGAATAATAAAAACGAGGACAAATAGGCTGAAAAACAGCTTCTATCCCAGGGCAGTAGCTCTATTGAATTCTACTGTATAGTTCACTGAAGATGGTATTTAATTTCCTTGTACGATGTGCAATGACAATAAAGTACACTAAACTATATTTAATCCAATCCATCCCTCAAGATCAACAGCCCCCTAGAGCAAATGGTAGCAAATTTGCCAAAATCCCAACTTGATTATACCTGAATCTTCCATGAGTGAGGGATCGACCTTTGGCGACAAGAAAGCTATGAACAGGTTTAGGTGGTAGATACCCAAGGCATACGTCACGATATACCAACCCTGGGAATGAGAAGAGATTGATTCAAGAACCGGGAGGTCAAAGGGGAACTTAAGTTTCAAAAATAAACCCAGAAGTTACAGACCCTGAGGGTCCACAATTAGCAACACACAGGGGGTTAATCAGAAATCAGAAGAGGTCCTATAAGCAGCATGGTTGATAACAAGGGATTGCAGGAGTCATACGCCCAAAATATCGGGAGCCCATGAACCAGGACAGGTGGATAACAGGTAGTAGTGGCCTGTCGGCCTGCTGGAGGAGGAAGAGGAGGCATGGGAGTCAGGGTCAGCATCAGGGTAACCTTGGGGCTCTGAGGGGGAAGAGGGAATGGAGCTGGCAGAGAGAGAGAGAGAGAGAGAGCGAAGAAAAAGAGAGAGAAAAAAGAGAAAGAGAGAAAGGGAGGGAAGGAAGGAAGGAGGGAGCCTGGGCCATCCATCAGCCTTCAGATGGAGTGTCAACAGCCCCCAAGAGTGTCAACCAACCCCTGTTGGCTAATGAGGTGGCTGATGAGGAAGAAAAGGAACAGCCAGGTCCAGTGGAGAGGAAAGGAGAGCAGTGGAAATCTATGGGCCGGTCCTTGGGACAGAAGAGCCACCACTGCTAGTGAAGCTAAGGATAAAAGACAGGGTGGGGATGAATAGGTGTGGCAGACAACTATTCATCTCCCAGCTGGATGGACTTGTTAGCCTGTGGTGAGAAAGAAACTTTGCCGGGGCTGATGGTCCTCCTAATAAAGGAAGCATTGATTTAACTTCAGAGGGTTTGTCGTGTTTGTCGGGGAGCTGGGTCAGAACAAATAGCAGGAGATAACAAGAATCAACAGGGAAAATGTCTATGGAAATTCTCTATCATCCAGGTCATGGTTGTCCCAAAAGGGACTTTTTCCCAAAAGCAACTGGTGTTTTTCTTTTCTTTGATGACGTTTCGCTTCTCATCCAAGAAGCTCCTTTGGTTCTGTCTTCTCATTCAAGCTTCTTGGGTGAGAAACGAAATGTGTTTGATATCTTTAAAGGGGGATAAAAAAGAAGATAAGGCCCAGTTGCCTTTTGGAAAACAACAGCAACAACAAAACACATTTGGGACAACCCACAGAGCAGTGGTTTTCAGCCTTGGCAACTCGAAAATGCGTGGACTTCAACTCCCAGAATTCCCCAGTCAGCAAAGCAAGGTGAGAATAAATGGCATATGAAGAATGAGCGTGATTTACAAATCCATCTCCAAGCCAGCTGACAGAGGCAGTAAACTCTCCATAGCAAGATAAACCAAGAAAATTCTTTGTGGATTATTTCTAGGCTAATTTTTTCCCCAGCTTTAAATAGGTTTTTGGGCTGAGAGGCAAGGCTAGTGGGCAGAGAAATCCATCTTTTAATTGGCCAAAATAAAATAATAAACATTAATGGGGCTAATGAGAGGCTGCCAATAATTGCCAATGTGTGGATTCCTGGCAGGGGTTCCAGAGGAAAGCAAAGAGCCTAGTTTCTTTCCTTACCTGCAGTAAATAAACTCTAATCATGTAGATAAAACTTAAACCCAATGTTACGACCCATCGGATTGTTGTGTATGGAGTAGATTTGTCTAGCCAGGACTGGTAAATCTAAAGGAAACACAAGATTTTCAGCATATTAAGTGAGAGTTGAACATAACAAGCCTGCAACATAGCTTGCGGAATATTGCTAGTCCTCAACTTATAACTGTTGGTTTAAGTTCAAAGCTACATCTGCATTGAAAACAGGGGTTTATGACTGGCCCTTGCCTTTAATGACTGGACTCCCACATTCCCAGGATTTAAAATCCAGACACTGGGCATACAACTAGGGTGCATTTAAGACAGATGCTGTTATCCCAGGGTCAAGCGGTCACTGAGCGTGGCCTTTCAGCAAGCAAGTTGGTTGGAACCACTGCGTGATCAATTGAACATCTTTGGCGGTTCACTTAATGCCAACAACAAAAAAGGTTGTAAAACCAGCCCACCACTCACTGAACAACTGCTCTTGCCTAGCCATGGAAATCTGGCTCCCAATTATGGTTGCAAGCTGAGGACTATCTATAACGCGCCCTGCACGGGGCTACCCTTGAAATTCAGAAACTGCAACTTGGGGGGAAGTGGGGGGGGGGAAAGAATGTGACCCCACAAGATTCACTGGGTCCAGATTATTTGAGGGACTGTCAACTCAAAAATATTTCTCTGGTCTTTTAGAGTTGCCAGCAGAAAGGAAGTAGTGCATTCCTTAAATGCTTCAGACAATTGCTAGGCAGCCAAAGCTGGTGGCACGCATGATTATTACTTGGAGAGCATGATTGATGACTCTTGGCTATGGATGTGCCCTATTGGAGAATATACATCCAGGGGGTGGGGGAAGACCAGGGTCAAGGGGGAAATGAATGATGTGTCTCAGAGTCGGCTGCACCAAGGTAGCGCTGGCATAGTCACTCCTAATGAATCTTTTTTACTCTGAGAGATGTGGCTCATGATTTGAATAGGGGTGGATACTGGAGCCCTGAAAGGAACCATCTCATCCCACAGGGATTAGCCTGTCCCATCCATGCCAACAGAGGAGGCATATTATCCAGCCAGATTATTCCGGATAAGGGGGTCCAAGAAGGAGGGCCTTCTTTTGCTGTGGCTCCTGCCCTCTGGAACATCTCCCGCAGCCAAGCTGTGAGGTTGGCCCCAAGAGAGGTCATAAATTAGGTAGAGAGCTATATAAGAATATGTAGATAAAATACATTAAACAGATTAGATAGATAGATAGATAGATAGATAGATAGATAGATAGATAGATAGATAGATAGATAGATAGATAAGATAGACAGACATTAGGTAGAGAGCTATATAAGATTATACAGATAAAATAGACAGAGAAGATTAGGTAGAGAGCTATATAAGTATATAGATAAAATACATTACAGATTAGATAGACAGACAAGACAGACAAAGAGAAACAGGATTAGATAGCTATATAAAATTATATAGTTTAGATTAGACGGACACAGACAGATAATGGATGGACAGATAAGATTGGATAAATAAAGTAGATAATATTAGATAAGAAAGATTAGATAGCTTTAGATAGAAATAGAAAAAATAGAGAACAGAGAATAGATAGATCGATATATTAGATAAAGATAGATTGGATGGATGGTTGAAGATTAGATAAATTAAAATTAGATAGATAAGATGAAAGAAAGAAAGAAAGAAAGAAAGAAAGAAAGAAAGAAAGAAAGAAAGAAAGAAAGAAAGAAAGAAAGAAAGAAAGAAAGAAAGCTTTTGTATTTGTATATTTAAATAAAATAAGCCATAGTTAGAGGGATTCATTCAACACACTTCTTCCCACAATCTAGCAGAGGCCAGAGAAATCCCTTCAATATCAACTGTTTTCTCTTTCTGCTTTAATTGGACCAAATGCTAATGTAATCATTCAGGCATGCACCATCCTGGAGTGGTTTATGGATCTGTACGTGTGTGAAACTCACCTGTCCAAGTCTCGTGAAAAATCTATAGACCACGGACGGTTTGCCATGGATAGACTCACCGCTACTGTCCCCTTCTGACATTGTGGCTGTGGGGAAAAAAAACCACGAAGAATTCAGCACATCATTCTTGCATATACAAACTCCTAGGAAATCTCCTAGGCGATGTTACAACCATTCATTGAACCACCTTTGGATAGCGTTGAAAACAGCGAGTTATGACTGGGTTGTTTTTTTTAAAACATTTGCAACAACTGCAGCATCCCAGTGGCAAGAGCGGTCATAAAATGGGACAGAACTCGCTTCGCAATAGTCTCACTCAGCCGCGGAAATGTTGGGCTTGACTGTGCTTGTGAAATCGAGGACTAGCTATACAAAGCTTTCCCACTTTGGGTTGTACAATCGGTGAGAAAAGCCTTTGAAAAGCCCAATAAATCATGCACAATTCACATCAGGCTTTCGCAGATCAGATAAAACCCTAACTCAATATTCTATTGCCGGCTATATTTTACTCAGAGGTGTGTTTGCAGAGTACTTCCTCTTTGGAGCACGATTTAAAGCAAAATCCCCTTTTCGTTCAAAAGGGAGATGAAACTTGATCTACAACCTCTTCGGGGGGCCCTCATGTTCTCTTTAACAGAGAAAAAGAATCTTTTTTTTTCACTAGCCTTTGGACCACAAATAAAGACTTAAAAAGGACCTTCTGGTTTCTACCATGGTTCTTTTTGGTGAAAAGCTGTATTTCTCTTTAAGCCACACAGGGAATCACTGGAGCTGCGGTGCCACATCAGCGAAAGCATGACATAACTTCCTGGTACATTAGGCTTGGAGGGCGGAGAAAATGGAAATTCAGTTTCATTCCAGGAACAGGAAAGCAAAAGAGATTTTGCCAGGACAGTGTGTGAAGTGCTGCCTTTAAAGAAAATAACGACTGGGAAATTGGAGGGGGAAAACAATCTTTGACCCATAATTTGGAACTTGCTGGAAGATCAACGAGAATATGAGTGATATTAGCCTAGGAAATCACATTTAGAAATGATAAGATTTTCAGCTAAGGTGAATTTGCATCCAAGGGAAGAGAGCAAGTTTTATGATTGTTAAACCACCTTGCCAGCCATGAGTGAGAATATTCCCAAAACAGTGATGAAGAACCACAACGTGGCAAAAAGGAGAGAATTCCAAAATGATAAATTGCACCAACATAAACCAAGAATCGAATATAAAAGGTCTTGGCTTGATATCCAGTGAAACAACCAAGCCTAAAGTTGCACACCACTCCAAATTACAATTTAACTGTGGCACTTGGTCCATCAACCATCAACTACCACTCAATAACCCCCTGGTTTTTGCGTTCGCAAACCAGAATAGCTGGGTTAAACTGAAGTTAAGCTTTAGCGCAGCGGGAAATCACTAAGGATGAGAATAAAACATGGATGCTATTTGTTAGCCCAGGACAATGTTAAGTTTTAATTCGATTCTAAGGACTTTTCTGGATGTTACTTTGATTCCAAATTGGAAAACGCAACCATGTCAAATCCCAATACAAGGCAGCTGGGTTGGGAAAAAAAGCAGGAAGGAAACGAAACAGTTGTTTTGGTACACAAAGTTCCACTTTTAAAACAAACTGAACTAAAAGGTGGAAGGGCTACAACAGTGTTAGCTTTCAAGGAAGCTGTCGAATAAACCCAATACATGGCTTCACATGTGGTTCACTAAATACTTGTAACAAGGATGCCCAATCTTGGCAACTTTAAAACCTTATGGACTTCCATTCTGTTCATTTCATGGCTGGTTGGGGAATTCTGGGAGTTGATGTCTATCTTAAAGTTGCCAAGATCGGACACTCCTTAGTCTTCACATACCAATGGCCTTTTCAGTCCAAGGGAAGTCTGGCTTTCCATATTAATTTGGAGGCCAGTGATTAACTATGTTTCAGTTTCATTCTCCTTTAACTCTTTATTATAAATGCACCAACATTTTTCTTCTCTACCAGTCAAGCAAGCTGCAGAAATTGTAATTTGCTGACCATACCGATTCTACAAAATCGAGGCTAGAATTACAAGTTCCTAATAGAATAGCAGAGATGGAAGAGACCTTGGAGGTCTTCTAGTTCAACCCACTGCTCAAGCAGGAAGCCCTATGCCACTGCAGACAAATGGATGTCCAGTCTCTTCAAGAAAACCTCTTGTGGATGGAGCACCCACAATTTATGGAGGCAAGTTCTCAATAAAAGCCGAGCAAAGCATGAAGCAGAGCGACAAGAGTCATAATTTATGAACATCGCAGGAAAAAAGATTCAGGTTGGCCTGGAGTTTCAGCTTGAGGTTTGCTTCATACAACATCCAGAGCAATTATTTAAAATTTATGAATGCTAATGGCTGCATTTCCACCTGAAGTGGATTAAAAAAAAAAAACCTTAAATATGGCTGTTACATGAACACATGTTTCCTAAGGGGAGCAAAGCAGAAAGCATAATTGACAATCTACAAGACATGCCCCAAAGAAAAGTTCAGGGGAAAAATAACCAAACCTCCACAGGGTGTGTAAACTAAAGAAATGTCTCCTGGCTGATGTCTGTCATTCATACCATTCAGTGACTTGATTAAAGGAGAGAATTTTTTAAAAAATTATCCCCAAGTTCAGCCAACCTCTGAATTGCTTCTATGAAACCAATGGCACACAACTGGTGGAAAAATGAGGATTTTTCTCAAGAAATTTGTTATCACAGCTGAACACACGGTAGTAGTTAAACCCCTAACCCTAACCTAATGGTTTATCTCATTCCTTTGAACCCTCTAATGTTGGCTGATTCCTTTTCTTTGAGCTAAGCCATGATTGGAGGGGGGTGGAAGCACCACCAGGTGAGCAAAAGCTTCAGCTTTCACAGGCTAGAAGATGTGGACGTGAATGGGGATTCTCTTGAATTAAAAAGACCAGAAGAAGAGACAGAAAAATCTACCCCCATTTCAGCTAGCTTTGGAAACATGGCGGAATAATGATAAGCCTTGCTTTACGACCTCAACGGAGCCCAGTGTTTCCATTGCTAAGCGGGATGCTTGTTAAGCGAGCGTTGGCCCCATTTTGCGACCTCTCTCACCACTGTTAAGAAATCGGTCGTGGCTTCCCCAGTTGATTTTGCTTGGTCCAACCGTCGCAAAAAGGGGGAATCCTGCGACCACTGCCACCGTCGTAAGTCCGAGTCCATTGCTGAGCGGCTTCAATTCTGATCACGTGACCAAGGGGGTGACTTGATCACGTGACCTAGGGGATGACCCAAACATGTTTTTGTCCAATGTGGGGGGAAAAAAGTGTCCCAAATCCCATCCTCCCCCCACTTTTTTCAACCAGCGCCACTGTCCCCTTCAAACGGTCACTAAGCAAACTGTTGTTAGTCGAGGACTACCTGTACCCCGATCATAGCCTAATTCAAACCCAGTACTCAAAATACCACCCCAACCCCCAACTCCTCCAGTTCTGGACTACAGTTCCTATTGTCCCAGCTGGGAATGATGGAGATCGGAGTCCAATGGAAGCAACGCTTCTTTATCCCCAAAAGGAGGACGCAGAACCATCACCCCGCACCCCAAATGGCGGGACCCCATTGGAGGAAACTGAGGAGGGGACAGAAGAGGTTCCAATGACGAACCCCCCGAACAGACACACCCGCCCTGGGGGGAGTAATTAAAGTTGGGGTCCTCCCAAGCACCCCCCCATCTCTCCTCCGAACTGGAAGGCCTGGTTGCCAAGGTAACGGCCAGGTCGCGGCCTAGTCGGGCCCAAGGGGGGTAACTCACCAGGCCGCGCCGGGTGTCCCCTCCTTCCGCTTCCCGCCCCGCCTGAACAGGCAGAGGAGCCGCCGCCACCACCGTTGCCGACTCCTCCTCCTTCTCCACCTTCCGAGATGGCGGAACCGCGCGGCCGGCAGGAGAGTTTCCGCTACCGGGGCGAAAAGGAGGAGGAGGAGGGAGAGTGGAAGGCCAAAGGGGTCGGGAAGCCCCCACACAAACTAGGCCTCTGTTCTGTTAGGAAAGAGGCCTGCTGGGTTCGAGGAAGCCTGGCCTCAAGTTAGAAGGCCCTCACATTCGGGGAACTACAGCTCCCAGAATGCCTCAGCTACCCCACCTCTAGCCGTAGGTGCGCTCGCCAAGGAGAAACTACCGCTCCCAGAATGCCTCAGCCACTCCAGTTGAAGGCGCGCCCGCCAAGGAGATGGGGGAAACTACCGCTCCCAGAAGGCCTCAGGTAGCCAAACCGCTTGAGGTCTTCTGGGAGCGGTAGTTTCCTCCCCTCCCCGCATAAGCGCTGTATTGAGCCCTCGGGATGGGCGCTCCCGGTGGATTGCAGACCTTTGGCCTAGCTGGCACGAGGGTGGGATGGCAGCAGGGTGATTCCCCCGCCCGGCCTTCCTGCTGCGGCTTAGGGGATATGTAGTCCCCGGTTTGCCAGCAGCAGGTCCACTCTTACCGGGGTGAGGAGTTGGACAAGGCTGATCAAAGGGTTTTTAATTGACAAGGGCTGCTTTCCTAGATCCAGGCCGCAGACACAGCAGCCAGGATCGAGGAGATCCAGCCTCCCCGGCATGGATGCATTTGGGGAGATCTCCCCCTCCTCCCGGCCTACCTATCAGGGTTGTTGTGTCCATAAAGTGGCTAAAAAAACAACAGCCACCTATACAGACATAACGGGTTTTTTAAAAGTACACTTGGGCCTCCAGCTAGCGCCACGGCCCAGCCTGGGTGGGTAGGTGGGGACTGCAGACTCCATCATCCCCAGCAGCCCCTATGGTTGGCTCAGCAAGGCAAAACCCGTGCGGTGTTTTTTTTTCCGGGTTCTCCTTCTCTAACTCCCCGGACCGTGCGGGGCTGGGGATCATGGATCTGCAGTCCCTCCTCGACTCCAAGTTAAGGAAAACACTTAAAACCGCCCCTACGTGCTTCCTTGCTTCTATTCCCTGGGAAACGCCACTTACTTCGCGCATGCGTCCCGGCGAGAGAAAGCCCGACCTTCTTACCCCGCTCCCCCCTGGGGGAGGAGGAAGGGAAAAAAAAAAAAAACAGCAAGAAGCCTCGTCTCCAAGCAACGCAGCAGCCAATCCGCGGCTGGGCTTTGATGGAGGCAAAACAGCGTCCCTTGAGGGAGACGGGAAAATGGCGGCTGAGGGAGCCGCTTCTTACTGTGGGGAGATGAAGGACCAGCGGAGAAATGGTGAGGGGGGAGAGGGGGGAAAGTCACGAGCTTTGCTGGGGAGGAGACGGCGAAAAAAAAAAGGAGGCCAGGAGGGGCGGTTCCCCGCGGAAAGGGGAACTAAGTGGTCCTAAGTGGAGCCTCCTGGGGCAGGAGCAGTCTACCAGAATGTACGTCCGAAGGCGGGAGAAGCAAGGCCACGGTTGGCAGGTGTCAACCTGGAGGAATTGCATGTTCTAAGAATTCCCTGACTCCACTTATTATTATACACAATTATTATTGTTGTTGTTGTTGTTGTTGTTGTTTTGTTATTTAGTATATTATTATTATTATTATTATTATTATTATTATTATTATTATTATTATTATTATTATCATTATTCATCGAAGAATTCCCTGACCCCAATTATTATACACAATAAAAATAATTATTATTTAGTATTCATCACTTGCTATTATTATTATTATTATTATTGTTGTTGTTGTTGTTGTTGTTGCTGTTGTTGTTGTTGTGTAGTATTCATTGCACACTATTATTGGTATTATGATTAAACTCAGTCAATGGAACATTTAAAAATGTATCACAAACATTGACTAGTTCTCATCCAACATTTAACCATAAAACCACAATTTTTCTCTATTACAGTTTCTTGCGGACAGTAAAACACTTTAGGTTACATCAAGGAATGTGAGGTTTTGTTACTTTTCTCCCACAAAAACATATATTGTAACCAAACTGGAGATCCAAAACATTTCTGTCAGAAAAGTATTAGGAAACTTCCTAGGTTAGTTTTACCGAAGTGTCTATCATAGTCTTTTCATTATTGTATTTTTAATATTTTTGACTTTTCTTGCCTTTAGGTTATGGACGTTATGTTTACCCCAATTCCTTTTTCAAGTATGAAGGACAATGGAAGCGAGGGAAAAAACATGGTAAGTTTTTCTCTGTGTTTTATTCAGCAGGTATTTTGTGACCACCTTTTTTAAATAAATAAGTTTATTTTTAAATAAATATTTTTATTTATTTTTTAATAAATAAGTTTATTTCCCATCTTTATTATTTTTATAAAAAAACCCAAGGGAGCAGACATACCTATTACTCCTTCTTCCTCCTATTTTCCCCACAATACAAACAGTGAAATGAATTGTTAGACCAAGAAATAGCATCTTATCTAAGATCAACCAATACATTTGGTTAAACACATTTCTAGACACCCAGGCAGGTCTTTGAATTTTAATTGGATGCATCTGCATTTTTACTATTGTTATTAAATATAGGCAGTCCTCGACTTACGACCACAATTGATTATGGGGATGCTGCAAAGATAATAACTGAAAAACGGTCGTAAGTCACTTCTTTCAGTGCCATGTAATTAATACATTTTAATTACTTAATAAAAAATATGGAGAATGACCAGAAGGTTAAGAAAAACACTGACATATTGTGGTTCCTTTGTATAAATCTTTCATCTTTAATATAATCATTTTTTTGCAGTTGATCAAATTCCAAATGCCTGATTTGTCCTCAAAAGGAAGCAAAGAATGGCCCGGTCTTATCATTCAATATTTCCAAAACGAGATATATTTGATGGAATATATTTATACATACTTTTGACCATTAGATGGCATCAAAGTTATAACTTTTCCTACAGTATTTCATAATCTACACTAATGGGCTGATAGGATAGTTTTTAAAAGGCTACTAAACTTTTTTTTTTGCCCAATAGGCTAATTTGACTCCCTTGTTGGAAATTTGGAAAGCAGGTTCTTGTAGTATAAAGTATGAAGTATCAACTCACTCCTCTCTGTGGCAGCCCCTCAAATATTGGAAGACTGCTATCATGTCATTCCTAGTCGTTTTGTATGTTAAACTAGATATACCCAATTCCAGTAATAGTTCATTGTATGTTTCAGCCTCCAGTTGCCTAAACATCTTTGTTGCTCTTCTCTGTACTCTTTCCAGATCTCAACCTCTTTTTTTGTATCATGGTGACTAAAATTGGACGCAGTATTTCAAGTGTGGTCTCACCAATGCAGTGTAGAAGGGTACTACCACTTTCAACTTTCTATCTTTATTAACCATCTGCTATCAACTTTATTAGTGACTTCATCCCTAGAACCTTTATGAAGCTTCCCCTTTGCAAAGAGAGCCCAATAATTTTTAAAATTCCAAACCCATCAAAGGCTCTTCTTTTTGAACTGATCTTTCTTTTCCAGGACATGGGAAATTACTGTTCAAAGATGGGAGTTATTACGAAGGTGAATTTGCGGATGGAGAAATTGTTGGCCATGGACTCAGATACTGGGCATCAACAGGTTAGATTTGTGATTGGTGCCTGTTACAAAACAGCAACAACAAAAATGACACATTTTTAAACTCACGTCCACTATTTTGGAGTCTTTTTTACTGTGATTATTGTTGCCCTAAATTTTAGCATTCTGCTGAGTAAGTCAACATTCCCCTCTTGAAGGAATGATGTGATGGGGAGGTGGGGAATGGCCTCTTATTGCATCAAGTAGATAGGATTATGTGATATAAGAACCTCCCTGTCATGCCCCTGTTGGAGACTGACTTCGAGGCAGAGAAAAGAGAGAAGGAACAGCCGACAGGGAGTGGAAGTGTGGAGTGGAAGTGTGGCTCCGGAGGTTGTGGAGGAGGCTGGGAAAGGGCAGAGGCTGGCTGGGCAGTCAGAAGAAGACCCAAGCCCATCCCCTCTCCATCCTAGGGCACACAGGGAGGAGAGGATAAGGGAGAGACGTGAATGGCATGGTCTATGGGGGAGGAAAGGACCTTGATTCTCTTCATGGGCTGCAGCTGTGAGAACTGGTTAAAAGGACGGACATGCGTATGGGCCAGTACTGGAAACAAAGCATGGAAGTATCTCTAGCCTGTCGTTCCTCTCTGAGTTTGGCATCCTTCCCAGTGTGTATTCCGATATCTGTGGATGTCTTCAAGCCCTTATCTTGCCTGGTTCCCTTAGTTGCTTCAGTGTGGTTTGTGTTGTTTTTAGTCTTTATGATTTATAAGCATTTTTAGATTAAACTGCATTTCCTCCTTTTTGTAACTGCTTGTGGGGGAGTTTTTTTGTTCCCAGTCAAGGATATTTGGAGCTTTGAAGCAAAGTGAAGGAATAAAAGGGGCTTCACCTGTTTCTGTGATTGTGTTTATTTTGTACCCCACCCTGGGTCATCATGCTCCCATCTAGGTGTGATAGGTAGAAATGGTAGGACATACAGAACAACAACTTGGGGAAGACTGACTTATGGAAAAGGGCTCCAGGGTAAGAGTTTGTGTTGCTGTGAGTTAATGATAAGTATTGAAGCACACCATCCTTCCCCAAGTGTACATGTTATTCAAAACCAAAACTGAACCCAGTAAAGTCACCCAAAAGACCCATTTTCTTGCCTTCTAGCTAGAAATGTGAATGTACAGCTAGTCCATGACATTTAACAATGATTTTGAGGCAAATGAAAAAAGTGATCCTTATGATCCTCACACTTACGACTATTGTGGTGTCCTCACAGTTGATCAAAATTCAGGTGCTTGACCACCGGCATGTAAGTATCACAGTTGAAGCATCCTGGGGTCACGTGCTCGCCATCTGCTAATCTTCCCAGCCAGTTTGTGACAAGCAAAGCCAATAGGGGGAAGCCAGACTTGGTTAACAACCTCATGATTCACTTAACAACTTAAGCACCGTAGCAGAAAATGACATAAAAATTTGTGCGTGGCTCACTTAAAACTGCCTTGCTTAGCTTTTCTGGTCCCAATTGTGATCAGAACTGAGGTTTGCCTATGTACTATTGCATGTGAAGTGGCTAAAAAGCAACCTCATCCTTGTTAGGATTAACTTCATAGACGCTCCTGCTTTGTCCCAAAGAACTTAGGATTTTCTTTTAATTATATTCAGCATACCTCCTCCTCCGTAAAGCATTTGAGTGAACGTACGCCATCAAAAAGCTGTTAAGTTGTCTATGAAATAAAAGTACCTCTTCATTTCCTGAACTATTAAAAAAAAACAATATCTGAAATCTCTTTTGTTCTTTTCCTTCTTTTTTTTCTTCCCCTACGCAGTAGCACTAACGTCTTTTTAAGATACCTTAGTATGAAAGACCTGAAGGAATAGTGACTCTGATTCCATTAGTTTGTAAAATAAAGACCTAATGAACACTTCCTTTGTTCTTGAAGCTGTCCTGATAATAATAATAAAAAAAAGCAGCTGGTAATTACTCAGTTGGAATGTCTCATGCTGAGAAAGGCACCATCAAAATCTTTATGGGAATAGCAAGGATTATTAAACTGCATTTGCCACAGCTTCCCCTGAGTTTTACTGTATTGTACTTTTTTTTTATTCAAGGGAATACGTATTCCGGCCAATTCCTCTTCGGAGAACTTCACGGGCACGGAGTTTTCCATTATGGAAATGGGAGCAAATATGAAGGAGAATTCTCTTACGGGGTGCGAGAAGGTAAATAGGGGCAGAATCCGTGTAACTAGAGTGGGATTTATATATCATGCTAAGCTGGTCGTTATTTAAACATGCTGTGATGCCCAGGTTTACACACATGGGGAAGAATTGACACATACCATCATTGATATGTTGACCCCACCTGGTGAAGCTAATTCCAGTGGCATGAACCCAAATTCATTGAAGTAGGAGACGGGGAGAGAAATCTCCTGCTCACATTTATTGGTGGGTTAGTTAATTAGTCGAGAAATGAGAATGTTAATTCTCAAAATAGTTTTGGCCTAGGAGCATTGCATTAACGTTCCAGTCTAGTCCAGATACTGATTTGTAACCAGGGTGCAAGGAAACACAGAAGAGCACAGAGTTGGAAGGGACCTTGGAGGTCTTCTAGTCCAACCCCCTGCTCAAGCCTACTTCCCAGGCTTGCCTATCCCTTCCACCAGCCATATCCCAGACTACAGCCAGGGTCCCACAACTGTTAGGGACAAACAAGCAGCAACATCTGTCCCAAAGTGGAAGGATACCAAAACAGCGACACAAGGACAATGTTTTGAGGCAAGCACACAAGTTGTTGTCTTTGCCTTATGGTGTTGTTGTGCATGTGTGATTGTTGGAGCCACCTTTGCTTTGTCCAGAGGGGTACAGTTGCTGCTTTCCATCTGTGTTTGGGATCAGTTCAGTTGCGTAGCTAGTGTTTTTCTTGTGTCAGCACTTCCCCTTTGCACAAATGCTTGTAACTCACAAGAGCAAAAGTCGTTTTCTTCCAGCAACAAAACATAAAACAATCACAGCAGGTTTTCTTTATTCACCTTCTCCCCAACAACTTTTAGTTTTAGCTTTCAAATCAGCCAAGAAAATGACAGTGTTTATGCAGTAATTTGTGATTTCAAAAAAAAAAAAAAGCTTTTGGCATTGTTTCTCTCTCTATAACGCAAAGTCTTCTTCATAGGCCATGGGTTGCTGATGGAAAAGAATGGAGAGACTTACCAAGGAAGCTTTCATAACAACAAAAAACACGGAGGAGGAAAAATGACATTCCCGTGAGTTTCTCTGATTATTTTGTTGGGCCTTTAGTTGGATTCAGCCTGAATCCAGAGTTTCAGGAAGGAGCAATAACCCAAGATCCATAATTGGTTACAGAGCCCTAGAAGAGCCAGAGCAGAAGAGAAGCTGAATATGGTGTATAACCAATTAACATGGCTTAGTCTGACTTATTAAAGCGTACTCTTTCCCCTCAGTTCCCATTATTGTGTCTGTCCTACCACCATGTGTGAACCAACCTAGAGGAGCTTCATGTGTGAACAGGACCAGTATGACTTAAGTAGCTAAACGGAGCTTGACTTTTGTGTTCAGATACTGCCAATGTGTTAAAAACAGTAAATTCTCCAAATTACACTTCACTCTTGTGGACTTCCTGGGGTGACCTTTGTTTTTTTTGCATGATAGTCTGGGAGCAGTTTTCCCCCTTGCCATTTTTCACAATATATTTTCAATTTCCTAATTAAGCTTACAGCCCTGTAATTTCCTGGCCATCCAAGTACTTAACTAGGCCAGCTTAGCTTTTGAGCTCAGGTAAGGCTGGGAATTGCTACGTGATGTGGTTACCTAGCTTATTATCAGTTGTTTTTCAGGATACATCACTGATTGTTTTTAAAAAATAGTTTTTTAAACAGCTCATTGCTGTTTTAAGAAATGCACTGTCCTTTAATTGATTTTTACATGGCTTTTCTTATCTCTATCCTATATTCCTCCAAGGAAGCCCAGATTCATTGTTTTCCTCTTATTTTATTCTCACACTCCTTTTGACCAGTGGCCGCAAACCTTTGGGCACCAAGGACTGGTTCCATGGATTATATTTTTTTACCTGGATCAGGGGGAGGGCGTGGTTTCACACCTACCTAGATCTCACACAGGTTCGCTTGCTTGGTTCCTTGATAAGGACGGCAACAGTGAAGGTAGAAATTTGAATCCAGGTATTTCTACTTCTAGTTGTCACCATTATAAACCTGGCATTCATTTTTGTATTGTCATCCAGATAGGGGTACTGGACACTTTTTGTCAGAAAAACTTGCATGCCTTTTCCCCCCTTTAAAGTTCATATACCAAATTACCTAAAATTATTCTCCTGGCTCTTTATTTTTAGAAATGGAGATAAATTTGAGGGTGACTGGATCTTGGATCAAAGACAAGGCCATGGAATACTTCAGTGTCCTGATGGAACCGTGTATGAGGTATGAGAATGTGTCTCTTGGTTTTCCTTTAAGTTCTTTTAAGTTTAAGCTATTTAAACACCTTTCCCGTGGTTCCATTGACACAGCATAAGCTCCCAGACACAACTGAATATGGCTATAATATCTGCAATCCTGTGATGTAGTACAAAGCAAGAAAATTGAGTCACTTCACCACAATTCAGCTTGATAAGGGTTAGCCTGATTCATGAAACCAACAATTGCTTAACCTGCTTTGTGCTTATTTTTAAACTCAAGTTCTTGTGGCTCCCTTTTTTTTCCAAAAAGCTAGATGGAAATCCCTTGGGAACCCTCATACTGTTCATGTTTCCCAGCTATAAATGAACTGTCCATCTAAGCTTTTGCCCATGGGTTGCTTTGCTTCCTAAAATTTGCTGGAATGTTATGTATAGGCAGTGAGATTTATATATAAATACATATATAAAGAGCTGAGCCTGGGTTTTTAATTGAGGTAGATTGTACATTATAGTCTTGTCTATTTCCTGTTGGTTAGAGGGGAAGTTAGGTGCATTTGTAGAATAAACCAATTCCATTTGTTGAATAAACTAGTTCTAGAACCAGTTCCATTGGTTTGATGGGCAGTTGGGCGCATTTGTTGAATAAACCATGAGTGAATTGACTGACACTGTAAAACTGAAGCTTTAGCTGTAATCAAATCTATCAGGTATCTCAACGCCGAAGTTCTGATACTTTTAACAGTTGTGTTTAACTGGACTTGGAATATTATCTGGTTTGGAATACTAATGGATTCCTGTTATATAGGCAGTTCTTGTAACTTATTGTAAGGAACTGGGTATGTCTAGTTTAATGAAAAGAAGTACTAGGGAAGACATGATAGCAGTCTTCCAATATCTCAAGGGCTGCCCCAAAAAAGAGGGAATCAAGCTATTCCCCAAAGCACCTGATGATAAAACAAAAAGCAATGGATGGAAACTCATCAAGGAGAGAAGCAACCTAGAACTAAGGAGAAATTCCTGACAGTGAGAACAATTAATGAGCGGAACAACTTGCCTCTAGAAGTTTTGAATGCTCCAACACTGGAAATTTTTAAAAAGAAGTTGGATAACCATTTGTCTGAAGTGGTGTAGGGCTTCCTGCCTAGGCAGGAATAACTCTGTTATTCTATTCTATTCTATTCTAATCTAGTCTAGTCTATTCTATTCTAACCGAGGGTATTCCCGTGTTTATGCTGAGTTAGGCAACTCCATGCTCTTGCCAGATTTTGGACTACAACACCCCATCTTCCTATGCCATTCATCCTGCGGGGTGGGTCTGTTGTGAGCTAGAGACCAAAATTTCCTGTTTAGTGCCGAGTGATCTAAAAATTCCATTTTTAAAAAATTTGGTGAGGTTAAGATTTTCTTTGGCATCCCCGTACAACACATGGCCTGTCTGGTCTCATTACTCGGAATGTGCATAAATGGCAATCAGGCGTAATAATGCAGGAAATTAAAAAATAGGCTCCCACCGATGATCTGTCTGCTGAGATGTCAGAGGCTTTCAGACCGGTGCTTCCTAGGCCAGCTGAGTATCCATCGATCTAAGCCAACAGAATTTCACAGCTTGGTGTAACCCTTTGCCAAAACGGAAGGGCTTACTCAATTGATTGGCAGCCCTTCTCCAAATTGCCCCCAAAGTACCGGATTGAAAATGGGGCTGCTTTTCTCCCTGACCAGGTGAATAAATATGTAACAAGACAGTGGAGGCTTTCTAGAGCAGAGGTACCCAACCTCTGGTCTGTTGACCAGCACTGGTCCTCAGCAAGCCAGAAACCGGTCTACGCAAAGAAGTGAAGCCCCATTTTGCATCGTTCTCAAAGATAAATGGGGGGGGGGGGGGTGGAACGTCCATGGTATTCTTCCTTGGCATCTGATGCTGAGCTCATAAGTCAAGCCCCGCCAAGGATGCCACAAAACTAAGATAAACATTGTGGCTGAAATTCCAGTAATAGGACAGGTTTGTCCAGGGTTTTAATTTCAGTCGTCTTTTACCCATCGGTTCTTGGTTTGGCAAGAGCAACCATTTTTTCGCCACAAACACAAGTTGCACATCGAGCCCTTCTCGTTGCAAATGTGCCCACAGCATCTTGCAGGACAGCACTGGGTTATACCTACACTGCCACTGTTCTGATGTGGGAATGCCAGATTACAGTTAACTGGTTTAACTAGAATCTGGAATTTCTCTTACTCTGATCCACCTTGCAGGGATGTTGCTATGGGGAAGAATGGAGGGAGTACTATGGTCATACTGATTTTGTGTTCAATGAATCCAACCAGCAACTAAGGCTTCCATAAGAGTAAATACTTACTTTTTCTGTCCTCCAAAATGGAGCCAGTTTGCTTCTTGACAGTCTTCAGATTTTAATTCAGAAAATCAGTAGGTTGTGACTGTCGGAACTCTGAGGAAAACATTCTGGGTGAAACGTTTCATGCATCTTTACCTTGCCCCCAAATAATTCAAGGAAAAAGTTTTCAAGAAGGTTGGGGAGAAGTTCAACAGCGGTGCCCCATCTCACAAGTTTCATTTCACACTGTGGTTTTTGTTGCTGTTTGGCTTAGCTCAATACCTGGATCAGTCCATTGGGATATATAAGTCATGATTTACGGCTTAGCGTGATGTCTGAAAGGGTTAAAGGAAGTTTCCACAAGAAAGGGGAAATCAAACCCTTGACCTCAGTTGTGGCAATGAGAAAATAGTATACTGCTCCTTATCAACACTGCTTCTGGGTCTGTTTAGGGCACTGAAGCTGACTCATATTTTGTTAAACTTACCTTTTATGTTATGCCTGCCTTCTTCTTGAGCTCCTCACACTTCTTGTAAATTCTCAGACCAAACACTGCCAGTAATTATAGATCTGCTGTTACAAGATCAATCTACTGACGTTTCTTAAAAGGTTGCAAACATTTCCAGTATTCCCGCCATAAGCTGTTAACTATGCATGAGAAAGAATTCAGTTGCAGACTCCATTTTCTACTTACCCTTATAAATCCTGGAGGTTCTTGCCTTTGGATTTTCTTTTATCTTTTAATTTTAATGTAATGTTATCAAACATTGCAGATGTTTGTTGGTCTTTTCATAGCCACTCTCAGTGTAAGGAGGTAGATTGGCTCTATTTATAGCTCTGGCTGTTTCTTGGCTGTTTCTTTTCAGTGTGTCTGAAAGTTTCAGTGTCATCGTTCTGGATTTTGGCAGTTTAGTAATAAATAAATAAAAAAGAGGCTGAGGCGAGACATCAGGAGGAATTTCTTGATTGTATAGACAGTTCGCCAGCAGAACGGGCTGCCACGAGATCTAGGAAGGCCTCCTTTGCTACAGATCTCTAGGGAGAGGCTATAGGGAAAAATGTCCTGATTGATTTTGCACTAGCAGGGGGAGAGTCAAGATGACCTCTAAGTTATTTTCCTGTTTGTTTATTTATTAGATTTTTAATTCCACCATTATTCCTGTATGAGTAACTCAAAGTGACAAATGTGCCGAATATTCCTCCTTTCTCCTGTTTTCCCTATGACAACAATTCTGTGAGGGGAGTTGGCTGAGAGAAAATGAGTGGCCCAATGTCACCCAGCAAGCTTTCATGCCTCAGGTGGAACTAAAACTCCCTGTCTCCTAGTTTTTAGCCCAGCACCTTGACAACGTGACCTACCCTTCTGTGTACTTCTAAATCAGTGTTTTTCAACCTTGGAAGCTTTTAAGATGTGTGGACTTCAGTTTCCAGAGTCTCCCAGCTAGCATGTTGAGAAATGCTGCTATAAATCCTTTTTTTTCTTCTGTTCCTAGCCTTTCAAATATAACATTGTGTGGATGGGATTTTTGAAAGCCTCATTGTGTTTCTGATTTTTAAAAAAATATTTTTCTACATTCTTGTTTTCATGGCAGCCCCAATATTGACAGTTGAATTTTTTCCTCCCCTGTTGGCCTTGTACTACTGATTTACACAATATTTTGTGACCAAACAAGGATTGTAATCCTTCTAATCTAATGAGGATGAGTTATTTGCCAGTTTGAACTCTTGGAAAGACATAATAAAAATAATTTTAAAAAATTAATAAGCCAGGGAGATAATGATTCCATGAATGCACTGTTGTGTTTGTGTGTAACACGGCACTGGTGACATCTTATTTGCTGAAATACTGTGTTAGCTTGTGGTGAGATGACAGCAAATAAATTTAATTAATAAATAAGGCTGAAGCATTGCTAAACTGGCAATGGGGCCATTAGATTTAAACTATCCCATAGTGATGCTGTCTTGTTTTCTCCCACTTGGTGGCTCCCTCACAATTTGTTTGAAAAGTTTTTGAATGAAGTCAAATAAACAAATGCCATATCTAAATTCCTGGGATCTTTCTGTATTTGAACCTGAGACTGGAGGCAGGTAAGGCCAGGGAGGAAGAAAAAGAAGAAGAATCTCCTTTTTAGAGAGCTAACTTAAATTACCTCATAGCTTGTAAAATTCCAAATCAAAATGACCATTAATGGAGGAAACCTACATCAAGGGAAAAGAGAAGGTCGGGCAATGAATAGAATAGAATAGAATAGAATAGAATAGAATAGAATAGAATAGA
>BLBF01000057.1:2875430-2935275 GCA_015471245.1 Laticauda colubrina
ATAGATAGATAGATAGATAGATAGATAGATAGATAGATAGATAGATACATACATACATAGATACATAGATACATAGATACATAGATACATAGATACATAGATATAGAGATAGATACATAGATATGGGTGGATGGATGGATGGATAGATAGATGTAGAAAGATGATGGATGGATGGATAGATGGCTGGATGATTTATTAGAGCTAGGGTCTTAAAACTTGACAGCTTTAAGACTTGTGGGATTTCCAAGTCCCAGAATTCCTGAGCTAACATGACTGGAGGAGGAATTCTAGGAGTTGAAGTCCACAAGTCTTAAAGCTGTCAAGCTGGAAGACCACTGTGTTAGAGCCATAGTGGCGCAGTGGTTAGAATGGGGTACTGCAGGCTACGTCTACTGACCGCCGGCTGCCTGCAATATGACAGTTCAAATCCCACCAGGCTCAAGGTTGACTCAGCCTTCCATCCTTCCGAAGTGGGCAAAATGAGGACCCAAAATTGTTGGGGGCAAGATGCTGACTCTGTAAAACCACTTAGAGAAGGCTGTAAAGCACTATAAAGCGGTATATAAGCCTGTGCTAAGTGCTTTCATAAAGGCATAGGATGAGGTCTTCACTTAGTGGAACAATTGTTTAAAAGAAAGGTCACATGAACACCTAGTCAGGTTAGCCAAGTCATCTTCTGTCTAAAAAAAATGATTTCCACAACCGGCGGAAGTTGCTGTGAAAACTAATTTAATTTTCTCCCCTAAACTTAGAGAAATGAAACTTTCTTTGAAGTAGACCAGAATAGACAATGATGCATGTCTTTGCTTCAAAATATGCTCTTATTAATTGCCTGCGTTTTGAGGCTCCCTCTTGTGGGAAACATTTTGCCAATCTCCTGTGCCTGGATGTCTATTTTTTAGGAAAGAGAATGGTGTTTAAATGTCCCAGCTTGTCTTTTCAGGAGTGGTAACTATCAAATGTCTATTGAACATTTGCAGGGCAAGCGAAGACCATGGCAATTATAGGACCAGAGGTGGTTGATGCAAGTCAAGGATCAGTTCTTACTTTTCACGTCCAGCTGCAGACCGATAATGGAGAGCTTTCTAAAAGTAAGAATGCCATATTTTTTTTTGAAGCTTTGCGGCACTCCGTAAAATAATATCTATGGGTGACAAGAAAAATAGCCCCTTTCATTTCTATGCCATTTCAGACAGATGGTTCGTTCAGTCTCTTGTTGAAAACTTCCAGTGATGGAGCACCTAAAACTTCTGGAACAGTTTATTGTTCTCCCTGGCAGGAAATTTCTCATTCATTCTAGGTTGCTTCTCTTCTTGATTAGTTTCCATCCATTGGTTCTTGTCCTGCCTTCAGGTGCTTTGGTGAATAGTTTGCAGCCCTCTTCTTTGGGGCAGTCCCTCAATTACTGGAACACTGGTATCATATCTCTCCTAGTCCTTCTTTTCACTAGACTAGACAGACCCAGTTTCTGCAACTGTTCTTCATCTGTCTTCATGAAAGTTGTCAAAGTTGACAAACTTCTCAAGCCCATAAAAAAAAATTGGGGAGTATCTATAGCCCCTGTCTCCATTCTAGAACAGTGGGAGACATCCATTCCCTTGGCAGGAATGCAAAAGGGTAGGTTTGTGGGAAATTAAATCAGGAGTACTTTAATGTGGGCTGCCATTTTCATTCAAACCTTTTTAGACCAATGGACCTTTCAATCTCAGGAGCATCCAGGTTTCTAGATACAAATCTCTTCTTTCCCCGTGTCTTGTTTCCTGCCCAAGTTTCATTCTTCACAGGTAAATAATTCCACAGTTTTGCACTTCCTAAAATTGGAGCAACAATGACCCTGTACAAGCTACCAGATTAGACACTGGGCAATTCAAAGCCAAAATCAACTTAAATCATCCTTTTTTAAAAAAACAACAAAAACCAAGATTCTCATTTTTCCTGCGAGAGGCTCCAGAGAACCAGTTCTGCTCTCACTCAGCACCTAAGAAACCCCCTTTCTTAAAGACTCTGTGTTAGGATCCCATGGCGGTTTATCCTTTAGATTTCCTCATCATGTTTCTCCATATTGCTAATATCCTCTTAATCCCAGATAACCACAGCTATGCTTGTTCCGAAGAGTCCATCTTAGCTCTTTGCTAATTATTGATCACTATTTAAAAGAAAAAAAGGAACCTGTTTAAAGCTTCAAGGGAAGCCCTGATTTTTGAAAAGAGGGGAAGGTTTCTGTTGATTCTAGAAGATTTGTGTGGACTTCTAACCCATTTTGTTTCAAATTACTGCCGGAGAAGTCAAGGCTGCCTGCAGCAGGTGGTGGTAATTAAACGCCTGTAGTTGCCTACGTTTTTCCGGGTGTTTTTGGGCTTATCTGAATGTGCTGTTTGTGTTGCTTTTCCTCCTCCTCTCCTCTCCCCTTTAAATAAAAATTTAAAAAAAGAATAAAAATTGAACTGCGTTCTGATTTTGTCCCGTGGGAGAATGATTCTTCTTCCATAGTAACATAGAAATAGAGACATGGCAGAAGCGTAGGGAGAATAATGGTTTGTCCTAAAAGAGCATTGGAAACAGGATGTGGCAGGATAGAAGATCGTCCTGGGAACCATGGGTTTATTCTGCCCTTTATTTGGATTCGGTTGCATGTGTCTTCCAGACAGAGCATGGCAAATGGGGCCTTTTTTCTTTTCTCACAACATTGAGAGCATCTGTTGAAACTCAGTAAGAAGAAATTCAAAACCAATAAAAGGCGGAAATTGTGGGATCCATGGTGTTCTCCGAGTTTCATTGTTTTTCTTGCAAGACGTTTCATTACCAAACGAGGTAACATCATCAGTGCTTTGAAGGAGTGGGGTTTACTCTCTCTTTATATAGCTAGTGCTTGACTTACAGCCAACTAAATCTCTGTTGCTAAGCAAGACAGCTGTTAAAATCAGTCAGGCCCCATTTTACCCCCTGTTTTGCCATCGTTAAGGGAGTCACGGAAGTTCTTAAGTGAACCATCCTGCGGTCGTTAAGCAGATGAAACCATGGTTGTCTCTTGGCTTTGTTCTTTGATCTCTTAGGTGAAAGGGGCCGACTGCTGGAGATTACAGCCAGGAACAGAAAGATCACCTGTCCCGAAGGCTATAAAACCAGCTCCTATGAATCGGTGGAAGCAATCGAGAAGCAACCAATTTTGTAAGTGGCAGGGAGGAAGCCCGGCATTGGTTTCTTTCTTGAGCCTCCAGTTTGGTTTCATTTCTTGTGCATTTCTTCTGGATCTCCAGGACTTCCAAGCCATGTTTTGCTTCATCAGAGTCAGGTGAATGCGACACGGAGGGTTCATTCAGGGAAGCCTTGCACCTGATTAGCCAACATCAATAGTGGAATTCAAGTAAACCAGTGGATGAGGAAAGGAACCCATCTGAACCTCTGCAATAGGCTCAGGTTGGGATCTCCTTAAACACTCCTGTTTTACTCCAATGTAAAAAAGACATTGAGACTGTAGAAAGAGTGCAGAGAAGAGCAACAAAGAGGATTAGGGGACTGGAGACTAAAACATACTAAAAAACAGTTGCTGGAATTATGTGTGTCTCGTCCAAGAATCTTCAAACTAGGCACGTTTAAGACTTGTGGACTTCAACTCCCAGAATTCTTCCTCATCATGTTAGTTCAGGAATTCAGGGAGTTGAAGTCCACAAGTCTTAAAGCTATCAAGTTTGAAGACCCCTGGTCTAGTCTAATGAAAAGAAGGACTAAGGGAAACATGATAGCAGTGTTCCAATATCTCAGGGGCTGCCCCAAAGAAGAGGGAGTCCAGCTATTCTCCAAAGCACCTGAAGGCAGGACAAGAAGCAATGGGTGGAAACTGATCAAGGAGAGAAGCAACCTAGAATTAAGGAGGAATTTCCTGACAATTAGAACAATTCATCAGTGGAACAACTTGCCTTCAGATGCTTTGGAGAATAGCTTGACTCCCCCTTCTTTGGAGCAGCCCCTCAAATATTGGAAGACTGCTATCATGTCACCCCCTAGTCCTTCTTTTTATCAGACTAGATGTACCCAGTTCCTGCAAACTTTCTTCGTAAGTTTTAGCTTCCATTTGGGGTATGCCTTAACCTTATGGCCTGTAAGCTATGTTTGATGGCTTAGCTTCTGCATGAACTAGGCTACTGTCACTTGGCCAACAGGCCACTCTTAAAACCAACCATTTGATTTCCACAGGGTGGGCAACCTGGTGCCCACGAGCCTCAGGGCGGTCTCCTATCTCCTAGCCTGCCTGCTTTTCAAAAAGGTTTTGAAAATTAAAATAATTAAACAACTGGAACCGTGCCAAGCAGTGCACTATTCTCTCGCAATATTTGTTTCCAAGAATGTTTTCCTGGCGGGTGGCTGAGAACTGTGCTCAATGTGATGGATATTTTATGAATAGAAACTTCTCCCTTGGCAGCACTTTGGGTCTGCGCTCACCCCCATGCTTTCCAAATTCTGAATGTGCTCTCCGTCCAGAGGACTGACTACCTTGGCTCAATTGTCGTATTATCCGAGTTTCCTTTGCCACAGCCAGCTTGCAAATCTCCTACGATCAGAGCCACTTTGGGTTGGGGCCTCTGGCTTTGTTTCCCTCCGCTGAATTTGGAAATCGCTTTCCTAATACCCAGAGGTGGGAAGCTGAAAACCTGCGCAGGCTGGAACACCGGAGGGACATACTTTGATGCTTTCCTGAAAAAAAGACAAGAAAAAAGCCTGGACTGCCAGCTCAAGTAGACTGGGCTGTAAAAATCCAGAGTAGAAAGTCTGTTCTCCAAAGCCTCCAAAGGCAGGACAAGAAGCAACGAAGTGGAAACTCATCAAGGAGAGAAGAAATGGAATTAAGGAGAAATTTCTTGACAGTGAGAACAGTTAGTCAGTGGAATGGCTTGCCACCAGAAGTTGGGGGTTGCTCCATCATTGGAGGCTTTTAAGAAGAGACCGGACAGCCATTTGTCTGGAATAGACAGTATAGGGTCTGCTGCTTGAGCAGGAGGATGGACTAGAACAGTGATTGCCAACCAGTGGGCCAGGGACCACTGATGGTCTGTGAGAAAATGTTGGTGGTCCTCAGAGAAATGTTCCCCCCAAAGCACTCCCCCCCCCAAAGCAATTAATCCAGACTGCATGGGGACACAAGGCTGTGCTGCCTACATGGCCCGCCCACCCTTCAGCCAAGCGCAAACCTTATCTTGAGTAGAGCCACGCAGCTGGAACTGGAAGGTAAGACTAATGGTGGGGGAGGGAAATCCGCCCCCGGCGTGGCTTGCTGACATTGGTGGGAAAGTTGGTCCCATATTCCAGATCTGCAGGAGTCACACAGGACTGGCCTTTTGGTAATCCCGGAGCAGCTCCTCCAGTTCATGGCAGGTCAGCCAGGTGGGTGGAGAAGCATCTGCTCCAAGATGACCAGTCTTGTCACCACTGCAACTCTGGAATATGGGACTGACTTTCGCACCAACGTCAGCAAGCCACCATCAGTCAACATTCATATTAGTGGTCCACGGGATTTAAAATTATGAGTGTGGTGGTCCCTGTGGTCCAAAAGGTTGGCAACCCCTGGACTAGAAGACCTCCAACATTCCTTCCAACTCTTGTTATTCTGTATGGCAGTCCTCTACCCCAGAGGTCTCCAAACTTGGCAACTTTAAGACTTGTGGACTTCAACACCCAGAATTCTCCAGCCAGCTCTACTCCATGAAGTAGAAGGCCCTGCCAAAATGATGGAATTGTGTTTTTCTTAATACCTGGAGAAGGATTTGGCCTAACAAGGTTCTCACAATTGTTCATCTGTCTTTCTGTCTATCCAATGTAGGGATTGCCCATCGCTCGGAGGAACTATGCTTTAGCCAACATAATTGGATCCTTCTGCACAAGAGACCGTTTAGCCCAACCGCCTTCTTGGAGCCACCTACCTTGTTTTCACCTACCTTATAGGGGAAGCCCTAGCTATCCTTGGTGTGCTTTACTCACAAAGAGGCCACCACCAGCCAGTGAGAACGTCCTCCCACTTTGCCCAAGACTTATTTTACGGAGAAGAGTTTCCTGAGAAAACCTCTCTAGAACTGGCTAGTCTCCCTCTTCTAGCTCAGGGAACATTGAACCTTTCAGATCCTATCAGCTGTCTTGTATTTGTGGCTTGCAACCCCAAGTCATCTGTGCCCAAGTCAGTTTTGGTTCTGTTTTTTTTTTTGGGCAGGAAGTCTGGGGATTCCAGTTACCCTTTGATGACAGTCGCATCTGCAAGCCAACCCCCGCAAGCCATCCCACCAGTTATCAGCAAATCAGGACACGCCAGCCCTGAATTGGTAACCTCCCACGAAAGAAAGCCAGGGCATGAAACAAAGGACAGTAAGTAACCACGATGAAATTTAGTTTAGCTTAGCTTAGCTTAGTTTGCTTTGTCATTGCACCTCGTACAACAAAATTAAATGCCATCTTCAGTGTACATTATATAACTATAAAAATAATAGGCAAACACACAAGTTGGTTTGAGCGCAAGGTTTAAGAAACGAGTCAGGGTAAAAAGGAAAAGAAAATCTGTGGTGCCTTTTGTACACTAATGGACGGCGGTGAGAACATTCAAAGTTTGCACTGGCATCCTTCAGAAGAAATTAGAGAGTTTGATTTCCAAATTCCTGAGGGGCGGGGGGAAAAACCCATGTATTAAACAGCTTCGGGGCAAGGGAGGGGGGAAAATTCTTGGATCAATCTGAGCCTGCTTTTGAAACAGAAAAGCACTCATTTCATCTGCTCTTTTTGCCAAACAATGATGCCCCGTCTTCCAAAAGGGGAGAGAGAATAAAAACCACTTAGTGTGGTTGGTCGCTGACACTTGAGTTGCAAGCTAAGGCATGACAGCCTCTAGACCCAACCCTGTCCTGTTTTGGCAGTCTCCTCAGCTTTGTGTCACTCAAATTTTGCCGCGGCCTGGTTTCTTGTCACCGAAGGAGGCAAGATGTCAATTGGATAATTTCCTCTGACTCTAAACCTTCTTTTCACTCCCCTTGCATCTCCTCTCCGCTCTGCTGCTAGATGCTCAAAGCCTTCTCCGTTCTGTTCTGCTTTATAAGATTAGGGCGAAGGAAACAACTGTAGGGGGCTTTTTAATCTTTCTGGACTTGAATCCAGACCAAAGGAAGGTTTACTTGAAGGCAGGTCAGAGGGGAGAGTATGGAAGAAGATTTCAACCTATGCAAAAGGGACTGATGAGAGCTCTTTTTAAACTTGGCCTCGACTTTGAAGGCTGCCTTGTATCAGGGGCCAAGTGAGCTTTGCACAGCTCGTCCTCAACATGCAACAGTTCATTTAGCGACCGTTCAAAGTTACAATGGCACTGAAAAAGTGACTTCTGTCAGAGCGTTTTCAACATGACTACTATTATGAGACAACCCAGAAGCAAAACACAGCACAGACATACTTAGACATTTAACAGTGGTTTATATACAAGACACATACAGAAATACACATGGTAGGCAAATGCCTTACAAGCAATCAATCTTCTTAACTCTACACTGAGAACTCTGCAATGGATACAGGACGCAGGGAGAGAGAAAACGCCCTCTAATGGCTGCTTTTATATCGACACTTTAAAGAGGTACCCAAACATAGTCTTAAAAAGGCAGTATCAATGCTGATTCATCCTCATTGCATCAGCCTTACAGCAACTGGTCAGCTCTTAAATCTCAATACCGTAGCAATCTCTGTTTTTCACACAACTGCTGCAGCATCCCCACAGTTCAAGTGATCAAAATTCAGACACTTGACAATCAATTCATATTTATGACAGTTGGAATGTCCCGGGATCAAAGGGGAAGTCATATTCACTTAACAACCGTGTTACTGACCTAATAACTGCAGTGATTCACAACCACTGCGACAAGAAAGCTTGCAATTTTGGGGAAAAAAGAGCTCTTTTTTTTTCTCGTCCTCTCCTTGTCTCCGCCTCGTACGGGCCTTTCTCTTCCTTTCTCTCCACCTACTCAGAATTGTGACTCAAGGTTTACTATAATCCCAGTGAGTCAAAACTGCCAACTCATCTTTTGTATAAATATACATTCACTACCTATATTATTATTTTGGCTTCCTCTAAAGGGCTTTGTTGACAGATGAGGTGACATTTTTCCTTCATAAACACCCGGGTATTATTTACAGGCCAGTGATTTCTGAAATTATTCAATGGAAACCCGAACATTGAGATCTTGGGAGTTGAATCCGAGTTTAATCACCCTGGTTTATTGTGAGCCATAATATTCAATCCACCCATATCACTTGATACATTGTAAATACATGATCTGAATCTTAATTTGCTTGGCAATTTACTAGACAAATTAGGGAGAAGCCGAGCAGTTGTAAAAACAACCTCTATATTTGGGCTCCGGGAGAGTTTATTTTGATAGCCCCAACGTACACAAAATACTTTGCTTTTATCCTTTTTGCCATTTCTGTTTTGGTCATATTAAAGTTAGTTAGGCTTTTGTTTCTATTCTTCCAAGCAAAATAAATGTTTATAAGGCCCTTATGTAACACCTGACCCTCCTTGCTTTAAATCACCAGAAGATTTAGAAATAGTAAATAAACAAGCCATTTTTGGAGTTTTCCCTTCGGGAGTATTTCTGTTGTAATATTCCTGATTTTGAATGGAAAGATATTGGAGAAAAATAGATTGAAGCCAGCCAAAATGGGTCAGATTCCCTTATCCAGCTGGTACTACAGTAAAATGACATTTGTGGAACAGAGGGCCTGTAATGAATCCTTGAGTGCCAGTTTGTTGCAATAGTGAAGTAGTTGGACCAGAAACAGGGTTGAGTTAGTTATGGTCCTTCTTGAGGCATGAAAGTCACCCAGGTGCCTTTGGGAAAGTCATTCTCTCTCAATCCAATCCACCTTGTCCGGTTGTTGTTGTTGCCTGGGAAAACAGGAGGAGGGAGCATTAAGTACATTAGTAAAGTCATATATAAATCTCATGACAATAGTAATTCTAACAGCTCCAAAAATTTTAGCCAATATGATCCATAACAGTCCTAATAACATCTGAAGAGCATCAGATTGGCGACAGTTTTAATGTTAGAATGAGATTTTGATTTTCTGGTAAAATCTTTCAGCAGTCCTTTCCTTCCTTCCTTCCTTCCTTCCTTCCTTCCTTCCTTCCTTCCTTCCTTTATCCATCCATCCATCCATTGCTTCTTTGACCCTCTGCCTTCCTTCTTCCCTCCCCTCCCTCTCCTCTTTCTCCATCCATCCATTGCTCCTTTGACCCCTCTGCATTCGTCTCTCCCTCCTTTCCTTCCTTCCTTTCTTCATCCATCCATCCATCCATCCATCCATCCAATGCTCCTTCAACTCTCTGCCTTCCTTCCTCCCTCCCTCTATCCCTCCCTTTCTTCCTTCCTTTCTCCCTTCCCTTCCTTTCCCTCCCTCTCCTTCCTTCCTTCCTCCATCCATCCACCCATTCCTCTTTTGATACTCTGCCTTCCTTCCTCCCTCCCTCTCCCTCCCTCTTTCTCCATCCATCCATTCTTTTTCCAGCAAGATTTTGTGGCTGGCTGCTTGAGCAAAAGGTTGGCTCAGGATCAAAACACCTCAGGAATAAGTTCTGCTGATGGGTAAATTACGAGGTCCTTGAGGCTTTTGTTCACCCTGTTCTTTTAACATGGCGGTAATAACCCAGTGATGGAAATGTACCCAGCCCTATGAACTATTGATGAACTGCCAGCAAAATGGAATTCTGAGAGGTTCTGAGCACAGGGCATTTTTCCTTTCAGAAATGGATGTGCTTGCCTCTCTGGTTTTGAAGCCGTAATGACATCTGAAGCCAGATTAAAAGTCATTTCAGGGGACACTCTCGCCCCACCCCACCCCCAACAGCAATTGACTACTTACCTTGACCATGCTTGTTTCTTTCATCCTGTACCGTGGAGGGAGGGTTTTAAATAAAGGCGAGGTGCACAGAATGAAATTTATTACATGTTTTTCCAGGGAACGCTGCATGCTACAGTAATCTGGTCCTCCTCTCTGTATTTTTCGTTAGCATCTTCATCATCCCAAGTGAATAGAAGAGACCCAAGACCACTCCTGGTTTAATTTAGTTTAGACCTAACCACAAGGATTGTTCCTGCAGTTGGCTCCAGATTGGACTGAAATTCCCACCCAGCTGGGATATACCAGGATACATCATGAGTGCTTGGCATTGTGGGATTGAAAGGGCAGTGAGAACCACTTTAATGCTGGCTTCCTTGCAGACTAGACTCTGGGCAAGCATCCAAGGATGGTAATGGATACAGGGCCCAGTCACCCAGCCATCACATCTCCTCAGCTGCCCTTGTGAATGTTTCTGGCCAGGTACATCAATCCATTCACAAGTTATCAAGAATAGCATGGTTCTGTTTTATCAAGTTCCTTGTAAAACTACCCAGAGTCTTTACGGAGTTGGGAAGCCTCTAAATTGTTCCAATAAACTAGTATTTCTTAACTCTGAAGATGTGTGGACTCCAGCTCCCAGGATTTCCCAGCCAGCATGTTAATCAGTGGAACAACTTGCCTTCAGAAATTGTGGGTGCTCCAACCTGGAAGTTTTTAAGAAGAGTGAGCAGCCACTTGAATTGATATAAGGTGTCCTGCTTGGGGTTGGTTTGGACTAGATGATCTCCAAAGTCCCTTCTGTCTTCGTTAAGAACCAAATACTTGCTTGCCTACCCACCCTAAGTGAAAACAAATGCCTTGAATCAGGTTGTCTCCGTCACAGGCAGAGAAGGCGCTTCTGTCCACAGCACAAAAGAAGATACCCAGAAATCTGCACTGGTAGGAGATAGGAGAGCAAAATGTACCATGGTCTTCACAGTACAAAAAAAGCTTTAATGAGAGAACAAGATTTGCAATAAATAAGAAAGTAGTAGCTTTATTAACAATAGCTTGAGCTGTGATGGTGCAGTGGTTAGAGTGCAGTACTGCAGGCTCCTTCTGCTGCCTGCCGGCTGCCTGCAATTTGGCAGTTCAAATCTCACCAGGCTCAAGGTTGACTCCGCCTTCTGTCCTTCCGAGGTGCATCAAATGAGGACTTAGATGGTTGGGGGCAAGAGGCTGATTCTGTAAACCACTTAGAGAGGGCTGTAAAGCATTGCGAAGCGGTATATAAGTCTAAGTGCTATTATTGTTGCTATTTAATAAGGAAACCAAGATTTTTCTGCATGGAAAGTTCATATCTTAAGCTACTGGATTTCGGCATTGGGCATCCAGATGCTTTGCAAGACTTCAGCCCGTGCTGGGTATAAACTCCCCAATTTTCCAGAATTTCTGCATCCTTTCTGATCAACTCTAAGCACCGGCCAATTTTAAGCAAAGCTTCTTAATGTCTGGACTCCAGGCAACAATACAGGCGTATCTGGCTTAAGCCTGACATCGCTCCTGTGGAATGAGATGCCTGTTCCGTGATGGCCAATTTCCCCATGCGGCCCTTGTGTTTTTGTACAGCAAAGTACAACAATTCAGCCCGTTTCCAAGCACTGACAATAGCAACCTTGTCGTTATTGGCTGCTGAGTTCCTCCTCGCCCATCTGTTTTAAAAGTTTGCTTCCTATCAGGCTGTGTTTTTCTGCTGCTTCAGCTCAAATGCTTCTCATTCTTTTGGACAAGAAGTTGGCTATTTCGTTACATGTCTTAAAGCGGGTGGAATTTATGAGATGGGGAAATAAAAGCTCAGCGGGCCTTCGAAACATGCGTAGATTCAAAATCTCCTTTTTGAGCTGGATTTTGTAGATGATTTTAGAGGCAGGCAGTTTGGGGAATGTTTCCCAAGGAACGTAAAACCCCCCAGATGGCCTCTGAGCGATATCAGCCATGGTGATTTGGTCCTTCTACCTTCTGAAAAGGCAAAAAACGTGCTTCTTCACTCCTGCCAGTGATTGAAAAGTCACAGGAACATTTCCTCCCCTCCAGTCTCAAATGGGGTAATCGACCCTAAAAACACTTTGAGAAGACATCTGGAATTGTGAGAGTTTTGGTGACCTTGAACATAGATAGTCCTTGACTTAACAACAGTTCATTTAGTGACTTAAAGTTACAACAGCACTGAAAAAAAGTGATTTATGACCATTTTTCACACTTAATAACATTGCAAAATCCCCATGGTCACGTGATTAAAATAAACGCTTTGCAACTGACTATGATGGTCACATTCTTGCGTTGACAACCAGGCTGGGTTATCCCAGGTCAAGTAAAGAATAACTGGCAAGTCCTGCACAATAACCTGAGCTTAGAAAGCGTTAACTTTCGGTTGGACTTTTTGGCAGCTTAGCCATTTGGACTAGTTGGATGATTCAGTTCATGCAGTGAATCCAGAATGTAGGTTCGTTCAGGAACCCAGCAAAACGCATGAGGCAAATGGGACTGTAATGACTGAGTTGCCCGTGGCTTGTTCTGACCCAGCTCCCCGAACACAACAATCTCTCTCTAGTTAAATCAATGATTCCTTTATTAGGAACACCGGCAGCCCCGGTAAAAAAGTTTTTCTCTCGCTGCAGACTAACAAGTCCATCCAGCAGGGAGATGAACAGTTGTCTGCCACATCTATTCATTCTCTACCTCCTGCCTTTTATCCCCAGAGCTAGGTGGGGCTTCGCTAGCTGCGATACCTTTTCCGTCCATCTGCATTTCTTCTGTTTCTTTTCCTTAAGCCTATTCAAGGTTTAAGAAGTTCAGCTTCCATCTGCGGTTCACTTGGTGGTGACATTTATTTAAGTCGGGACAGCATCGTGCCTGGAAATCTCTCCCTGTAGCAGGCAAGCCATCTGTCCAAAGAGGGAAGGGAGAACCCCAGCATGCAAGTTTCGGTCGAAAAGGCCAGAGGTCTCTCTGGCTTTGTCCTTCTCTTGCTGATCTGTCTGAAGGGATTAAACCTGTTGAGGCCCAGCGTGGTTCTCACAACACTGTGGTTGGGCTTGCTTGTACTTTCCCTTTGTCTGACGAGATGTCTAAACAAGCTTGCAAGAGTTCCCCAGCCTGCAGCCTTTGATCTGTTTTGAGTGACCTCTTCCCCCCAAAAAAAAACAAGGCCAGAGAGAAAAGGGGGAGGGGAGCAATCGGTTTGCTAATTTTCATAATTAAGATTGTGCTGCTCAGACTGGTTTTGTTTTAGGCTAGCTTGACTCCGAGGCAGAAAAACGCACGGCGATTGCAGGACTGAGAGTCTGAGATATATATAAGTAGGACATTCATGCAACATGCTTCATTTGAACCCAGGGTGAGGTTGGCACCATTGGGGTTGAATCCAGCCTGTTTGGCTAGTTTGTGTTCCAAAAAACTGAACGCCAGTAGCTCAATCCTAAACCCAAGGTAGCAAAACAATGCCCACAACACAACAGTGCCCTCAAAACATGCTTAGGGCTGAGTTTCCCATCATACACAAACCCACAAGCTACCAAACCCTCCTTAATCCTTAAATTTAGTGACCCAGAAACCCGAAAAATAGGTATTTAGAATACTAAACTAACCTGCTAGCGGAGTGAAAGCTTCTGGCAGGAATCCAGTTTTGGTTCCACAGAGGGACATGTTCTTATTTAACACCCTTTAACGAAGGATTACCTTTATTGGTAGCTTACAACTAAAACCCTCACTCAGCTTTTTGAGATTGGAATCGGTCCGATGGTCAGTTCAAATGCTTCCTCCCTTTTTTCTAGGAAACTTCTGCAACACACAGACTGAGTGTTTGCAGTACGCTGAGCCAAGATGTAGTTTGTTTGTGGCTTAGTTGTAATTTATGCACTAAACCATAGTTAAACAACCCAGGGCTTTAATGCACTGTACATACACACAGTCTACCGCCTGCAGAATTATTTTAAAAGATCTTGCATTGTTTGTCCTAAGCGGAAGTCTCAAATCTCTAGCCCAAAGGATTTCCAAGTTCTTACTTTTTGGGTGCTCCAAGACTAACCAGAAGAACAATGGGTCTGTGCTAATATTTCTAGGAAGTTGGGAGAGTTGGGGAAGGTCAAATAATCCAGGAGGATTGAGTCACCTCTAAGTTTTGTTCAAAAGTTGATGGGAAGTTCAAGGAGAGTTTTTAAAAAAATGATGTAGAGTACGTAATTCCTCTCCCCGCTCCTTAAATCCAGAATCTAAATCTTAAATCTTGAGTTAAGAAAGAATGGAGGTGGTTGTTTGTTTGTTTGTTTGTTTGTTTTTTTTTGGGGGGGGGGGGGGCTGAAGGCAGATGGCAGCGCTTCTCTCTCCTTTGAGACGAGCATTAATACAAAACACATCTGGGCTGGAGCCCAGGCAATGTTGCCAGCATCTCTGCAAAAAAAACAACAACACCAAGCCTTTGGAATTTAATGCCCCAATGACTCCCACATCTGGCGTAGATCGTGTGGGTGGGTTGTGGATATTTGTGCCACCCTCAGCCTTACCCAGGTCTCTCTCTCTCTCTCTCTCTCCTGCCAGTCAGAGAGCGCACAGCCCACCCCAGAAGAAGTTAATGGCGCACCAATCAATTCTTCCTTGTTTTTCCCCCCCAACAGCGTTATTATAAAGAACATCGGAAAGGACAGGGTGGTTGCTGCCAGCATCAAGGGAAGAAGAACCTCTGCTCGAAAAATCCTAAATAAACAGGAGGTGATAGGACGATGATGATGATTAATTAGCTTATCTCTCCTCTTTCTCCCTCCCTTTTCAAGCAAAGGTTCTCCTGATTGGTTCTTCTACATCTGGATCCTCTCCAGATAGTTTAAAAACCATATTTGGTTAAATTACAGTACCCGGTTTCCACCCCCCTCCTAACAAAATGCATTGATTTGATATTCAAAAACATTTTTATATTTAGTCTGTTAACCTTTTGTAATTCCCACCCACTGCTTTTAAGCTGCAGAATGTGGTAGGGCTTTCTTTTTTTCTTTCTTTCTTTCTTAATGTTAATTGTTGTCAGTAGGGTATCAGCCATCAGCCCTTAGCAATTTAAACGCATTGAATTGTAATGCAGGTGCCGTTAATTGGAAGACTGCTATTGTTTTCCTGGCTATAGCTAATATGTTTCAAACAATTCCTTGCAAATTGGATTTGTGACCGGTTGTTGTTTTTTTTAAAGAAAAAGAAAGGGAAGAGTTTAAAGATAACTTTAGCTTCCAATTTAGCCTGGAAAGGAGGCCAAGGGGCTTTGTCTCTCCCATTTAGACTGAACCTGCAGTGGCGTCTTTCAAGCCACAAAGACGCTCCTTGCACAGATGCAAATTTGCACGCTCTCACTAGCATAGAGCTGGTATCTCAACAGTTAGCCCAATTTGTAGATTCAATGGGCATAGTGGGAAATCTGAACCAGTAGTGTAATGCACATCCAGTCGAGTTACACCTCCGTGTTTCCACAAAGTAGCTCAGTGCTGTTTGGGGAAGGACTAAAAAGGATTTTAAAAATTCTATTTTTGCAGTTCCTTTCATCAGAACGGCACCCCTTAGGGCAAAACCCGGTGCCTTTTGGTTAAATGTGGCCAGAAAAGCTGCTCGCGGACTTCTAATTGTTTGCCAAGTAGCAAGAAGTAGCAGGGATGTCCGTAGTCCTCTTCACATTGAATCACCTTAATTGAAACTGGAGGCTTTCATAGTGAAAACTCCTGTCTGAAAATCACATGGCGAAGGGGATGCTGCAGCCATCATAAGTGTGAAAAAAATGTTCATAAGTCACTTTTTTTATAACTTTGAATGGCCACTAAGGGAACCGTTGTAAGTCAAGGACTTCCTGTGTATCTCTATCCTGAGCTCATGGACTTATCCTAACTTGAAAAAATAAAAGAGAAACAGAAGTGTGGGCTTGCCAAATTCAAACTGGAAAGAGGCACTCTGAAAATGATAGGGGTTGCTATTTGCTGTAAAGGCTTCCACAGTGATGGAGCTGATCGGCCAAAAGTGAAAAGGGTAGATTGAAAAAAACGGGAAGGAGGGAAAAAGAATAAATAGAAACTGGAGTATAAGTGATCCTAATTGCCTGTCAGAGGAACTAAAAGTCTTGGCAATCGAATAAGGCACTGGAGAACAACAAGCAGCTCTCTGGGAGTAAATCTCTTTTATATTAATAAATGAGGACCAGCTTTTGGAATAATGTGGCTGTTGTTTTCATAATAGTTTTAATAAACATTACAGATTTAAAAAAAACAAATACAAAGAAATGAAAGGAGAAAAGCAATAAAGTGTTCAAAAGAACACATCAATAGAGACAATAGAAAAGAAAGAAAAATAATTTATAAGAGAAAAAGAAATGAAAGATTATCTATCTATCTATCTATCTATCTATCTATCTATCTATCTATCTATCTATCTATCTATCTAATCATCTCCTCTCTAGAACACTAAAAATTACCACAGACCATTCTCATCCTGGACATTCATATTTTGATCTGTTACCATCAGGGAGGCGTCATAGTTGTCTTAAAATGAGGACTAATAGATTGAGAAACAGTTTCTTTTCCAAGGCAGTCATGGTCTTGAATCAAATAGTGCATTTGTGATTTAGTCCTATTATTATTATTACAATTATTTTAATTTTTAAAACTCTGTAGTGTGATTGTGATATGGTGTTTGGGGCACTGTGCTGGAATAACTTTCAAATTTCATTGCATTTGTGGAATGCAATGACAGTAAAGGTATTCTTATCTATCTATCTATCTATCTATCTATCTATCTATCTATCTATCTATCTATCTATCTATGATTTCAATGAGGGGAAGACAATTTAGATGAGGGGATAAATGGGGAATTCATTAAATTTGTTGACAGCATCAAGCTGACAGGAATGGCCAACCCTCCAGAAGATAGGTTTAAGATACAAAAGGATTTTGAGAGACTTGAACCTTGGGCCCTATCGAACAAAATAAAATTCAACGGTGAGAAAAGTAAGGTTCTACATTTAGGCCAGAAAAACCAAATTCACAGGTATCGTATGTACCTGGTATAGGTGTGGGTGGTACCTGGCTCAATAGCAGTAACTGTGAAACGGATCTCGGGAGTCCTAGTGGAGAAATGATTCATTTAAATTTAAAAAAAAAAGATTAAACTTTTAATAAAAGCATAAATTTATTTAGTTGTACTCCAGTGCCCGGGTCCCTAATGATGGCAAGGATATTTCCAACCAAGTCATTCTGTGTGCATGGCGTTCCTTTCGCCTCTTCCGTCAATCTACGTGAAATCAGTAGAAGAAGAAACACCCATAACTCACATCAGATGCACAGCTGGTCTTTGCTGTGGCATCTAATACCCAAGATCAGTCTGACCCACAAACTTTAAGCCCCTTTGCTCTGCCTGCAGAATGGCAGGCCTGTATTTTAGATTAGACACATAACTTGATCCAACATGGGTGGACTTCTTAAAAGTGTAGCAATCTCCCAGATCCCTGAAGTCGGCAGAGATCTCATTATTCAGAGAGGGGGTATGTGTAAAGAGAGCCTGACCTCTTCTCACTCAAGCAGTTGCTTTTTTAAAAATATATATATTTCTCCAGATGTGGGAAGATTGCAGGGTGAACGCATTCTTGCAGAAGAGCCAAATCTCTGCATTTAAAAAAAAAAAATCTAGCAAGTCAGCGAAAAACTTTCTCCTGGGCATTGGAGGTTTTAAAATACAGAGGAGGGGTTTTCTTCCTTCCTTCCTTCCTTTCTTTCTCTCTCTTTCTTCTTTCTTTCTTTCTTTCTTTCTTTCTTTCTTTCTTTCTTTCTTTCTTTCGTGTTTGACTATACAGAAAGTGTTGATTTAATCTCCCGCCGTTGCTTGCAATCTTGCATGTTATGTATACTTCTTCGTTGAAGTCTGCCAGTTATACATACTTCACCTGTAATAGATTTCCTCTCCTCCCATGGTTTTCGATTTCCAGATGTTAGCACAAAGATCCACACAGACCGAACATTTGAGGATGGAACAGAAGCATTCCTGTTTTCTGGCTCTCTCTCTCCTACAAATGGGGCTGCCCCTTCGGTCCAATATATCCCTGAGGCGTCATTTTAAGTTTATAGCTGTCGGTTGGATGGATGCGACCGAAGACAGCATTTGTAGAAAGACATTGGACTGATACCTTGGCCTTCATTGCTTTTGTGGGGGCGGGGTTTCAGCCAGCACTGAAAAGCCAAGGGTTTGTTAAATCCTTACTCTTATATATATTACAGTAGTTTTTTTAAAAAAAGTTATATATAAACTAGCTTGATACCCGTGCTTCACTACAAAACTAAATGGTCAGGCTTAGTTTTTTGGGAAGAAAACAAAGGGGGGGGGGGGGGGTTCTGCCTCTGCCTACCAGCATCCATCAGTATTCATCTGGCTAGTGTCCTGTCAGTGTGAGAGAGTTGAGGGCTGTTTGGAAACTGAAAGAGTATTTCCTGTGTGAGCAGGGAGGAGATAGCAAGGAGCCCGGGCATGGCTTAGCTCAACTTTTCTGGACTAAAGCTGGTTGCTGCTCTGAAATTGAAACTGAAACTTCTCTGCTTGTGTTTTGCATTTGGAAGAGATTTCTTTTCAGGTGGGGAGGGGGAAGTAGAACTCTTTAGCATCAGAGCGTGTTAATGATAATAATATAGGAAATACTCTAAATGCTCTGATGGTCATTTGGAAAAATCCTTTCTTAGGGAGCCCCTAGAAGCCAAGAGGAACTTAGGTGCCAAATTTCAAGTTTGTAGGCTTTATGGTTCTGGAGATTTTGTGATGATGCATGAGTGGTCTTTCACTTTTATATAGATAGATAATAAAGGGGAAGGTTAGGATTTCCTGTCTGGAAACTCGAGTTTCCTTAATGTAAAACTTTGCTGTTTGGTTTCAACAGTTCTTCATTAGAGGGATTACAAACACAACTTGTAACCATATGTTCTGGCCATCCTCATGGCCTGGAGTGTTGATTGCTTCCTGGCTTCCCCAGGAAGTTCCCTTCCATCTCATTAAACTGTTCTGTTATTACAGGTTTCCCCCCCTCCTCCTCAATGTAGGCCAAATATCTCGTGGCTTCTGGTATGTCAGTTTCGATGGAGCTGGTGCATTGGTGCGTGTCTCCTTTGGTGGCCTCAAAATCAACATTCGTACAGGGACTGTTTGCTGTTTAGGTTTATTGTTGTTATTGTTTTGATGTCAGATTAAAATTTATCCAGCCCCCTTTCCTGGATATATATTGCGTTTACCAACTTAGCATTTACCAGAGGAGATATACGGAGACAAAAAGGCAGCTGCCTCAATTTATTCCTTGTTCTGAGGAAGAGTGAGCCAGCACATATATATTTTTTCACTTGTTTCTGCAGTTTGTTAACAAAGAATCGAAGGGCTGGAAGAGACTTTGGAGATCCTCTAGTCTCATCCCCTGCTCAAGGCAGGAGACCTGATAAGATGTTCCCCAATCTGCCTCCTGTCTGATTTTTTTCCTTGCTCAGTTTTGCTGGGAACTATTGATGGCTGGTAAATTGATAATCGTGGCCTTCTGGCTTTTTTTTGGACCCTTGTGGACATTGTTCAGAGTTGCCCTTTCCAATTAAAGATGCTGTCAAGAAATAGAATAAAAATCATTTGCAAACAGTCCTTTTTTTTTTTTTTTTTAGGATTTTTCCCAGCTCAATTCAATTTTTTTTTCTACAATTCAATTATCTTAGAAAAGAAAGAACACCAGCCCCTGGCAAATTTCTCCAGGTTATGCTTATTTCAAGGGTTGCCTTTTAATCTCAGTAGCATCATGTCATAATGAGGCCTTGGGATGAAGAGGTCTGGAGGCAGTCAGCATTGCAGTTAAGCTCCAACATCAAATCTCTCTCTCTCTATCCCTCCCTCCTTCCCTCCCTTGGGGAAACATTATTTGTAGGGACTGGAGCCAGAGGGCAAATCTGATCTCCTTTGCGGATGGCAAGTTTTAAAAAATTACTCAGGAAAAAGATCTAGTGCTTCCCGTCGCTTTCTTGGGCAATTTTTAAGGGTTTTGTGCTTTGAAGCTAGAATAGAATAGAAATAGAAATAAAAACAAATAGAAATAGAAATAGAACTGAAAGGAATAAGAATAGAATAGAATAGAATAGAATAGAATAGAATAGAATAGAATAGAATAGAATAGAATTCTTTATTGGCCAAATGTGATTGGACACACAAGGAATTTGTCTTGGTGCAAATGCTCTCAGTGTCCATAAAAGAAAAGATACATTCGTCAAGAGCCAAGAATCATCAGGTAAAACACTTAATAATAGTCATAGGGTACAATAATAAGCCATCAAATCATACTAAGAAACAGTCAATATAAATCGCAAGGATACAAGGAGCTAAGCCCCATTATATGACTAACTTAACCATGACAACCGCGGCAAGAAAGCTTGTGAAATGAGGCGAAACTCAACCGTCTCGCTTAGCCACGGAAATCCAGCCCTCTGTTTTGGTTGTAAGTTGAGGACTACCTATATAAGTCTGCTGCCACCTGATTGTTTCCCCCAGGACCCCAAGACCCAGGAGGGAAGCTCAGACAATCCAAATGGCCTCACATTTCACATCCTGTGGATGTCTTGGCTGTATAAAGTCTCAGCATCTTCCCTGCATCTGCCTTATTAATTACTGACATTTATTGGTAATTGAATTGAGCATTAAAGGCTAATGAACGGTGTCTGGTCACCTTTACAGGGAATACTGTTGGCAGCGCTAAAAGCACCCCAAGCAATATTTTTTTCCTTCTTCTCCCCCCCCCCCCCCCCCCCCACTGAAGAGAGAACACTGTCTTCTGGCACTGAGGTCAGCCAGGATGGGCCCATAACTCTTCGTGCCCGTGATTAGAAGCTGGCCCTGCAGCTTGACAATAATCCCCCTCTCTCGTTCTCAGTTATAGGTGCTTTGGGCTGGTCCTGTGTATCCCCTTCTTTTCCTTCCTCTGCTTTTTTTTTTTTTTTTTTTTTTGGTGGTGGTGCCCTACACAGGCGATTAGTGCCTGGTAATTGAGCTAGTTGTTTAAAAACAAAAAGATAATTAATTGGCATTTCACTCCTCCAGAGGAGGAGGTCAAACTGCCCCATCTTCGGTCATTACCCAACTAGTCATCCCACTCCTGAACACTCCTGCTGTGTTCTTCCCCAAGGTGACAAGGTGATCTTTCTCTTTGCTGATCAAGAACACATTGCTGGTCCTAATTAAAAAAGAAGCACGGAGGGAGGATTTGAGGGGCAACACCCGACTGGCAGGATTAATTAGATCCACGTGCCTGGGCTGATCTTAAAAAAAAACAAAAAAAACACTACAGGTAGATCACAACTGAGCCCAAAATGTCTGTGATTAAGAGGAGAGATTTGTTAAGTGAGTTTTGCCCCGTTTTACGTCCTTTCTTGTTCTTAGGTTGTTAAGTTAGTCGCACGATCGCTAAGCAAATCTGGCTTCCCTGTTGACTCCCGCTTTGGGGGGGGGGGGGTTGGACTAGATTACCTACAAGGTCCTTTCCAACAGATGATCAATCTGTTATCTGGCTTCGCTTGTCAGAAGATCAACCATGGCTTTGACCCAGGGACATAACCATGGTCATAGCAATAGCCCTTAGGTTTACAGAGTCCACCTCTTGCCCCCAACCATCTGGGTCCTCGTTTTACCGACCTCGGAAGGAAGCAAATATGAAGCAGTGGCCCAACTCAGGAAGAAATCTTGAATTCTGCAGCTTTTGAGGTCGGGCTCGGCGGGCGGTGAGTGGGCTGGGAGAATGTCAACGGAGCTGTCCATCCGAGGTCACAAAACACCCCGGAAATTCCCCTGTGTCGACATGCACTTTGCGTGCCCCACAGCTCACCCGGCAGGTCAGCCCTTGGCAGCTGAAGTGTCATTATTGAAATCTATTAGTGCATTAAGAGATTGGAAATGATGCTGTAAGCAGCATTCTTCTTCCCCTTTGAACGTCAGTGCGCCAGTGCAGCGAAAGCTAATGAAGAGAGAGAGAGAGTGTTAAGAAACCGACGTCCTTTGTCAAAGGCCCAAGGCCAACTCGCTAACCCGAAGGCCGTTTTCACCATCTGATGGAAAGTGCCCGACGAAAGAAGCACAGCTCTGGGCAAACACAATTGTCTTTGCTTTGTGAGCAGTCCTTGACCTAACAGCCTCTCATTTAGTGGCCAATCAAAGTTAGGAGGACACTAAAAAAACCACGACCTAACGACCCGTTTTTCACACTTCAGACCGTTTCAGCATCCCCAATGGTTACCTGAATCAAATTCAGAATCCTCAGCAGCTTCTGAGCAGCAGAGTCAACAGGACAACCGGATTCACTTAAGGACCACGTTAGTAACTTAACAATTTGAGACCTCTGGCGAGAAAGGTCATCAAATGAATTAAAGCCCACTTAAAAACCAGCCCCGATAATCTGTCTTGCTTAGCAACTTCAACATTGGCTTCCATTGTGGTTTTAAATCGGGGCCTACCTATAATGGGAAGCGATCTAGGTAAACGTTGAGGTGGATGGTTTCAAGACCTGGGCCTTTTCCAATGTAGCTCTGGATGTCAGTCAGATGATCAATGTATGATGGCTCTTTGCTCCAGGAGATTAGAGCTTTTCTTCCTGTTCAGAAACCACAAAGAGAAGGAGAGGGAAGGAAATAGTAGGAAGAAAGTACAAAGCAAGCAGAAGCAGCCTGTATTTGCAAGGGAATCCCATAGATACCTCCTCAGTAACATGTTTTATTCAGAGGTAAGGTTAGGGTTAGGATAGCGGAACAGCCACTCAACAAAACAAGGTGAGAGATATGTCACCTTTAACCTCAGGTAATTCTTTTTTTTTTTTTTTCCATAAAAGGAAGTCATTGCTTCAGTCTCCCCCATCTGCAAAGGAGCAAGCATGGCCTGGTCATTTTCAGAAACATCCCCTTCATCTCTCTTCTGGTTGATCCGCACCCTGACCCACAGACTGGCCAACTGCCTGAAGTAAGAAAAGCTAAATATTCAAGGGGGCAGGGTCTAGCCGCAAAAGCCGTTTCCCCTTTTGTCATCTCCCTGAATGGCCCTCGAGATTTTCTACTTGGGAGGGAGAAGCCTGATTACCTCCCTGCCAGGGTCCTCTGCAAGCTGTGTGAGGAGGCTCTGATGGCCTTTATGAGTCCTACCAACCCAACATCCTCAAAACTCTCAATCAGGCCAGTTTCTGGCACCTGCCCTCAGTCCTCTTGCCCTATGAAACAGAAAAAAAGAAAGAAAAATAAGCTAAAATCCAGTGTTTGGCTCCATGCGATGTGAATGGGCCAAGGTATCATTTCTCCAGAATATCTGAGAATATCAGAGAAGAGCAACCAAGACAATAAGAGGTCTGGGAAGCTGAAATGATAAACGGTTAAGGTTAAGATAAAACTAGATATCTTTAGCCTAATGAAGAGAAGGCTCAGGGGAGACGTGATAACAGTCTTTCAGCACTTGAGGAACAGTCATGGAGAAGAGGGGGTCGACTTATTCCCCAAAGCACCTGAGGGCAAGACAAAAAGTAACAGATGGAAGATCATGAAAGAGAGATCCAACCTAGAACTAAGAAGTAATTTCCTGACAGTGAGGACAATTAATCAGTGGGACAGCTTGCCTCCCAGAGTTGTGGATGCTCCATCACTGATTTAAAAAATAGACCGGACCACCACGTGTCTGGGATGGTATAAAGTCTTCTGCCTTGGGCCAGGAGTTGGACTAGAAGACCTCCAAGGTCCCTTCCACCCTGGGCTTCTAGAGATCTCCAGACCTAATCAATCAGTGATGCTCCCCTTTTTAAAAAAAAAAAAATCTGCATTATATTCTAGTGCAGTACCTCTTTAATACCAATCTACTGTTTTTCTTCTCACAACTCCCATCCCTACAGGGACAAATTGAAAAGCGAAGTGCCAGGGCCTCCTCAGAGCAAATAGAACTTTCCATCACACTTACAGCCAAGCATAGCAGGTACGTTCATCTTATGTCTTTCTTAAAAATTGGAGCCGGCCCTGCTTTTAAGGCAAACAGGCTTGGGTGGGAAGGAGGTGCAAATTTGGCTGAAAGATGAAAGGATCAAAACATACTTTTATTTATTTCTGAAGTTTAGTTACTTGCCTTTTTTTTAATTATTTTTTATGTTCGGTGAGTCATACTGTGTTTATTGATTTCTATAAGTGTGTCTTTTATCCATGTGACTTTTTGCAAAGGTCAAGTAAGATTCTTATGAAGCGTCTTTGTGACATTTCTCCATCTTTATAATCTCTCTTTCTTTCTCCCTCTCTCCTTCCCACATTTTTTTTTTTTTTTGCCCACAAGCTGGTTGTCACTCTGTAATATTGATGATTAAATACTGGGTATGCTTTTGTTAACATTTTCACTTGAAATCTCAGTTTTTGCACACAAAACACAACCTTCACCTTTTCTTCGCCACGGAACCTTTTGTGCTCTTCATCCTCAGAACAGCGAAGTTTGCCAGAAATCTGGAGGAACTGTCTGGGGAAAGGGTGGAAAAACATGATGAAAGCAAGACAGGTTCACTTAACTCTGGTTCTCAACAAGCCAACATGTGAAACAAGGCAGCACGGTAGGATCACAATTAATTTCTGGAATGGAGACATCTTTATAGAAGTTACATAGTCAGATCCTCGACCCACCTGGGATCTTATCAACTCAGAAAGCTCAAACTACACAAGGAGCTGCTTAATCCAGTTCTACAGAAGAATTATTAAGTCTCATCTGTACCTCTATAACTGTCTAGTTTGGCTGGGCAACCTAGCAAGTCAGACACAGACTTTAGAGAGTGATTAGGACTGCAAAAAAAACCATTGCTACTAACCTGCCTTCCATGGAGGGCCTGTATCCTGCATGAGTCAAAAAGAGGGCTGGGATAATATCTACAGACCCCTCATATCCTGGACATAAATTGTTTCATTCCTACCTTCAAAATGACTCTATAGAGCCCTGCACACCAGAACAACTAGACACAAGGATGGTTTTTTCCCCCAACGCCATCACTCTGCTAAACAACTAATTCCCTCAACACTGTCTCAACTATTTGCAAAGTCTGCGCTATTATTACTTGTTTGGCTGCAGTTTTCCAGCATTTCAGAGAAACAGCTTCCCCATCTTTATAACTTGTGATGTCCAGGATGGAACTCAAAAGCATTTGGTGGCATGGTGATGTTGACTCAAAGCCCAATAGTAGGCCATGGGCTCAAAACCCTTTGTTTGGACAGGACTCTGTAATACCGCCCATCTGTCTGGCTCAAAAGAACTCGAAACACTTGCTGAGTTCAAACCACAGAGGAGTTTATTATTGCTACCTATAATCAAGAATCTGGTCAACTCATGGTCAAAGCTAAATTGGCACTAGATAAGGGTCAACAGAATTCAGGGAAGGTTGGATTTGGGTCTCTTGTAGCTGTGCAATGATTCCAAACTGATGAAATGTTTAATCCCACCTTCCAGCTCAGCCTGCTCGTCTCCTACGCCAGTGGTTCTCAACCTTTCCTTTACCACGCACTCCCTTTAAATACCTTTCGTGGCCATGGACCCTACAAGACTTAACTCAAGATTTAAATCATAACATTTATTCAAGCCTTTGCGCTATGCTTGTGATGATAACATGCCTTCCCCCACCCCAGGGGTCCATGAGCCCCAAGTTGAGAACCACCGCCCTACACCATCCCTACAAACTACTTTTTTCCCAAAAATTCTGCCTGTTTGTCCTAGCAGTGCTCATTTTGGGATTGTGGATGCAACGCAATTGAATATTTTTCTTTTTTTGTTTCTAGTCTCTCCCTTAGAGACATCACAAAGAAGTCTCACATCCTCCTCTTCCTCCTGACAAGTTAATCTTCTAAAAGGAGGGCGATTCTTTAATTTAGCACATGAAGACGCCTTCTTCCAGGGCTGCCTTGCAGCAGGTTGAGCCCTCCAGAGAGACCCTGGGGCTGGAGAGACCTACCCCCCTCCTACCAATCTTTCCTTGAGCCCCATTGCACGTTGCCGGGAACATCTAACTGAACTAGGATGAGAGAAGCAATTTTTGATCCTGATACCCACAGGAATACCATCTCACGGCCCTACAGCCGCACCAGCAGATACTGAGACCAGTTGGTTTAGAAGGCCAAGGGAACAGCAGGAAGATTAGCCATTATTGCTCTCTTTGGGAGGAAGAGAATGAGTGACTGGTGTGGCTCCAATTAGGTGCCTGCTGGAAGAAAGAGAAGGAAACCACCAGGGAGATCTAATTGGTTTCTCATTTGAGCAACAGACGCTGTTGGAGAGGCCTCGCTTTGGCATGAGCGAACCCAGTGGTTTGGGCTCAGCCTGTCGGGGGTGGTGGAAGAGAGCCCTCTGCTGAGATAAAGTGAAGAGTGGGTTGTTTATTTATTCATTTAGCATATGGCAGTGGTGGTATTCTACCAGTTTGGCCCGGTGAGGATCATCTAGCTAACCGGGTTTGCTCCAACAATCAGCTGCTGGGCTCTCCCACCCGCCAATGGCTCCATACCAACCTTTATTTCCTGGTTTTGAAGCTCAGCTGCTTTGCGTGGCACAGCGGATTGCTGCGCGTCAGCTGTTGAAGACACAGGGAGAGTTCAGGATTGCAGGAGAAAATCAGTATCAAACCCTCTGCGTGCACAAAGCACCTGTGTGCCCACAGAGCGTGTCCTCCAAACCACACCCATAGAACCAGTGGTACAACCTATCATCCCTGGACTAGCAATATCAATTAGCCTTTCAACTAGGTTGACTAGAACCCAATACAGTATAGATGTCCGTGACAGTGCAAAGAAGAGCAACTGAGAAGATTAAAGGCCTGGAGACTAAACCATATGAAGAATGGCTGCAGGACTTGGATATGGCCTGTCTAGAGAAAAAAAGGACCAGGAGGGACATGATAGTAGCATATTTGAGGGGCTGCCACAAAGAGGAGGGGGTCTATTTGTTTTCCAAAGCACCAGAAAGAATGGGTGGAAACCAATCAAGGAGAAAAGCAACTTGGAATTTAGGAAAAACTCCCTAGTGGTGAGAACAATTCATCAGTGGGAACAGCTTGCCACCAGAAATTGTGGGTGCTTCCTCACTAGGAGCTTTTAAGAAGAGACTGGACAGTCACTTGTCTAAAATGGTATAGGATCTCCTGTTTGAGCAGTGGGCTGGACTAGAAGACCTCCAAGGTCCCTTCCAGTTCTATTCCATTGACCTTGTGTGGATCAAGCCACTTGTGGCTTACTACCCTTGTTGCTTGTGTTTGAGAGCTTGACAGAGTGGAGGATCCACAGAACATCACTCAGAGTTGTGTTTTGAAGGGTGGAGGGACTGCTGAAATAACTGTCCGTCCTGCTTCATAATACATTAAACAAACTATGAGGAATAAGCCCTAATTTGAGCCTTTAAATCTGCTTAAGTTGAGATAATGCTCAACAGCTGGGGAAGAAATGGAGAAGGCCTACAATAGAGGAAATGATCAAATCCATGAGACCATAACAGAGAGGAAGAAACCCAGTTGCAAGGGAATCTGGCCAAGAAGATTAAAAATCACTGGAAGAGTGATCCCCGGCTTTTTTTAAAAAAAAAAATAATCAGATGCAGATTATCCCACAATGGTTTAAAAGCATAAAACATGCACCCACAAACACAGGTGAGAAGATGAATAGGGAGAGCATAAATAAATCAGAAAAAGCAGAAACGTCACTAAGAGCAAGAATGTTGTTTAAACATTTTTTTTAAAGGAATGTCAAACATTGGGAATTTTCGACAGACTTAAGTCAACCTTCTTCTGTCTCTCAAGAGAGAGCTGGTTTTTTTATTTTATTTTATCTCTAGATCAGAGTTCCCCAACGGTGGCAGCTTTAAGACTTGTGGACTTCAACTCCCAGAATACTCCAGCCAGGATGAAAGAAGAAGAAGAAGAAGAAGAAGAAGAAGAAGAAGAAGAAGAGGAGGAGGAGGAGGAGGAGGAGGAGGAGGAGGAGGAGGAGGAGGAGGAGGAGGAGGAAGAAAAGGAAAATAACGAAGGAGGAGGAAAATAAGAGGAAGAAGAACAGGAGAGGAGGAGGAGGAGGAGGAAGAAGAAGAAAGGGAAAAATAAGAGGAAGGAGGAGGAGGAAGAAGAAGAAAGGGAAAAATAAGAAGAGGAAGGAGGAGGAGGAGGAAGAAGACACAGCCTTTGAAAGCGGTCCCGCTTCTCAAAACAGGCTGGCTCTCAGCCCTCACCATCCCATTGTTTTCCAGTCCCCATTTGGAAAAGCAGGCACAGTTCTGACGTCGGTCACAGACGGACTGGGCCATTTGCCGCTGAATTATTTCCCCCAAGTCATCTCTTCACCCTCCCCGCTTTTCCCCTTATATATGTATTTCTGGATGGGAAGAAGGTTGGGGGAATTCCCCACCCCCCATTCCCCACCCCTTCATATATTGTTTTAAGAAAATTGGATGCAGCTGTGGCAGCTGAGGGCATTTGTTGTTTTTTCCATCACAACGATCGCTAAGCATCAGCGTTGCAAAACGTGGAGCCAATAAAACCCCCCAAGCCATGGCTCTCGGCTTTACCCTGACATCTTATTTTCCCTGAAAATGCGATCTCTCTCCCTCCCTCCCTCTCCCCGTCCCTCTCTCCTTCCCTCCCTTTCACCTTCTCTCTCCTTCTGTCTCTCATCCTCTCTCCTTCCCTCCCTCCATCTCTATAGAATAGAATGCAGAATAAAATGCAGAATAGAATAGAATAGGAATGAATACAATATAATGCTGAATAGAATAGCATAGAATAGAATAGAATAGAATAGAATAGAATAGAATAGAATAGAATAACCGAGTTGGAGGGGACCGTAGAGGTCTTCTAGTTCAACCCCCTGTTTAGACAGGAAACTCTATACCATTTCAGGCAAAAGGTTGCCCAATCTCTTTTTGGATGCTTTCAGTGTTGGCGCATTCACAACTTCTGGAGGCGAACTAACTAACTAAATAACTCAACAACTGCAGCGATTCCCTTAATCAGCCGTGGCAAGAAAAACTGGGGGCCAAACTCCCTTTAACAACTGTCTTGCTCAGCCACAGAACCATTGGGCTCCCTGGTGGCCGTAAGACAACGACTACCCGTATCCTGATGACGCATTTGAACCCGCCCAACTCATTCGCCCCTTTCTTGAGGATTTGTCTGTTTTACCGAGTCAACCAGATTCCCTTGACCTGCCAAGCCCCAGGCCTCTCGTCCTCCCTCCAGCCAAGATCCACCCTCACAAAGCTTAGCTGGTCCTTCCAAGGGCTTAATTCCCTAATCCTGACCTGTGTGTTGTGTGAACATTGCCAGGGAGGGGGAGTGGGGGGCTTTTGAAGATAGCTCACCCAAGGGCACCTCCTGTCTTTTCTCCCGCTAGCTTCAACGTCAAACCCTCTTGGCAAGGACAGCCGTCTTTCCCAAGGCTGCAGGGCCAGCTGGCTCTTGACAGCCACGGAAGATCTGCTCGTCCTTGGCAGACTCTGATTACCTTCTTTTACTTTGGGGAGGTTGGGGGGGGGGGGGAATTTTGCAGCATCCCCAGAGTCTCATCCAGCCTGCTGACCCACGTCCCTTCGCAGCCCCTGAAACAAAATCCAGAAAAACGACCTCATGGGATGACAGCTGCGCACGAAAAGAAACCTGACCCGCAGCGTAAGGCGTTATTAATAAGGGCTTTCTTTTCCCTTGTCCCTTTCACCCCTTCCCCAGGCTCTTTCTTACTCAGGGGGACGAAGAAGAAGAAGAAGAAATTAATTAAGACTTTCTTGATTAGGCATTTAATCAGTCCTTAAATCAATACAGATGGAGTCAATTAGTTGGGTGGTGGGTTTTTTTTCCCCCTTCCTCTTTTGAACATTTGAATAGATACTTGATGCTACCGTGAAATGATGCATTTCTTCTCCCCCTTCTTTTTTTCTCCTCGTTCGTTCTGCTTAACTCTCAGCCGCTAGGCTGGAAGGAACGGAACAAGGCTTGTTTCTGCTCCAGATTTCTGAACTGAAGTCTTGTGGTAGAGCCATCTTCCATTCTCTATCATGGATGGAAACTGATCCAGGAGAGATTCAACCTGGAAATAAGAAGAGATTTCCTGACACTGAGAACAACCAACCCGTGGAACAGAAGTTGCCCTTGGAAGTTGTGGGAGTTTCATCCCTGGAGGCTTTCAAGAAGAGACCAGACTGCCATCTATCAGAAATGGGGTAGGGTCTCCTGTTTGAACAGAGGGTTGGACTAGATGACCTACAGAAGGTCCCTTCCAAGTCTGTCAATCTGTAATCTTCCATCTGAGACCGGAAGAGTTGACGTATTTGTATTAACAGTCTCATCCTAACAAGCTTTGATCCACATTCCCTGTACTTATTAGCCTGGTTTTTCTTTCAGAAATAGAATAATAAGAGTTGGAAGGGACCTTGGAGGTCTTCTAGTCCAACCCCCTATTCAAGCAGGAGATCCTAGGCCATCCTGGTCAAAAGGTGGTCTAATCTATTTTTGAAAACTTCCAGTGATGGAGCACCCACAACTTCTAGAGGCCAGCTGTTCCATTGATTACAGCTGGTCCTCAACTTACCACAGTTCACTTCATGACTGTTAAAAGGTTTACATCGGCACTGAAAAAAATGTGATTTATGAACGTTTTTCACACTTACAACCATTGCAGCGTATATACGACAGTTTCAGTGTCCCCCGAGGTCACATGACCCCCTTTTGCGACCTTCTGGCAAGCAAAGTCAATGGGGAAACCACTTAATAACAACTGCAGTGATTTGTTTAACAACTGTGATGAATGTCTGTCCAATCTCTTCTTTAAAAACGAAAAGCCTCCAGTGAAGCAGCATCCACAATTTCTCCTTAGTTCTAGGTCGCTTCTCTCCTTGGTTAAGGAAGCTTTCGCGGCTCCAACTTGTTTAAGGAACTTATCCAGGGCAGTGCCTATAGTTCATGTCCTAGATAAGCTAAGCACATTGGGCAGCAAACACACCGCACAATTTTCTATGCCAATAGACAGGGCAAGCAAAAAAACAAGGAAGAGGGGGAGTTTTTTACAATTTGGAGTATATGGTACAAATGGTTGTATAAAAAGGAAGTAAAGATGTCTCGTGAAATTGATTAAAAAAAAACAAAGGAAAACGGAAATAAGGATAAATGTATGTATAGCTATGTATATATGTAAAGTAATATAATTAAATAAATTATAATTGTAATAACATAAATAAGTAAGGATTTAGGAAACAAGTTATAGAGTTACTTGTAGCAAATAACTTTAATTGACATGAATAGAAATGTACACTGCTATGAAAATGTTGCAAAAATGTGATAGCATGTTTCTCTTTTTAAAAAATATTCTTTTGTTTTGAAGCTTTCAATAAACATTATTAAAAAAAAAAAAAGACAGGGCAAGCAATCAACAAACGTACACATTTTCAGAAGAAGCCCGCTTCAAGTGGTTATTCAAACCTACTTTTTTTCCCCCCTGCAGCTCAGGGGAAAGGTTTCCTTAAATAAAACCCAGTTGTGTAAGAATGTGGAGGATAAACCTTGGGAAAAGAACATTTAGATAACCCCGAAGTATTCTGCTGCCTGGACTAGAATAGTGAATAATTCCTTACTTAAATCAAGGTGGACCAAACCAAAGAAAGCCAAGTTATCTTAGCACATGGGGCAGAAGGATGCCCCACAAAAGACTTTTCTCTCTTATATAGATATAACCATTATATTTTCATTTCGACAACAATAAAGATAATTCTGTTTTTGGCCTTTTCCGAGACCACCACCTGGATCAATCCTCTCGTGGTAGGACTGGGGTGAAAACACACACACCATGGTCTAACAGGGCCGAAAGAACCTTCCAGAAGGAAAGCATGGTGTGTGTGCTTCTCATCTTCCTTATTGGGATAAAGAACTGGAAATGTCAGGAGGCGGAGAAAAACGCTGAAAAAAAAAAAGTGATCGGTACGACTGTGGACATTGCCAGTTGCCTCAACGGATGTGTACAAGAAAGTAGCCAGTCATTCTTTCTCTCCATTTGTTCACCCATGAGCAACGCATGTTGTTTGCGGATACCCATCTGCTGTGTTCTTGTTTCTGAACAGAAAATAATACTTTTTTAAAAATAAAAATTTTGGATTATTTTTTTTTACCAATTGTTTGGGATCTTCAAATGCAGCATCCCTTTTCCTTTCTCCGTTTTTTAGGAGGAACAAGTGGATATCCACCTTGGGCGGTGTGGCGGCCTTGAGATGGAGCTCTCGCCTCACAGTCAGGAGGCAGTGAGTTCGATCCTAGGTAAAAGCAGATATTTCTCTCTCGGAATATATCTGCTGAAAAAAGACTCCACACTGGTGACAGGGAAGGGCATCCGGCCAGTAAATATTCATCTCCATTCAATTGCCCAGATTCCACCCCCCAAGGAATTATGGGGTGGTTAACAGAGAATGATGATGAAGAGGATATCCAGTTACCTTCTCAGAATAACAGAGTTGGAAGAGGCTTTCTAGTGTCTCTAACCCTTCTCAAGCAGCATTTCAGGCAAATCTCCTCTTAAAAACCTCCAGTGATGGAGCATCCACAATATGTGAAGACAAGTCATTCCGCTGATCAATTGTTCTCCCTGTTAGGAAATTTTTCCATAGTTCTAGGTTGCTTCTCTCCTTGATTACTGTCCATCCGTTGCTTCTTGTCATCATCATTCTTGTATTGCTTCTTCTTTTTCTTGTGCCATATCCGGCATCAGACGCTGGCAATCATGTTGGCGATCCTATTTTTATCACTAACAAGCCCTTAAAAAGAAGTGGTTTTGAACCAGACTTCCTTCTCCTACACGTGGAACATTATATCGGATGTTTTTTTTTTCATTAAAAAAACAGCAACAACTTATAGCCTAGGATTGAAATGAAGAGTCCTCAGTTCTCTCAGCTGTTTTCTTGCAGACTTTTTCATGACCCAAACTAGTGTTCGAAGGGAGGGCAGTTTGCTATCAGTTTATATTCTGCTGGCTTTCCCTGTCGAACAACACGAGGTAGTGAGGGGAGGGGGAAGAGGGCGGAGGGGGGGAACTTGCCCCACTCGCCCCATGTGCCTCGCCTGGCCAAGGGGCTGCTTCTTTCTTCTACTGCTTTTGGCTGCACACAAGGAAAGCAGCAAACATCTTTCTTTCTCTCCCCCAAACTCCACCAGAAATGAGTCTTTGGGACCTGCAAGGCCTCCTGCTCCAAGAGGCTGCGCCGGTGCGACAAGTCCCACAAAGACTCATTTCTGGCAGAGTTTGGGGAAGAGCGACTTCTGCTTCTGCTGCTTTCCTTGCATGAAGCCAAAAGTCTCGCCCCCCCCCCCACTCCCTGAGAACGGAGCTGGAGACGGTATCCCGCGATCCTAAATAAAGATTGATCGATCGGTAGGAAAACAGGGTGGAGGATTTTCCTGCAGACTTTTTGGGGGATTTTCCCAGGGGGTCTCCGGTCCGCGGGATTTAAAATTATGGGTTTGGTGGTCCCTGAGATCCAAAATTTTGGCGACCCCTGTTTTAGAGGTTCTTTGGTTGGCCTGTTTGATGTCAGCTTGTTTGGCAGTTCCTTATTTGGGATATTGTCTCTTTTATTGTTGTTCTGATGTTAACCTTGGGAGTTAATCTATGCCGATCTGGGTGCTAATTGCTGGTGGAGAGATGCTGGGGTCTTCTGCATAATCTATAGATGTTGTTCATATCTGTGTGTCCATTGATGGCTGATTTGTTAAGAGTGTCAGGCTTCTAGAAATTCCCTGGCGTTTTTGGACTTGGTCTGGTCTGGGATGGTCACATACTCCCAATTGAAACTATGGTTAAATCTACCTATAAGTTGTGAAATTAAAGAATTTTCTTCATGTCTTGTGACTGCCACTTGGCGTTCATGGATGCATTCTGCCAATCTTCTGTCTAGTTTGTCCTACGCTGTGGTTGCTGCAGTTCTTACATTGTGTGTTGTAGAATAGATGAGTCACGTTTTTTCTTCTGGGGTTGCTGGGTCTTTTGGTTTGCTAAGGATGTTTTGGGTTGTGAAAGGTCTGCAATGAAACAAGCAAGCTTTGAGGTAGCATCAAAGACCTCTCCTTTCAACCCAACAAAGGTTCTCCTTTATTGAGACCATCCTCAGTGTTAGCGTGGCAAGAAAACAAGCACAGAGAGCACCAAGGAGCCCTAACTTCAGCGGAGTTGCACTGACCCAACCCACTCCAATTTATTCCACCGCTCACTGGATCCGAGCACCCATCGTGTCAATCATTCTTAAAATCTCTTCTTGGGAGTTTCATCTTCAGAGCGAGGCTGAAGAGAACTTGGAAGAATAGATGATAATGGTCCTCTCTCTCTCTTTTGTAAAGAAACTCCTGCCTTTATATGCTTTTCTTCAGGAAGGGAGGGGAGGGGAAAGGTTGAAAAATGAGCCGTGTCTTGTCTAAGCAAGGAATAATAAATACAAGCAGGTGTGAAAGGTTGGAATTGAAAACAGATGGATATGACGGACATGATCTGTGTCCCCTGCACAGCTTCGGTCTTTAATCCCTGTGGCTTAGTGCAAATACTTCCCTCCTGACGCAATGCAGAAATAATAAATGGAGCAACTCTCGAGGAGTGAGGTTCTCTTAATGGTGGCTGGTTGAGGGACAGGGATTATTTGGTGAGGGGCGGGCGGGGGGGGGGAATTGGTCTCAGTTGACCAGCTGCTCACTTCCCCTCATCCACACAGTCATTTTCCTGTCATACCTCTGGCTTCAGTCTCCCAATCCTTGGGGATGCACAAGCTGAAGAAGTGATGGAGGAAGGCTCCTCGTCATGAAATCAAGAGATTGCAGGTTTTTCTGGTTTCTCGTTTTAATTATGGATGGGTTTTCCTGGATGGGAAGCAACAGAAGAGTGCTATGGTTAGAGTATGGAACATGGCTGAGATAAAGTCCTTTATCCAAAGGAACAGAACAGATGAGTTGCAAGGGACCTTGGAGGTCTTCTAGTCCAACCCCCTGCTTAAGCAGGGGATCCTATACCATTTCAGGCAGGTGACTGTCTAGTCTCTTCTTAAAAAACCCCAGTGATGGAGCACCCACAACTTCTGTTCCACTGATCAATTGTTCTCACTGTTAGGAAATTCCTCCTTAGTTCTAAGTTGCTTCTCTCCTTGTTTAGTTCCCACCTGTTGCTTCTTGCCCTGCCTTCAGGTGCTTTGGAGAATAGCTTGACTCCCTCTTCTTTGGGGTGAAAGACATCTATCATGTCAGCCCTGATCCTCCTTTTCACGAGACTAAACATACCCAATTCCTGCAACTGTTCTTCGTACATTTTAGCCTCCAGGCCTCTAATCATATTCATTGCTCTTCTCTGCATCCTTTCCAAACTCTCTTGTATAATGTGGTGATCAAAGCTGGATGCAATTAAAGTAGCAATCAAAGGAACTTGCCTCAAGCCATCCCTTAGGATGAATACTTACTGAGTAGAACGGCTGGCTTTGTGCCACACGCTGTCCAAAATCAGGTTGGTCAGTTTCTAGGAGCGTGTGTGTCTGCCAACGCATCCAGTAATCTCCCCTGTGAAGTCATTTATGTTCTCAAAAGTTGACATAGAACATTTGTTGAAACACGCAAGCAATGCTGCATTGTAAAAGGTGAGTTCCTGCTTACGCTCTTAGGGAAAGAAGCAGATGCTTTGCTTAATTGTTCGAATTGTATAGCTGTTCATAAATAAGGACCCTTGAAAGCCTCATTCTCATTTGACCTAAGGAGCAGAATATGGAAGACCTCAGCCAGGAGGTCTGGAGTGGAGGGATAACATTCCAGAGCCAGTACAATCTGAGATCCAGTTTTCTCACGTTCATAAACCGACAAGGAACGACGAAGCCAACATTTCTGATTCTTCCCTTATCCAAGTGAATGTGTTTGAAGCAATTTCTTTCAGCAATGCTCCTTCCCAGGATTAGGATGGAAGTTTAAAAATAATAATAATAATAAGTTAAAAAAAAACACCTTGTATCACTATGAGGTAGATAAATGGATGCAATTTAGGGGAAACCTAAGGATTTTATTTATTTTTAATCCTTTATAGTCCACTAATTCACGTCGCTTTTGAACCCTCCTTGTTTTGTATTTATTATTTTTTGATTCCCGGAGGTTCTGTTTGTTAAAAAAAAAAAAAAAGCACTTTCATATAACTTTATTTTTTCTAAGGTTGGCAAAGTATGAAGCCTGGGTTATTCTTTAGTGCTAAATTATTTATCTTTGTTCCTTTCCTAGGCAGGATTTCTGATTCTTTTATCTGTCCCCCCAGGAGACTAGGAAAGCCTATTCCTTACCTCCTGGTTTCTCTGGTCACCTTTTTAAAAAAAGACCAGGCAAAAGGCCTGTGCCGAGAAAGTCCAAATAAATATTCAACATTGCCACAGTTGCTAAGTGAATCAGGAGTCAGTGGCCAAGCATCTGAATTTTGATCACGTGAAAGGTTACAAGTGTGAAAATTGGCCATAAGCGGTCACTTTTTTTCGACACCATCGCAACTTTGAACTGTCATTAAGTTGAACTGTTGTAAGTCAAGGATTATCTGTATTCCTACAATGATTTCCAAAGCAGCAACACCACAAAACCGATGCAACAGATTGATCTCATTCCCTCACTTACCTTTGTCTCTTCTGAACTGCCCAAGGAGCTGCTGGTCCAGTTCTACAGAGGAAGGATGGAGTCTGTCACCTGCACCTCCATCACTGTCTGGTTTGGTTCTGCAGCCCAACAGGGCAGACCCAGACTCCAGGGAGGAATTAGGACTGCAGAAAAGAGCAATTGCTGCCAACCTGCCTCCCATGGAGGACCTGGATCCTGCAGGAGTCAAAACCAGGGCTGGGAAAATATCTACAGACCCCTCACACATCCTGGACATAAACTGTTTCAACTCCCACCCTCAAAACGACGCTATACTGAGCCCTGCACACCAGAACAACTGGACACAAGGACCATTTTTTCCCAAACGCCATCACTCTGCTCAACAAATAATTCCCTCAGCACTGTCCAACTATTTACTAGGTCTGCATTACTATTACTATTAACCTTCTCATCACTCCTTATCACCCATCCCCTCCCACTTGTGACTGTATGACTAATTTTATGATTGATATTGGCTGTTTCCTAGTATGATTTGATGGCTTATTGTACTCCATGACTATTATTAAGTGTTGTACCTGATGATTTTTGACTCTTGACAAATGTATTTTTTATGGACACAGAGTATTTGCACCAAGACAAATTCCTTGCGTGTCCAATCACATTTGGCCAATAAAAAGAATTCTATTCTGTTCTATTCTAGATCAGGAATGGCCACTGAAGGATGGAAATCCAGGGTGAATGAAAGTTCACCGAACATCACCTCACCTCCACCAGGTAAGATTACCCTGGTTTTACTTCACCTTAGGCAGCTGTAGGTGTTTGGCCCAAAGTCACAAAGGACCGAATCTTCCTCAGTTAAAAAACTTTATTTTTTATCAATACAAGGAAGCTCTACGGCTGTGTTCTGCAACTTGGTAGCTTTAAGACAGGTGGAATTCTGGGAATCGAAGTCCACACATGAGGGGCTGCCATGTGGGAAAGGCCTGAATGAAGGATTTGTGGGGGCTCATAAGAATGGGAAGTCACAGGGTAGTCTTTGGTTTAAGACCACAACTGGGACTGGAATTCCAGTCATAAGCCACTGTGGTCATAAGCTGAGGCACTGCATGATCAGATCTGACGTTTCAACTGTTGTTATGATTATTAAGCCAATCTCGTAGCTGTAACTGAATCTACTCAGGGCATTTTTTTTTTTTTTGCCATTAAATGGCTGGTCATAAGTCAAGTATACTCTGTCAGGCTTCTTGTCTCTCCCTGGGCTCGCAGAGACAAATGCACACAAACACACACTTGCCAAGTTTGCACACAGAGCAAATCCCATCCCTCCCAAGGTCATGTAAAATGAGGAGCCAGGTTGTTGGGGGGCAAGAGGCTGACTCTGTAAACCACTTAGAGAGGGTGGTAAAGCACTTTGAAGCGGTATATAAGTCTTAAGGGCTATTGATGTTTTTTGATCTCTTTGGGTAGAGCTCCGAACCATGGTTTGCCTGATCAGACCAAAGGAAGGGTTCCTCTGTCTGAGAGCTTTTCTCTTTCTCCTTTAATGACACCTGATAATCCCTTGTCCCATCCCTTCTCTGTAAATGCCCTTTGAGTATTCCAGCATCCCTCAAAATGTCATCAGGAAAAGAGGACCCATATTCCACGCTCATTCTCCGCCCTTCAGATTCTCAGTGATATAGCAAATTTCATAAATGTTTCTCCCCCCCCCCCTTTTCATCACAGCCATTTTTCCTTTTGATGGTGCCAATAGCATATTAATTATCTAGTGGTGTCCCTTACAGGGGAGGGTAGAAGAAGAAGAAGAGAGAAATGGGCACTGGATGTAGAATCTGTAGATCATTTTAAAGTCCTCCTTATCAAGAGTTTTTCTGCATGGGAATTTGCCAGTCCTGAGGGTTTTGGGGGTTTTGTAGCCCCTGGTGTTCTGGGCTCAACAAATCTTGTACAAAATGGAGCATGTCAAAGAAAGTCACGCACAGACATTTGCATTAAAAGAGTGCATTTGATGGGTAATCGTGTTTAAAGTAGTTTATGTTACTAAACACTATATATCTTCAGGGCAGTTCCTGGAATGAAGATATTAAGGACAGGAGTATGTAAAAGAAAAGGGAGAGGGGCCACATGTGTTATTCATGTGTTAGTGTACAAATTTGGTTAAAAAGTGCACAATGCTGTGGAAATGCATAGCGGAAAGAGGAAACATGAGAGTTCACAAGCTTGATATTATATGGAAGAAAACAGTGACTGAATCTGGATGTTCTGCTTCGGATGCTACGAAGCCTCTTCCCAGAAGGTAACAAGGAAAAGGAAATTTAACCACCAATTCCTGCAGAGACAACAAAGTTGGGGACTGCAAAAGGATTTTAACACTGCAGCTTTGAGTGGGGAGAATGTGATGAGCAAGCGGGTGACAAGCAATGGTATGAAATATGTACGTGGCTACTCTGACGACGCAAATTCCTGAGTGAAGCCTGACTTCTGATTTTGAAATCCCAACTTCTAAATATTCAAGGCAACATACAGTACATGCAAGTGTATAAAAAACTTCCTTCCTTCCTTTCTTCCTCCCTCCCTCACTTCCTGGCTGCGTATAGATAGCTGTGACTTAACGTTTTCCTCTCTCTCTCTCTCTCTGTTTTTTAAATGTCAGTCTGCTTTTTGGAACAGATGGGTGGGGAAATGAGGGAGAGGAAGACTTACTGCAGAATGGGAGGTGAAACAGTTGATAAGACAGACAGACATAGTGTGTTTGGAAGGCACCGTAGCTCCACTCTGGGTCTTTTTTTCCAGGGACTTTCTCCAGAGAGCTGAGTCTTCACAACACTGTGCAGGATCATTTGAGCATGATCACTTGCACTTTGAATAAGAACTCTGGGTGGATTTATCTGATGATCCATTTGTTTGCTATCTCATCTCTCCATGGTCTTCTCAGTTTTCCAGTTCAAAAGTGTATCAACTGAATATACCGCACAGCGAATCCAGCTCTACCTCCAGATGACTGTGGCATCAGTTCCCAAGTGGGTCTTCTGGCACAGGTGTTTACCTTCCCAAGACACAAGGAACTGCCCACACCTCACATTCCCTGGAAACAAGAGACCTTCCTCTGAAAATCAGAGCTTCTAGGGCCAAATGTAGTTCCTCCTCACAAAAGGCTGAGCAACTCTACTGAGCAACTTCATGTATGCTTTTCTCTCTGTTTGATTGGGGCCTTGTGTCAGGCTGGGCCTTCATGTGCAGAACAATTGCAGAATCTTCCCAAACTTGACAGAGTGACCTCTCTTTGCAATTTCACCCTAGACAGGAGGAGGAGGAGGAGAAGAAGGAGAAGGAGAAAAAGGAGAAATAGAAAAAGAAGAAATAGAATGTAGAACAATGGCAGAATCTTCCCAAACTTGACAGAGTGACCTCTCTTTGCAATTTCACCACAGACAGCAGGAGGAGGAGAAGGAGGAGGAGGAGGAGGAGGAGGCGGAGGAGGAGGAAGAGAAGAAGAAGAAGAAGAAGAAGAAGAAGAAGAAGAAGAAGAAGAAGAAGAAGAAGAATCTCCTCAAATGATTCCCTTTGAAATCCAGGTGTCCTGGCCCCAATCCAGCTCTGTAACAACCCACTCATCATGTTAATCCCTCCGAAATATTGATTGCATGCTGTCTTGCCTTGGCTTCACAGAAGGTTGAGAACCTTCTGTAACGTTGCTTATTGCACTGACGTTTCACCCTGCGCTTAAACCTCTTGTCAAAAAAGGTTGTGAACCTTCGTCGTAACAGCGGCCATTGATCTCTCTCTGGAGTGACTGGTTCCTTCGGTGCCCATTGGCAGCTTGGAGAGCTGCATGCCAGGCGCCTGGGCATTGGCCGTGCTCCATTGGTGCAAAACACCGCATCTCCTTGGCCCCATGGCATTTGAAAGCGAGTGGGCGGCTTAAGTGAGAGAGGCCTCCATTAAACGACCTGGATTTTCAATGATCAATTAGCAGGCAGAGTTGGGTGTAGATTTTAACCCAGCGCCTTCCAGAAACCAGAATGTGTCACGGAGAGATGTGATCCGTGCTTGCTTACACAGGCCTGGCGTGGTCAGTCCAGCAGGGGTGGGATGCCACCAGTTCTGCCTGCCTCTGAAGAGCAGCAGACACAGAACCGGTTTGCGTGGCACGGCTGAGGTTGAAAAAACAGGAAAAAGTGGCTTTTCAAATGCTGCACACCCGTGCACAGCTGCTTGTGTATTGCACGCACAAAACGGAATTAACGAACCGTTGGTAACGCCACTTGAATCCCACCCCTGCAGTCCACGGTCTAAAACCTCCGTGGTTTGCTGGGCCCCATCCCATAGCCTGCTTTTAGGGTTAACCGTTAATCCAGACCCCCCTCGACTAATTCCAGCTTTCCTTTCTATCTTTCAGGCGAATATGTAATTACGGTTCGTGAAGTGACATCACCTCCGTTTCTAGGCCAACTTCTCCCACCTGTTTTCAAGCTTTTAAGAGTCCTGCCAAGGAAAGAGATAGTTATGGGTTCCAGTGAAGAAATCCACAAAGATCTTGGCAGTTAAAGGGAGAGGAAATTGATGGGCTGCAACCAAGCTCTTTCCCTCCCCCCTCCCCTCCCAGAACTCGGGGGGGGGGGAGATATAGATATATATGCCCTTTGCTGACCTGGGAATTATTCATCTAATTTCACCTCTCCATAACGTCTCTCTTCATTCTCTCAAAGAGGATCTGCACAGCATGGGAACCAAACAGCAAAGAAACAAAAGCCAAGCATCTGCTTTTGTCATTTCTTCCAGCCCACCTCAATCCCAATGAACTCTAGATAAAATTTAATTTTTCCCTTGACGGAGGCCAAGCTTTCGATCCTGCTGGCATCGAGGCACCCTCTCTCTCTCTCTCTCTCTCTTTTTTTTTTCCCCCCCCTCTCCCTCTTTTTTTCTCTCTCTCTCTAAATCAAAATGGACTTTGCGCCTTCAACAACAACAGCAGCTAAAAAATAAAAAATAAAAACCCCACCGATGCAAGCGAGGGAGTTTGTGCAATAGTTTCACCAAGAAAGCTGATGAATCAGCCAGGTCATCTAATGACCGAAAATGCACATTGCAAAATTATATTTATAACTTCGGAGCTCGTTGGCCGGATAGTCCGTTTATGATTGGGCCACTTGGCTTGGCTTTTGTAGAAAGCCAACTCTTCTCCATCCAGTTCATTAAGAAAGAAAAGAGAACGCATTTAAAAATCTACCCACGGCAAGCAGGGAAACGGCCTGCCGCCCTGGAAAAGCATCTCAGTTGATTATTTGCAAATAAAAGCTTGAATGGCACGTCACGCCGGCAAAGGCTGGAAGGGGGAAAGGAGGACGAAAGGGGAGCGGATCTGTTGGAAAGACAATTCTGACTGGTGGCAAACTGGGATTGTAGCCTGACCCACCCAGTGGGTTGAGCATCTTAAACTGGCCTCGTGGCAAAGATTCCCCCTGAGGTGGGCTTACTTTCCCCTACAATGCCTTTAAGCGTCGCTGACTAAGGGGATTCTGGGAAATCTCTTTGAAGGGTAGCGTTGTCCTGGAAGCCCAGCCTCCTTCATGAGTCAGATACGCCGGTCTGCGGAAGCAGCCCTCTCTCATCTTCTTTTGTGGGAGGGGTGTTGGGGAGATGGGCTATCCTTTTTAGACATCCAATAAAGACCAATAAATATCTCGCTTTGTCCAGGCGTAGCTGAATCAAACCACTGCACTTGGCAGATGTCTTGTCTCTGAAGGCAAGAGTGGCAGGACAACAGTGACATGGCTTTCATGTCTACACTTTGGGCTCAGCAGAAATACCTTGCTAGCCGCAGTAAATTAGATGTCCAGATAGATAAACCTTTAGAAGTATAATTTATCTTCCTTCTTTCCCTCCTTCCCGGGTTTTCTCTCTTTTTCCTTCCTTCCTTCTTGGCTGCCCGCCTGCCTTCCTGGCTGCTTTCCTTCCTTCCTTCCTTTTCTCTCTCTTGAAGTCTGTTTCCTTCCTTCTTTCCTTCCCTCCCTCCTTCCCTTCCCTCCTCTCTCTCTTGATGTCTCTCTCCCTTTCTTCCTCCCACTTTTTTCTCTTTCCTTCCTTCCTTTTCTCTCTCTTGAAGTCTCTTTCTCTCTCTTGATGTCTCTCTCCTTTCCTCCCTTCCCTTCCCTCCCTCCCCTTTAGCAATCCCCAACCCTTCGTATTTCTTTTCCTGCCGGGGCTGTCTTTAAAATCCAAAGGAGAAGAAAAAAATTGTCAGTTTTACAAGAACTTCTGCAGGATTTCAGGAATGCCAAAGGGAAGCCAAATCCATTCACGCCCTTCGGAGCCACAAAAGAAGAGCCGATAAAACAGCTTTGGCAAAACATTCTTTGGCAAGAGGTGGAGTTTATCCCACCTCCCCTAACGGCGTGTGGCAACCTGTAGGCTGTGAGCCTTAACAGGTGGGCTCCCCTTTTGTGGTCCACCCCCCCCACCCCACCCCGCTCCCTCCTGAGTAATTTGCAAGGGTGTTTGGGGAGAAAGGAACATCTACGATATTGCCTTGGTAGTTGTACATGTTTTTCGGATTCTCCTGGCAACCAGGTTGGGGTGGTTTTTCGGTTGTCACACATGACTCATTGGAAACAATGGATCTTTTTTTTTTTTTTTTTAAGGGGAGAGAACTTTACCCCCCTGGTTACTAGGTGACAAAACATGGGGGGAGATTATCAAAAAAAAAAAAAAAAAGTCTGGGCCATGTCCCAGAGCCTGTAACTTTTTCTTGAGTATACATCAGAGTAGACAGCTGCAGTGTCGATTCATTTTTGTGAAAAATGCAAGAGATAATTTCCTAAACGTTGTTATTTCCGTCCCTCCCCCAGGAAAGCAAGTCTTAATCGCTCAATCATGTCTGATTTTTTTTATTTATAATTTAAACCCGGCCCCACTACAATCTGTTGTTGGGTAGTACAGTGGCCGAGGCTGATGAAATGAGGGAGGTTTCACCTTACAGATTTTGCTCGAGTGTTTTACGAATACAGGTAGTCCTTGACTTAAAACAGTTCATTCAGGTCTTCTTGACTATGTCACACCCTACAGATAACAGATAATCAGAGTTAGAAGGGACCTTGTTGGTCATCTAGTCCAGCCCCCCGCCCATGAGGGAGACCCTACACCATTTCTGACAGAGGGCAATCTCTTCTTGTGATGGGGCTCCCACAACTTTCAAAGGCAACTTCTGTTCCATTGGTTGATTGTTCTTATTGTCTGAAAAATTCTCCTTATTTCCAGGTTGAACCTCTCCTTGTTCAGTTTCCATCCCTTATTCCTTGCCTGGCCTTCTGGTGCCTTGGAGAATAGCTTGACACCCGAATGAAGATGGTCTTAGTGTCGACTAGCCCAAGGGGTTTGCTCCTCCTTATCTTAACCCTGATGTAAGGGATTGCTATAGGGGAAAAGAGACGCAGTGGCTCAGTGGTTAAGATGTTGAGCTTGTCGATCAGAAAGGTCGGCAATTCGGTGGTTCGAATCCCTAGCGCTGCATCCCGGAGTGAGCTCCCGTTACTTGTCTGCCAACCTAGCAATTTGAAAGCATGTAAAAAAATGCAAGTAGAAAAATAGGGGCCACCTTTGGTGGGAAAGGAACAGTGATCCGTGCACCTTCGAAGGCATTTAGTCCTGCCAGCCACATGACCACGGAGACATCTTTGGACAGCGCTGGCTCTTTGGCTTTGTAACAGAGATGTAACTAGAGCCGGAAACGACTAGCACATATGTGCAAAGGGGAACCTTTATCTTTACCTTTTTATAAAGAAAAAAAAGTTTAGTTCTCTGATGATGATGGTAGCGTTCAACTCTCCCAGCCCCTGTTTCATACACGGAAAAAAAGAGAAACATGGAGGAAAAAAAAAGAAGTAGGAAAGAGAGCCTTTCATGCCATACAGGGAGGATTGTGTAGCGAAAGACAACATCCCAAACTTACAGCTCTTAAGCCACTTCATCACAACATCAAAGCAACAACTCCAGATTCTTTTTCTGATAATTTTACTTTTTTTTTTTTTTTTTTAGTGGGTGAGTGGGTTGGAGAAACGAACAAGAGATTTAAAGAAATGAAAGGTTTGCCATAGCCAGCCAGAAGAGATCAATAATGGGGTGTTGATTCGTAAGAAGAGAAGGGATATTTTAAAAACTTAGTAAACAAGGTGTTCCAAAACAAAAAATGATTTTGTGTGTGTGTGTGTGTGTGTGTGTGTGTGTGTGTGTGTGTGTGTTTCCTACACGGCAAAGCTTTTTGTTCTCTTAGGTAGCACATGGACACTGTGGTTGCCATGGTAAGGTACATGATACATGGGCTTTAAAAAAAAATATAAGCACTATAAATAGGCATCTCTTTTCTTGGCCAGGAACAGAAGCGAGAAATTTTAGTCAAACATTTTGCCCCAGCAGTCAGAATTAGGGGAAGGGTACATACAGCTGTTTACCAAAAGCCAGTGATGGGTTTGTCAGCTGGTGCTCTTTCTGATGGAAGGGCCTGAAGGAGCACCATCAAGGAAACTGCCAGTGCCTGGCACGATGTTGTCATGGTGGCACATTGATGCTGAGACTCTAGTAAGAGTGCAGAGAAGAGTAAGAAAGATGATTAGAGGCCTGGAGATTAACCATACAATGAATGGTTGCAGGAATAGGATATGTCTAGTCTAAGAGAAGGCCTAGGGGTGACAGTGATAGCATCTTCCAATATTTGAATAGTTGTCATAGAGAAGAGGGGGTTGCTCTATTCTCCAAAGCGGAAGGAAGGAAGGAAAAAAGGAAGGAAGGAAGGGAGGGAGGGAAGGGAAGGGAGAAAGAAAGAGGAAGGAATCATTTAAAAAGTGATACGATCATTTTTAAAATCTGCCCAATTGAATAAGGCACTTCAAAAAAAAGAATTATACATTTCCTATGTATAAGAAAGAACAAGGAACAAAAGAAAAAGAAGGAAGGAAAGAAAGAAAGAAAAGAAAGAAAGAGAAAGAAAAGAAGGAAAGTTTGAGGTTTGTCCCCTTAACCAAGCAGAGATTTGGGAATCTTATTTTTTCCTGCTATCATTCCAAGACTGTTTCAGATAGGCACCTCCTGCAAATCACATGTCACCTCCAGCAACATCTGTAGAAAATTTGAGAAAAGTATTTGTTATGGAAACATCGGCTTAAATCAGCCCATCTCTCTTTCTCTTCCCTTTCCTTCCCACCATTGAAGACATTTATGAGAAAACAGCTTGCTTCAAGATCATGAGGCTGAGGCTGAGGGGGGACACAGGGAAGGGCCCCCCACCCCAGAAAGGGTTGGATTCCTGCAAGAAAAATATGGGGTACGTTTAAGGCAGGAGTTTTATCTATGAAAGGTTGAAGCAAAAAACACAGTGAGCTTTAAAAGGTTGAGTGGCAGTTTCCCCAGAGCTGATGCTGGCATATTATCTGTTGCTCCAATAATACAGGTAATCCTCAATTTACGACCGAAATTGCATCCAAAATTTCTGTCACCAAGCAAGACAGTTGTTCGGTGAGTTTTGCCCCATTTAGCAGCCTTTCACACAGCTGTTAAGTGAATCTGGCTTCCCCGTTGCTTTTGCTTGTCAGAAGGTCACAAAAGGGGATCACATGACCCCTGGGAGGGGCCTCAATACGGTCATAAATTCAAACCAGTGGCCAAGCATCCAAATGTTGAGAATGCGACAACAGTCATAGGTGTGAAAAAGAGCCAGTCACGCTTTTTTAGGGCTGTTGTAACTTCCAATAACTTCACCAAACGAATAGTTGTAAGTTGAGAACTATCTATAGCACATTAACAGATAATCAGAGTTGGAAGGGACCTTGTAGATCATCTAGTCCAACCCTCCATTCAAGCGGGAGACCCTACACCATTTCTGACAGATGGCAGTCCAGTCTCTTTTTGAAAGTCTCAAGTGATGAAGCTCCCACAACTTCCAAGGGCAACTTCTGTTCCATGGGTTGTCACTGTCAGAAAGTTTCTCCTTTCTAGGTTAAATCTCTCCTTGTTCAGTTTCCATCTGTTATTATTCCTTGGCTGGCCTTCAGGTGCCTTGGAAAATATTGACCCCTTCTTCCTCTCTGGGGCAGCCCCTCAAATATTGGAAGATGCTCTCCTGCCTCCCCTGGTCCTTCTCTTCTTCCCTAGATCAGCCGGGCCCAGTTCCTGCAACCTTTCATCATAGGTTTTAGCCTCCAGTCCCCTCATCATCCTGGTTGCTTTTCTCTGCACTTTTTCTAAAGTCTCAACATCTTTTTTATAGTGTGGTGACCAAAACTGGATGCAGTACTCCAGGTGTGGCCTTACTCAGGCTTTGTAGAGTGGTATTAGCACTTCCCTTGATCTTGATTGTATCCTTCTGTTAATGCAACTTAGGGTTGCATTGGCTTTTTTGGCTGCTGCCGCACATGGCTGGCTCCTATTTAGCTGGTTGTCCAAGACCCCTCTCACAATTACTGCTATTGAGCCTGGTTTCATTGCCATAAACCAAGTCAGACTGATAAACTGGCTCGATTCCCACGTAATGTTTAAGCAGTTGTGTGGTTCCTCAACTTACAACCTTCATTTAGCGACTATTCGAAATTACAACTGCCACTGGGGGGGGGGGAGTGGTAGGTATGTGAACTAGCCACCACAGTAGCTGGGATGACCATTATGTTAAATTTTAAATTCAAACTTTCTGTCTGAAACACATTCAAACCCTCATCTTAGATGTTTCCTGTTGATTCATACAGTTCTAACAGATCCCAACTAGTTTCCTTTAAAAAGAAAAATCAATAAAAGCCCAACAGAATTATTAGTCACATATTTTGTCACACTGAACCTTTTTTGTGCCAGTGTAAATTTCCCAAATCTCAAAAAAAAAAACAAAAAAAAACAAACCCAGGACGTGAAGATTTATTTATGCAAAAGGGGGCAAGGGGAACCTTTGAAGATCATTTTCCATGTTCCTTTCTATAAATTTTTGATTTGCCTGAACAAATAGCTTTAGCATGAATCAACAGGCTGCAGCGAGGTTTTTAAGGGAGAAAAATTATTATTATTATTGTTATTATCAGACTCTGTTCCTGGAAAGATTGGCAAGAGTTTGTTTGCTTTTTGTGCTTTCGTAACTGTTTTGGCTCACCAAGCAACGTTGTTAGAAAGCATTGTATAATATTAACATTTCAAATCAAAGAGATGGTTATGTATAATAAAACATGTTCTCCAGCAGTTCTGATGATATATGAATTGTAACCAAATGGAACAACTCCTGAAGAAGACAACGAGATAAATTTTGCAACTTTCTTGTCTTTGGAGGGGGAAAAAAAAAAGAAAATCCCCTCCCCATTGATTCATTTTTTTGTCTTTTAAATTCTTCTTCCAAAAAATATAAGGGAATAAAGGAAGCGTGGGATGCCCTAAGCAAGCTTCCAAGAACCCATAAATTTAATCTCATAACTTTCTCTCCTCTGTCTCCATCATCTTGCATGGACTTAATTCTCAAGGTGAGAGCAAAACACATTTTTTTTAGAAAAAAATGGCAATCTCTCCTCTGTTCCGTTGAAAACCAAGAAATTATAGAAAATCAGCCTTGGTACAGAAAGCCACGCTGGCAAAAAATGGGAAACAAAGAGCAGCCTTGGATTTGTTCTCCTTTTAAGCCACATCCATATTTTTAGAGCATTCCCCTGGCCATTGGTAGCCCTCTTGCATACAGATAGGCCTTGACTTAACAACAGTTCGTTTAGTGACGGTTTGAGGTTTACAACGGCACTTTAAAATAGCAGTAGCACTTACTTATATACCGCTTTCTAGTGCTTTACAGCCCTCTCTTAAGTGGTTTTACAGAGTCAGCATATTGCCCCCAACAATCTGGGTCCTCATTTGACCCACCTCGGAAGGACGGAAGGCTGAGTCAACCCTGAGCCTGGTGAGATTCGATCTGCCAAATCGCAGGCAGCTGGCAGTCAGCAGAAGTAGCTTACTAGTACTGCAGACAAAGCACTGCGCCACTGAGGCTCAAAAAATAAGCGACTTAAGACTGTTTTTCATGTGGCCATTGCAAGCCTCCCCAGGATCACTTGATCAAAATGTCTGGTAACTGACTCGTATTTATGACGGTTTCAGCATCTGAGAAGTACCTTCTGGAAAGTAAGCCAGAGGTCACTTAACAGCCATGCTAGTAACTTGGGCAACTGCAGTTTGCTGCAGTTGATTTCACTGAACAGTTATTGCAAGAAAAATGGAGAAAAGCTCACTTGACCAATGTCTCACCTAGCAACAGATAGTTCTGGCTCGGTTGTCACAAGCTGAGGATTACCTGTAAACTTTTTAAAATCTCCATCTTCTTTCTATGCAGAAGAATAGAGCAAACTAGAAAAGAATGCAGAATAAAACAGAATAGAATAGAAATGAATAGAATAGAATAGAGAATATAGAAGAGAAGAGAAAATAGAAGAGAATAGAATAGAAGAGAATATAGAATAGAATACAATGAAGAATAGAATTGAATGAAGAATAGGATAGAATGCAGAATAGGATTGGATAGGATAGGATAACTTTATTGTTACTTTGAATTTATACTAATTGGCATACATTAAAAATGAAATTTCATTGAATACAAGGGTTACCACCTCCCAATTTTATACTACATAAATATGACAACATAAATAAATACAAACTTATGTATATATCCACATAAAAGAACGGATCAACTGTGCAGGCCGTTCAAACTGAACTGGGAGGTCACAGAAATTTCCCTGCATCCTTATACCCACACGCTTGCTCAACCAGTGCCCCCTCAGTCCCAATCCTCCCCGCTCCCCCAGTCCTCTACAATCGCCCAGCAAAACAGCAGCTGGATATATTGTATAATAGGAAGAAAGGAAGGAAAGAAAGAAAAGAAAATTTCAGGATTTATTTGGACCCTGGAGTTTTGCAAACACACATCAATTTGTTTTTTAGTTATTGCATACCAAACTGTCATCATCTTAGGTGTTGGCTGGAAGATCAACCTGCCTCACGGTTGGATTGTGAAAATCACAAACATCACCAATATACAGATTATACAGGCCTAAGCAACCCCCATTTTGTAGTTGAATTTTTAGAAATTCAATTTCTTAACTAGCGGGACACTCTTAAAACAATTCACAAAAGAACTGCGTTGGTTTAGCAAACACACAGAGACAAATGTACATATGTGCCTGTTTGCGGACTATAATTTGTTGACTTTTTTGTACTCTATAAGCTGGAAAGTCAGAAAAAGCTGTTGCCTGTTTTGTAAGCTTATGGCAATATCCCTTGGCTTTTCCTTTCTTTTCTTTTCTTTTTTAGACACGCCCCTTACATTTTTCCAAAAGGTAGAAGGCATTTTCTAAACTCTTGAGGCTAAAATCTGATATATATATATTTTGGGAGTTGCCATGGATATTAATGGTTTTCTCACATGTGGGCATGTTTTTTCCCCCCAAAAAAATAGTAGGAGGGAGGAGGGAGGGAGGAAAGGAAGGAAAAGAGAAAAGGGAAGGAAGAAAGGAAGAAGGAAAGAAAGATATGGAGAGGGGAAGGAAAGAAAGGAGAAAGGAGAAGGAAGGAAGGACATGGAGAGGGGAGAGAAGGAAGGAAGGCATTTTACATGTCATTGTTCTTATGCAATATGTCCTGGATCCATCTCTTTGTGTTTTCCTTTGCCACTGGCACTAGATTTATGTGCATATTGTGTGTGTGTGTGCAAATCTGCACATCAGGGAAAATCTCTCATTCACATCCAGCTTGGCTTCCTTTTTCCCCCCCCCCCCCCCCCCTTTTGGCCAGGTTATATAAGCTCATCTCTGGAAAAAAGCATTCAGCTTGCCATCTCTGACATCTTCGAACCTTTCAAACTGAGCTACCAAGAGGGAGGGGAGAGGAAGGGTGGGATGGAGCCAAGAAGACAAGCCCCCTCATGCTTCAAACATCCTCAGATGGTTCCCATGGATTCCTCTGACAAAGCATGCTCTGGTTTGCATTACCAACCTGCAGTGTGGTTTTTTTACTTCTTGACTTCTCCAGCTCACAGTTTGGATTTTCGAAAAGCAGCAATTCCCCTGCACTCTTACTCACCTGGGGCGAAATGCTGAGGCTGGGAGAAAGAGGAGGGAAAGAATCACTTTCCACATGATCAGCAGGAGATAAGTCCTTGGGGAGGGGGCAAGAATTCAAGGACATCTGCCAAAGGCCTGTCCTCCCACCAGCGTCCCCCGCTTCTAACCGAAACCAAGTCTTACTGGTTAAGAATCGACTGCGGTGCCAGAGAAGTCTCCCATGTATTTCTTGGACAGCAAATGTGACTTAACAAGCAACAGAAGGCAAAAATCACGAAACTGCATCTCACTTATTTTGGCCGTGTCATGTGGGAAAATTCGCCGGGGAAAGGAATTATATTTTAGCGGTAAAAGGAAACCAGGTGTGATGACTCAGGGTGGGATACAAAAGCAACAAAGTCACAAAAACAGGTGAAGTCCCTTTAATTCTTTCAACTTGGCTTCAAAGGTCCAATTATCATTGGCTGGAGAAAAAACTCTCCCACAAAGAGTTGAGAAAAGGAAGAAATTCAGTTCAAACTCAAAATACATTTAAATTATGAATAGAAAAAAACAACACAAACCACACTGAAGCAATTAATGAGACTAGGCAGGATAAGGGCTCAGAGACATCCACAGATATCGAAATACACACACTGGGAAGAATGCCAGAACTCAGATAAGGACTGAAAGACTAGAATTATTTCACGCTTCGCTTCCAGCACTGGGCCATGCCCAGTTTGTCCTTTTAAACAGTCCTCACAGCTGCAGCCCATGAAGGGGATCAGGGCCCTTTCCTCCCCCGTAGAACATGCCATTCACATTTCTCCCTTATCCACTCCTCCCTGCGTGCCCTAGAATAAAGAGGGGATGGGCCTGGGTCTTCCTCTGAATGCCCAGCCGGCCTGTACCCTTCCCCAGTTTCCTCCACAACCTCCAGAGCCACACTCCCATTCCCTGTCGGCTTGTGGACTTCAACTCCCAGAATTCCCCAGCGAGAGTTGAAAGCACTGCTGGGGTTCCCATCCTGAAAGCCGCACTCTGGGAGATGCATTTGATGCACGATGGCTTAATCATGTGCCTGACTACAAAAAAAAAAAAAAAAGCCTTCGCTTCCTCACTTCTTTCTAGTTTCTATTTAAAACAGAGTTCCCCCCCCCCACAAGGCTTCCCAAGATTTAAAAGACGGCTGGATGGGAGGAGGGGGAGAAAGAAACCCAGGCAACATCTGCCAGCAAAAGTCCTGTGTCAGCAGACAGCACCAATTAAGTGCAGCCTGCACAACAGCTTAATTACTGATGAGATGGTTCTCCTGACAAAAGGGAGCCGCTGCCTGCCGTACGAAATCTCCAGCCCTTGGGAAGGTGGAAGGGCGGAGGGAACAGTGTTCTCACTCGGGAAGTAGAGCCCAACGGAAGGCAAAGACACCTCACCCCACCCACCCGGATCTGACAGGCATGGGACCGTGAAGATAAAACAGCTGGCACCCAACTCATAGAAGACAAAGATGATGGAATTTAATGCTGTCCAAAACCCGGTCTTCTTTCTCTCTTTGCATTTTGGTCAAATTGCACATGAGTAATTTGTAATTTACGTTTGTCCAGTGCTCCGGCATCTCGGCTGGGTTCTGAAGCTCCAGAGATCATCATCATCTTTTAAGGAACCCATCATCTTTTGGGGGGATTATTTCTGGGCAATTGAATGGAGCTAGCAGAGTGTTGAATGACCGGATGCCCACCCTGTCACCAGGGCGGAGTTGTGTTCAGCAGATATATTCTCATTGTGCCCAGAGAGAGAGAAATATCTGCCTCTACCTAGGACCGAATTCATCGCCTCCTGATTGTGAAGCTCCTGAGATGCCCCAACTGAATTCCCGCAAGGTTCATTTGTGGCTGCTATTTTTCACTCTAGGAGAAGACTTCTGAAAGCCTGAATCAAGAGAATAGCAGGGTTGGAAAGGATATTGCAATTTGTCCAATTTCTTCTTAAAATTCTGCCGTCAAGAACCCCAGCGATTCACTTAACGATAGCGAGAAAGGTTGTAAAATGGGGCGAACTGTCACTGAACTGTCTCACTCAATTACCATGTAAATTTTGGGCTCAGTTGTAGCCATAACTCGAAGTCTTGCCTGCTCTTTATTGTATTGCTGTTGGTAACCACATTGGAAACTGCTGGAAGGAATTGTAACTAAATAAGGATGGCTTCAAGTGGTCTCCCTCTCCCTCTTCTCCTTAAAGAGTTGTCTAATGTGAAGGGGCACCGTTTCTGCGAAGAAATTGATAATCCATGCCTGGAAATGAGCAGAGACAAGAAAGTCAATAGATTAAGCAGCCAACTTTATGCTGGCCCTAAAACACTCAAGCGCGCTTCATCCTTTCCTGAGCTAAATGCCTCTCCCTGCCCCCTTCTCTTTGGCTAATCCTCTCAGCAGCAATTACTCCTGGGTAGAAATAGAAAGGAGTGGCTCCGTTCTATTTCAGAGGCTCGAGGGAAGCTCCTGCGACCTTGGTAGGCCAAAAAATGGCCCGTTTTGTCACAGTACAGGAAGTGATGAAACAGGCCCATTTTTCGGCCTACAAAGGCTGCAGAGGCTTCCCTCGAGCCTCTGGGAGGCCGAAAAAGGTCTGGAAATCTGGGAGACCGAAAAAGGACCCAAAATCAGCTGGGAAGCATACGCATGCACAGTGAGGTAAATTTGTCTGCCGCTCGTGTGCCACAGGGTCCCCATCACAGCTATATTCTAGTCTATATTCCATTCCACTCAATTCCATATTCTATTCTATATTCTACTCCACTCATTTCCATATTCTATTCTATCTTCTACTCTATCCTATTCTATTCTATTCCATTCCATATTCCATGCTATATTCTATTCTATTCTGTTTTCTATTCCATTCCATTCCATTCCATTCCATATTATATTCTTTTCTATATTCTATTCTATTCCATTCCATTCTATATTCTGTGCTATATTCTATTCTATATCCTCTTCCCTTCTCTTCCCTTCCCTTCCCTTCCCTTCCCTTCCCTTCCCTTCCCTTCCCTTCCCTTCCCTTCCCTTCCCTTCCCTTCCCTTCCCTTCCCTTCCCTTCCCTTCTCTTCTCTTCTCTTCTCTTCTCTTCTCTTCTCCATTCCATTCTATCCCATTCCATCTCTAGCATGCTCATAAGTGCCACTCTGTCCCGGAAGAACTGTAGCTTCTGAGAGATGGTCAAGGATAGCCCATATAATATAGGGGGTTGTAAACCTAGCCAAAACACAGAAGAGAGAGCAAAAAAAACCCCAAAATCTATTTGATAAAATGCAATTGGAATTAGAAAGAGGGCCCTGAGTTGCATTCAAAGGCCTTTTTTTCCTCTGCCCCCCTTCCCAAAATACACAAATGCCTCTGGGTATTTATGTCACTTAGATAGGTAGAAGTCACTCTGTGACCAGACACAAATCACACGGGTGTGATTCCCTGAAGGTCTCCTTTTGTTTTTCAGAGTGCAATTAGAATTAATTAATTAATCTGGGATTAAAATACCCCCTTTAAAAAACATAAAAGTCATAGCATGGCAAGCAACAAAAGCAGTTATCTGTCGGTGCATTAACGTGAGCTAGTTCTTGGTCAGCAGATTAAAAACAACACCGCAGCAGTTCTAATTGTGGCAAAAAAATAAAGTACAGGTGGAAAGGGAAATCCTCCTTTGGCGGGAGAGGAAGGGAATTTGCACAACCCTTTACACCAGAGAGAGAAACTCCAATGGTTTTGAATGTTGACCTTATAAATAGGCCTTGCTCTTCAAACCCAGCACTCCCTAGAATCCAGTCACTATGCCTTCATAACTTTTCTTTGGTGACAACCCCTTATAATAATTCCCTGGTGAGCTTGAAATGCTAGTCCTGGTTGAAACCCAGCAAGTGGCGATTAGGGGCAATCTTGGGCGTTCTGGGGTTGTGGTACCAAATTTGATAAAACCTACGAAGACACTCCCGTTCTCTTTGAACCTCGCCAGCCCTTTGGATCTGTCCCCTCTCCCAACTTACCTGCCAGGAATGCAGTCGAGATAAAATCAGAGGAGGCTCCAAGATAAGCTGCTTTGAGAGGTCTTTGAGAGGTCTCCACAGCTTCAGTCACAATAGAGCTGGAAGGGACCTTGGAGGTCGTCTAGTCCAACCCTCTGCTCAAGCAGGTGACCATATCCCATTTCAGACAGGTGGCTGTCCAGTCTCTTCTTAAAAACCTCCAGTGATGGAGCTCCCACAATTTCTGAAGGCAAGCTGGTTAATTGTCCTCTCTCTTGGGAAGTTTCTCCTTAATTCCGGGTCACTTCTCTCCATGATTAGTTTCCATCAGTTGCTTTTTGTCTTGCCTTTTGGTATTTTGGAGAATAAGTTGACAAACCTCCCCCCCCCCTCTTCTTTGTGGGAGCCCCTCAAATACTGGAAGACTGCTGTCATGTCTCTCCTAGACCTTCCATTTCCTCTACACTTGGCCATACCCAGTTCCAGCAACCGTTCTTCATATGTTTTAACCTCCGGTCCTTTAATCATCTTAGTTGATTTCTTCCCAGGTCCTGTTTAGAGGAAATCTTTGGGGAACGTAGAATAAGTTGACCCAAAGAACTTCAACTTCTACCAAGCTCCAGCTTTTCCATTTTGGAGCAATAGAGACTGGGATTGCCAGCAACTGAGGCTCTCCCGGAAGTCAAACTTGTCCTTTCGTCGTAAAAGAGAACAGCAAACTGTCCTCCAACACCATTCCTTCCACAGCTGCACGGGACAATTCTAAGGAGCAGCAATCAAGACAATTCACCCAGCTGGCACAACGCCTGGTTTCCGGATTCCGGCATCTGAGTCATTAACATTATGGATGGAGGGCGAGGATGCTACACAGAGGGAGGGGAAGGAAGAGGAAGGGCAGTTCTTCGTAGCAAAACAAAAAAACAAAACAAAAAAAATAATCCATACAGCCAAGAGAGAACATTAAGTTTGAATCCCCCTGGGAATCTGGAAGCAACCAACCGGAGAGAGAAAGAGAGAAACCTTCAATGACCATTCAGTTTCCTTTCCCATTCAAGACTCAAAGAGAGAGAAGCTGAATTGTTTGATGTTTCTTTAAAAAAAAGGGGAAGGAGGTCAGGATTGCCAAGGGTGGAAATGGCAGGAGAAGAAAAATGCTTTCAAGGAGAGAAAGAGGGGCAGGTTGGACAGCCGGCTACATTTGGACTTTCATCTTGGTCAAGAAAGCCGTGCTAGAGATGAAGGAAGACGTGGCAGGGAGAAGGGTACCTGGTTCCAGATTGAGTTCCTGGCATCTCTCCTTAAAAGGATCAGGTCAAGAGGGAGTGGTGAGCATTCGGCCTGGCTTAAAGCCCCCCGAGAGTCATTACCAGGCCCTGCTGGAAACTCCTGGGCCAGTGGGGAAATGGACTTTAGCAGGAGACAGCTTCCAGTCTTCTGCTGGATCTATTCATGGAGAAGAGCCAAGGATCAATGGCTGAGCATCTGTTCCGCCGGCAGGAGCTCCCAGCTTTCTGACTAAAATCTCACTGAGCATCTTGTAGAGCCCAGCTAAGGGAAGTGCGAGGCTGGGAAGTGGCGTTGCGAGAGAAGCTGGCAGAACATCTGCTCTGAGAAAGCAGCAGGAGGACTGAAGGAACGCAACTTCCCTTTGCTAGAAGACGACGGAAATCCTGGTCCGATCAGACCGTTCGAGTTACGGATCTCACCTTGGGGACAACGCTCTACAGTGTTGGATTGGCCAGGTTGCAGAGTTTTATCAAAAAAAAAAACATCCCAAGGAGTTTTGGAATAAGCCAGAACTGGGTTCAGACATCCCTTGTTTAAGCCCTGAAGAATATGACTTAAGAGTGGAAATACTCTGGGCTTCACAATGACAAGAATGTCAGCCTAATATCATCATCATCATCATCATCTATGCATCAACTGCTCAAGTCACAATAGGAAGTGTATTTAACCACACTGCCAAAATACGAAATGAAATAACACATATACACATATACAAAAGGATCAGAAGAAAATTAAGAAATTTGCAGGTTGGTTCCCATCACTGCGCTAAGCTGTATTATGGTTTGTTTCCTTGTTTCGGCTTGTTAGCTCGAGTGAACGAAGATCTTGCAAGTTTTTCTATCTGGGGTTCAATATTTTCCGGGTTTTACACATCCAGCCATGTAACTTAAGTTCGTCCCAGTTTCTTCCATCAACCATGGGATTAACCCATTAGCATGAAACATGTCGACACCAAATACTCAAATATTTACAGTTACATTTGCTTCAAGTTGAATTGAACTTCTGGTGATTTCGCGGATGCACCTGAATAATAATCTTGGTGGTATTATGGGATATTTTTCTCACCTTCTCAATCTAGTCTAGAGCCCAAGGATTTCCTAGTACAGTAACCTCCTATCCAAGAACTAATCAAATCCAATCTTCCTTAACTTTAGAACGATTCTTCAGACATCCTCTGAATGGACAGGTGCGACACAAATCTAGGAACAGCTTTATGGCAAGAACAAACATTCTTGAGGGGACTCAAGAACAAAATTGAATTAAAAGATGGGAAAAGGAGATTATCGAGCAAGCTTCTTTATTCCACCTGCCTTTGTTGAAAAGGACAGATGTTCTACGATGAGGTAGTGAATGATATTCTAGACTGTGTGGTTTTTCAGTAGAAACATACCTATTTAATGCATCTTTAAGTTTCTTGGCCCCTTTCCGAAAGGAACCGGCTCACTGTTCCTCATTTGAAGGTGCAGTAGGACTATGCGAAAGAGAATATGTAAATACATTTTTATTTTTTTATTTTTGCTTCCAAATGTTGGTATCGCCATTCCCCCCCCCCCCCGCTGCAAATGAGAAACATATGGCCTTGCCACTAGAATTAGCAATATTTGGAAGGAAATAGCTGAAGTCCTAAGACAAACAATATCTGGTTGATATTCCACCAAACGCAATAATTTTTCTTGTTAGAATGCACGAAGACCAGAGCGCCAGTAAAAGTAATTTCTATATGCCGGTTCATTTCCTCATCGCAAAAAGTTAACCAGATTTGCAAGCCAAGGAGGTCATCAATCTCTGGTTAAACCAGAGCTGGAACAATCTTGGTTCCTTGGATACATGCACACATTTCAAGCCCAGGGGGGAAAGGAAAAAAAAAAAGAAGGGATTTCTCCATGTAGAATTTCAACTTGGATCTGTTAAATAAATTTAAAAAAATATATATAGGGACCCCCCCACCCCCAACTTCCTCTCAAAAATCCTGCTTTGTTGATTTGGGATGATCAGCAATTCAAAGCAAGAAAACAGGCAGTGTTAATACGGCAGTCTTCAAGGTTAAAACAAAAACATGGATCCAAATTTGGGGATTCTTCCTCTAGAGTCTAGGCATATATTTTTTTTCCAAACCATTCACCCTCCCCTCAAAATTCTCTGGTTGCTTGGGGTCCAGTTTCCCCTCTCCCATCATCTGTCCTTCCTTGTATTGGGATTCTGTTACCTGGAAGTGGGGGTGTCAAGTGAGCCACATGTGACCCCTTAAATCTGAGCCTTGTGAGATAAAGGAGGTACCCTTCCGGTATCCAACGTCTGGGAGATATTGGAGCTGGGGGTGTGTGTGTGTCTCATTTCCCCCCCCCCACTCCCCGATGAAAAGTTTCATTGTCTGCATCCCAGCGCTGCGAAATATCTGCTTGGCAAATGACAGTGAGTGGATGAACAGCTGGGAGAAAGAATCTGTTCTCCCTCATTCCCACCATACATGCAAACCGAACCCGCAGGGTGGATGAGAAAATAAATCTCATCGGAAAGATCTGTTGGGTTGAGCCATTCTCAGCCTTGGCAGCCTGTCAATGTGTGGACTTCAACCCCCAGAATTCCCCAGCCAGCCTGATGGGGTTTCTATGAATGCATCGTGAAGTGGGGAGTGGGGGAGGCAGGGGGGGCTCTAATAATGGAATTGAAATGAGTACCAACCGAAGCGGCTCAGATTTCCTTTCTTCCTAGCCGTTCGCTCACGGCAGATACCCAGATAAGCCTTCCCAAATTGACCTTGGTGCTCTCTGGGTTTGGTTGTTTTCTTCTGGACATTTCACCACCCAACTAGGTAACCTCATCAGTGTTAGAAGGGAGCAGGGTTCTCTCTGGGTTTATATACAGCCGATAGGAGAGCTCTTGGCGGTTCCTTGACTGAGCTGTGGTTTATTGTTTGATTGAGAGTCTTAAGTTTGGCAATTCTTAGTTTGGTTATGAAACATTTGCAAAGAAACAGCCAAGCTCAGAGAGCATCAAGGAAAATTTGGGAAGGATTCTGGACACAGTTCAACCCCGAGCTACAAATTTTCTCTTCAGCTGGCAACATTTTGCCGCTAAACATCCAGACATCCTAGAATTCACCAAGAGGAAACAAGCTATGATTTATTGTACCAGCATCAGCAAATAGGCAAAAAGAATAGAATAGAATTCTTTTTATTGGCCAAGTGTTATTGGACACAAAAGGAATTTGTCTTGGTGCACATGGTCTCAGTGTACATAGAATAGAAAAGAATAGAATAGAAAAGAATAGAATAGAATAGAATAGAATAGAATAGAATAGAATAGAATTCTCCATGCAAAGAATAGAATAGAATAGAACAGAAAATAGAATAGAATATAATTCTTTATTGGTCAATGTGATTGGACACACTTGGTGCAAATGCCCTCAGTGTCCAGAAAAGAAAAGATACACTCGTCAAGAGTCAAGAATCATCAGGTGCATCACTTAATAATAGTCATGGGGTACAATAGAAACCACCACCTGAGAGTAGAAACCACCGAAAGAGGCTCGGTGTATTGTGTTCCTCCATTTCATTTCAGGATATTTATATTATTTATAGAAATAAAAGAGGACTAGCAGGCCAATGGCTTTGTGATCTCGTAGGCCTTGATCTAACATGCACCTATACACAACTACACATTACACATGCGCACATACACACACACAATTGTCTCCTGCATTTTTGGGAAATAACTGCCTTTTGGGTGACGTGCAGTTGTAGTTGTGTCCTTAAGAATGTAAACTTGAAAATAAGGCCCTTCCTTCCTTCCTTCCTTCCTTCCTTCCTTCCTTCCTTCCTTCCTTCCTTCCTTCCTTTTTCTGAGATCAGGCCAAGTTGGCTTGGTGCTGCCACCTGCTGTGATGACCTTGGCATTGCTTCCTTAATTCAAAAAGTAGGATGTGGTTGATTATGGTGAATTATAGCTACTTCTTCTTCTTCTTCTTCTTCTTCTTCTTCTTCTTCTTCTTCTTCT
>BLBF01000057.1:2943051-2962015 GCA_015471245.1 Laticauda colubrina
GAAGAAGAAGAAGAAGAAGAAGAAGAAGAAGAAGAAGAAGAAGAAGAAGAGGACAGCAGAAAAGGAGGGAGCTGGAGGGAGTCACTGATATAATTGGCATGAGCTTAAATGGACTCCGGAGGATGGTAGAGGAAAAGGAAGGCCTGGAGGAACGTTGTCCAGGGGGTTGCGATGGGTCGGACACGACTTTGCAACTAACAGCAACAAGTCTCGTGAAATGTAGGATCAGGGATGACATGATAGCAATCTTCCAGTATATGAGGGGCTGCCCCAAAGAAGAGGGAGTGAAGCTATTCTCCAAAACACCAGAAGACAAGAGAAGAAGCAACAGATGGAAACCAATCAAGGAGAGAAGCAAGTTAGAATGAAGGAGAAATTTCTTGACAGTTTGATTAACCAGTGGAACAACCTCTAGAAGTTGGGCATGCTCCAACACTGGAAATTTTTAAGAAGAGATTGGACAACCATTTGTCTGAAACAGTCTAGGGCTTCCTGCCTGAACCAGGGGCTGGACTAAAAGACCTCCAAAGTCCCTCCCAACTCTTGTTATTCGATTCTATTTTCCATGCTAGTTCTTACTTATTTCGCACATTTTCCTCCTCTTGATCACGTTCCTTGAGTGCAAACCACTCGAAAGCCGGCTGGGTCGTCATTTGTTTTGACCAGAGGAGTCAAATTAATATGTAATATGATGACTAATATGTAATATGACATGATTTCAATAATATGAGCCCATTTGTGCCCAGCAGTCCGAATCAAATTATACTTACCATCCTTCTCTTGCCTCTTCGCCCAAAGCTGGGCCTGATCTCTAGGTTTTCTGCCTTTCAGCCCTAGCCGGAAGAATGGATCTGGATCCCCTCCAGATCTCTCGAGAAATTCACTGGATTTTAAGCTACAAAAATCAAAAGCAAAGCCCATCTTATTGATTGTGGCAGGAGGGGACAGACTTAACTTCCTGTTTGTTACGGGCAAGAACAAAGGGGCTGACTCTTAGAAACATACGGCGACTCAACCGCAACTATAACCTTGCTCTAATTTGAGTTTGATTGCCTATTGAGAGCGTCTGATTATTCTTTAAGAGTCACTTTGGAGCGGAGCCTGAAGGTACAATATAAAATAATTGAAGGGAACATAAAATCTCCAGCTGGCAGCTTTGTCAGACAGTCGAGTGGAGGACTTGTCTTGCTTCCATCAATTCAGAGAGCCCCAGATGTGGAAATGGAGCCCAACAACTTCTCCTTCTCCTCCTCTTCCTCCTCCAGGCTCACCTTTTATGAAATCTGTGGGATCCGTAGAATCTCCTGACCCAAAAGGAGATATTTTGCCACTGAATTTCCCAGTGCAGATTTGAAAAAATAAATAAAATAAAAATAATAATAATAATAATAATAATAATAATAATAATAATAATAACAACAACAACAACAACAACAACAACAACAACAACAACAACAACTCTCTGTAGATGAACCGGAACGTTATTTGAAAAAGTAGCCACAATGATGCCAAATGAAGGAATGGATTTTCTTCCCATCCCAACAGATCTACATTTGTTATTTATTTATTTGTTTGTTTGTTTGTTTGTTTCAGGGTAGGGAGGGGGCTTTTGAATTGTTTTGGATTGAGAGCAGCTGTGTGTGGAAATGGTCCCCCCATCTTGGCTAATGATAACTTGGGAGTCTTGTAAACTCTTTAATCTCTCCCCTATTCACCTTATCCATTATTTTCCTCAACCTTGTGAAAAGACAGTGATTGTTCTAGACTAGGGATGGCCAACCTTGGCGATTTTAAGACTTTGTGGACTTCAACTCCCAGAAATCCCCAGCCCGACATTTTAAGACTCATGGACTTCATCCTTAAGAGTTTGACAGCATATAATTTGTCGATCCGTAAACAGATATACGGATAATACTATGCATGCATGTCTGAACATCTATTTGGAACCTCTCCACATTCAGTTCCTATGGTAGATTCTTCTTCCCTTTCGACGTTCCGCAGAGGGATCATCAGATCTGCCATGCATAGAAACGGATCTGTTACCGTGTCTTTGCCTGTAACCTTAAACAATTCAGTGCATATTTCTTCTGTGTCTCATCCTGTCTTCTTTGACAGCTGGCCTTTGGCTTGTCATGCTTCATTTTTTAATGGCGTCTGTCCCTGAAGATGCCCCGCCCCACTCCGCCTGCAAGCGTTTCCATAATACCTCTTGCAAAGAGTTTCAGCCCATTTTTTATTTCACCTCCTTTTCAGGTTCCTGCTTGTGGTTTACCCTTAAGAAGTCCTTCCTGAGCAGGATATTTTCAACATAACCTCATTAGAAGTGGTGTAGGGCTTCCTGCCTAGGCAGGGGGTTGGACTAGAAGACCTCCAAGATCCCTTCCAACTCTATTATTCTGTTATTCTGCTATTCTTTTTCCTTCCTTCCTTTCCTCCTTCCTTCCTTCCTTCTACATCACTGGAGGTTTTTAGGCAGCAAATGGACAACCCTTTGTCTGAAGTGGTGTAGGGTTTCCTGCCTAGCCAGGGGATTGGACTAGAAGACCTCCAAGGTCCCTTCCAACTCTGTTAATTATTCTATTATCTCTCATTATCCTTTTTTTCTTTTTTGTCTTAAGACTTTTCATACACTTTTTGGCAACCCAAAGTTATCACCCTCTTGTCTTACGCTGATAACCTTGAAAGCTTATTCTAAAAACCACTGGATGTTTTCCTTGTTGAATTTCCCCCCCATTACAGTCTGTAGATAGTCCGCTATTTACAACAGTTCATTTAGTGGCCGTTCAAAGTTACAATGGCAGGGAAAAAGCGACTTAGGACTGTTTTTCGCACTTACGACCATTGCAGCATCTCCGTGATTGTGTGAGCAAAATTTGGATGCTTGGCAACTGATTCATATCCATGACGGTTGTAGGGTCCCCAGGGTCACGCAATCTCCCTTTGTGACATTCCTGGACCAGTAAAGTCAACGGGGAGGATAGATTCATTTAAAAACCATTTTATTAATTTAACAGTTGCAGTGGTTCACTTAACAACGATGGCAAGGAAGATCGTAAAATGGAGAGGAAGGAAGGAAGGTGAAGGGAAGATGGGAAAGAAGGAGAAAGGAAGGAAGGAAGGGGGGAGGAAAGAAAGAAAGAAAGAAAAAGAAAGAAAGGAAAGGGAGGGAAGAAAGAAAAAGAAACAAAGAGGAAGGGATGAGAAGAAGGAAAGAAAGAACGAGGGAGGAGGGAGAGAGGATGGAAAGAATGAAGGAAAAAGGAGGGAGGGAAGAAAAGAAAGAAAAAGAAAGAAAGAAAGAAAGAAAGAAAGAAAGAAAGAAAGAAAGAAAGAAAGAAAGAAAGAAAAAAAAAGAAAAGAGGATGGGAGAGAGGGAGGAAAGAAAAAGAAAGAAAGGGAGGAAGGGAGAGAGGAAGGAAGGAAGGAAAAAAAGAAAGAAATTGATCCAAACATCTAACTCCCGAAAGTTTTCTACAAACTGCAGGTCCAACACTGCGTTACTATGGTGTTTTTGGATGCCTCCTTATTTAGTAAAAACGTTTGGTGGGTTGCTAAGATGCAGAACTGAAACACAGAAACAATTGGCCCGTTTTCGCTGGCAGAAAGAAGGTTTTGCAATGGCAAAATAGGAAGTAAGTGGGCGCGAGGGGGGAAAAAAGGAGAGAATTCTGCCCCAAAATTGCCCCTCCGACAAGAAGAGAAGCCTCCTCCTCCTCCTCCTCCTCCTCCTCCTCCTCCCAGTTTGGCTTTCCATTCTCTCCTTCTCCTCCCTTCGAAAAGCCCAGACTGCCAAACGCATGCACAAAGGCACGGCTCTCACGGAAAAAAAAAAAAAAAAGGAACATTCTGTTTTTAGGCAGAGATTTCAGCTTTCACTGGCCTCTCTTTGCTCTGCAGAACCAGGAAACAGACTGTCAGCTGTGATGTGTGCTTCTGAGTTCAAATCATTGCCCATTGTTGCTTTCTCTTTGATGCCTCCCTTTTAGTTTAGTTTAGTTTTGTTTTGTTTTGTTTTATTGCATTGCACATTGCATTGCACTTATATTTTATTGCATTGCATTTCTATGTTATTTTATTTTATTAGTTTGTCTTGTTTCATTTATTTTTTATTTCACAGTTCTTCCCTCCCATTTACAGCAGGTCCCCCACAGCTTGTGATGGCGGAGGGGTGGGGCGGGGGGGGGGGGGAAACCAAGAAACTAATCCAAGAGGAATGGAAAGAAAAACATTTGATATCCATATCAAAATAGACAGATAGTCCTCAAACATATGACCACAAAATTGATACCAGAATTTCTGTGGCTAAGCCAGGCAGTTGTTCAGTGGACCCAATTTTGCAACCTTTTTTTTTTTTTTTTGAGGGGGGGTGTCAGTTATGAAGCAAATCACTGCAGTCATTAAGTGAATCACACAGTCATTAAGCAAGTCTGGCTCCCTCCCCCCCTTGACTTCGCTTGTCGGTAGCCGGCTGGGAAGGTTGCAAACGGTTTGACACTACATGCCAGTTGCCAAGATCTTGAATTTGGATCATTTTGTAAGTGTGAGGACTGGTCATAAGTCTCTTTTTTTCATTGCCTTTGTCACTTCACTAAATGAACGGTCAGAAGTTGAAGATTGCCTGTATCAAAGCCTGGAGGAGCTAAAATGATTCAGCTGAAATGTCCTGCCTCCCTCCCTCCCTCTCCATCTCCGTTTAAATAAAAATAATTGACAGTTCTTGGCACTTTTATCGTTTTTTTAAGGGATGATGGATATATGAAGACTTGTCAGGTACGTGGAGGGAAAGGCAGAGGAGGAATTGCAACTGGAAGAATACAAGATGGAGACAGAGAGACACAGAGAGAGAGAGAGAGAGAGAGAGACAGACAGACAGACAGACTTGTCTTGGATTTTTAGAGGCCCTTTGGCCTAAGATCAACTGCACCTAAGGGCAGGACAAGAAGCAATGGATAGAAATTAATCAAGGAGAGAAGCAACCGAGAACTTAGGAGAAGTTTTGTGGCAGTGAGAACAGTAGAATAAGTTGCCTCTAGAAGGTGTGGGTGCTCCCATCACTGGAGGCTTTCAAGAAGAGATTGGAGCACCCTTTATCTGAGATGGTATAGGTTGGACTAGAAGACCTTCAACGCCCCTTCCGTGGTTCTTTTTAACCCATCGTGGTCATTTCCTCGGCCTCAGCGATCCGAAGAAGGTCAGCCTATCAAGGAATGTCCCTCCATTCCATTTGAAGACCACTTTGGCCGGCGGTGGCTCATTGGCTAAGACGCTTTCTGAGCTTGCCGATCAGAAAAGGTCGGCGGTTCGGCGGTTCGAGTCCCTAGCGCCGGGGAACGGCGTGAGCTCCCGTTCCTTGTCCCAGCTTCTGCCAACCTAGCAGTTCGAAAGCATGTTAAAAAGAAAAAAAAATGCATGTAGAAAAATAGGGGCCACTATTTTGGTGGGAAGGGAACGGCATTCCGTTTACGCCTTCGAAAGCGTTTAGTGAGTCCTGCCGGCCACATGACCATGGAGACGTCTTCGGACGGCGCTGGCTCTTCGGCTTTGCAACGGAGAGGAGCAGCGCCCCCTAGAGCTGGAAAAGAGCAGCACGGATGTGGCAAAGGGAACCTTGGCCTTCCAACTCCACCGTGACAGTCGAAGCCATAGAGAACAGCTCCCGTAGCCCGTCAAACCAAACTCCGCTCGTGAGGTTCCTGGCAGCCTCGTTTTTTTGTCCTCGTCTCCCCCATGGATGCCCTTCCTGGCCTACATCCCTGGACATCCAAAGAGCTTCCCCCGACATCTGAAGCCCCTCCGCCATGACGGTTCGAGGCCCCTCTTGAATTCGTCCTTGCTTTGCTGGTCTCCCAGCAGCTCCACCTTCTCTTGTGGGCTGCCAGAGACTTTCCCTCGGAGGCTGTTAAGCCCACCCCACCCCTTGACTGCCCCAGCTGGCATTTCTTGGATCCGTGCCCTTGGACGCCTGCCACGTCTCCTTTGTTTCCGCTGCCATTTGCAAATTCCTTCCATAAGCCCATTCCATTAGCAGCTATTGTTCTCCCTCACCATTGTTAACTCCAGCTTGTTGGCTGCATTTCTCCTTCTCTTCCTCCTCCCCTCCCCTTGCTTCCTCCTTTCCTCCCCTCCTTTCAAACTCTCTCCTGCAAAGGTGGGACTTCCTTTGACATTTGTCCATGGGTTCCTTCGTTCGTTCAACCACCCAGAGTTGCATCTTCTTGCTGTCAAGCTAGGGACTGACAGCAGACGTTCGACAGGCCGCCACCGGTTTCTAAAACAAACCCCAAATGCAAAATTCCTTTTTTGTGAGAGTGGAGGGAATTTTTTTTTTTTTAAAGGACATTTTTTAAAAAGCAAGAGAAAGAAGATAGATTCTTTCGCTTTCTTCCGCTGTCTTTGCCACATCCACTATCCTAACTTTTTCGTCTTTGAGGGGTCCCTGGTGCTCTCTGAGCTTGCTTGTTTTCTTGCAAATGTTCTGTTACCCTGACTACGTAACATCATCAGGACTAGTAAGAGGTGTTAGTAAGAAGTGGAAGCAAACCCCTCTCCTTCCTAGCACTGATGATGTTCCCTAGTTGGGTCATGAAAAGTCTGCAAGAAAACAAGCAGGGAGCACCAAGGACCCCTCGGTCCTCCTCCTTCTCCTTCCCTATCACTCTTTTTCCGTCTTTCCTTCCTTCCCCTTTTCCATCTCCTCCTCTATTTGCAGACCCTCTTCTAGCACTGATGATGTTCCCTCATTGGGTCATGAAATGGCTGCAAGAAAACCACCAAGCTCTAAGAGCACCCAAGACCCCCCTCATTTCAACCCTGAGCTGCCAATATTCTCCTTTATTTCAAGTCTTTCTCACTGCATGTCGGGCAAGATTCCCCAAATACATGGATCCTGGCCTCCTTCTCCTCCTCCATCTGCTGGCACCCTAATTTCCGAACTAATTTGCACGCCGCACTAAGCGTTTGCACGTGGCATCCAACACACACACACACACACACATATATACACACACATGTCTGTCTGCCTGAGCTTTTGTTCCCGGATAATTGCTATGCATTGAAACGCCTTTTGCAGCTGGAGTTAGCTGGAGAAACAACCACTTCTAGACTCCAAGACTTCAAGACTCCAGAAAGCCTGGAAAAGACTCCTTTCTCTTCTTGGCTTCCTCCCGGCCCATCGTCTTCCGCCCCTTGGAGAGATTGCAGTGCCAGCCAGGGTTGAGCATTAAAAGGAAGTCTTGAGCATGGTGAAATTAGAGTCAGATGTGGTGCAAACATCTGGAGGAGGAGAGGGAGGGAGAAAGATGCTTGTCAGGGTGCAAAGAAGCCAAAGAGAAGAAAACTAGTATCTCCCCAGCAAGCCAGGAGCTACAAGATCTATGTAAGAATAGAAGCTCAAAGAAAGAAAAAAAAAAGAGCAGCTGTTCTTTAAAAGAACGGATTTTGTTCTGGGGTTTTTTTGGGGGGGGGGGGGGGAAAACCAACCACCTGCTTTCTCCTCCTTTTTCCCCATGCCCCCCCCCCCAAAAAAGAGGCTTGCCTGGGTGAATTGGGAATGGCTTGGCCTCCTCATCCTTTTGGGAAACCTGGAAAAGCTTTCAGATTGTGATGTGATATTTTCGGGGCCTTAAAAATGGGCCTTTTCTGGTTTTTTTAACAGCTCCCCTGGTTAAACCGATGGGTTAGCCCCACATTTGCGGATTCTTTTCTGAGGCATCCTCAAGCATAAATTATTATTATTTTATTAAAAGTAAGCAAGGGACAAAGTAAAGAGGGAGAAGGGTCCAGGTTTAGCATTTCTGATAGGAATACGTCCCAATTTTACGACTGAAACGATCTTTCTCAACCAGGTCAATTTTAAGAGGAGTGGACTTCAACTCCCAGAATTCCCCAGCCAGCTGGCTGAGGAACTCTGGGAGTTGAAGTCCACTCATTTTAAAGTTGACTAGGTTGAGGAACATTGAATCAACCAGTTAGGCTCTTCTGCCTTCATCCCATTGCTAACGTCTTCATTAGAACACCCCACCCCCCAATATTATGGATTTTATAAGGTGGCCCTGATGCCACTTTGATGCGAGAGAAGGACGGGTCATGGCCGCATGGAAAGGCATCCTAAGACAACACTGTCTGGCTTTTCCCTCAGTGAGGATGAGAAGCCCCTTCCTTCTCCCCTGCTTGGGTACCAGATCCCACTCTTGGCTTCCAAAGCGATCACATCTTTCCTCTCTGGAGAGAAATGTCTTGTGTGAACTCAGCGCAACCTGTCCCTCTGGCACCCCTTATCAGCTCTGGAAGTCAACTTCTGTGTGTCTGTCTGTCTTTTTCCCTCTCTGCCTCTCTCTCTGTCTCTCTCCTTCCCTCTCTGTCTTTCTCTCTCTGTGTCTTTCCCTCTCTCTCTCTCTTTCCCTCTCTGTCTCTCTCTCTTTCTCTCTGTCTCTTTCCCCACCCTCTCTCTCTTTCCCTCTCTGTCTCTCTCTCTCTCTCTCTCTCTCTCTCTCTGTCTGTCTCTTTCCCTCTCTGTCTCTCTCTCTCTCTCTCTCTCTCTCTCCCTTTGAATGATGAGCAATATCCATGCTTTGGCAGGCCCCAAAATGCCAACAGATGCATAGGATGGCGAGGGACAGGTGGTGCCGGTACGTCAGGAACGTCCTCCAGAAATATGGCAGCGTCTCTCCATCTTCCTCAAAGGATGGCTGTCCCTGCTGTGTTCCACAGGTGGTGCCTTTCCAAGGAGTCTCAATACTTTTGATCTCCAAGGCAAATAGACACACACGCACACTTCTGAAAGCTGTAGCTCAGCTGCAGTCCTGTGTAGCAACAGGTTGCCCACATCTATCCAAGGTGGATGGGCTTTGCCAATTCCTATAGGGCTGGACTGGGGTTGGCATCTTGGGATACTCCACCCTTCCCTCTCCTCCTCTGCTGTTCCAAAACTCAGAGGAATAGCTGGGGAGGGGGGGGGGAAATTTGGCCTGAGTTTTGGTCAAGAGTCCAAGGTGGCCCTTGCACCAAGCTCCAACAAGCCTCACCATACTGTGTCTACAAGTCTTGCCGTCGCCTCCTCCTTCTCCTCCTCCTCCTTTCCACGTACATTCCCTTCTAGCACTGATGAAGTTACCGAGTTGGGTAATGAAACGTCTGCAAGAAAACCACCAGGCTCAGAGAGCCTCAAGGACTCCACATTCCTTCTCTTCTTCCTCTTTCTCCTCCTCCATCTTTTCTTTCTCCTCCTCCATCTCTTCCTCCTCCTCCTCCTCCTCTCCACAAACTAGCATTCCCTTCTCGCACTGATGAAGTTACCCAGTTGGGTAATGAAACATCTGCAAAACAAAAAACAAAAAAAACACCAAGCTCAGAGAGCACCGAGGACTCTACATTCCCCCTTGCCCTTCCCCTCCTCCTCCTCTCCCAGGTCTTTGCTCTGCTCTTCACCTTCTCCGCCAGCCACCGTTCCCGGAAGGGGCTCCTTCTGTCCTAGCAGCTCTTGTTTTACAAAGCCCACCGGCTCTCGTGGCCTTGAAAGGTTCCAGGCACTGTAATTAACAGCAGAAGACAAATCTCCTTGGAGCTCTCTGAACACTAAAGAGCCCTCTGACCCCCACCTCTCTCTCTCTCTCTCTCTCTCTCTCTCTCTTTTTTTCCCCCCTCCTCTTTTCCCCAAAGCTCTCCATTCTTTTTTCCCCCATAAAGATTTTTTAAAAAATAAAATAAAATAGGTTGCTAAGGCAGAGGCTGGTCTGAAAAAACACGGTGTTCTTTCCCTTTGGCTCTCTCGCTTCTTATGTTTGTGAGTAGGTGGGGTGGAAATAGCTTGTTTTCCACACAAATAGGTAACAGGAGAGGGAGGGTTGGAGGCTGGCAGGGAAATAAGGGAGAGAAGTGGGTGGGGGGAGGTAGTATTTAGAGAGAGAGAGAGAGAGAATTGAGAGGGAGAGGGAGAGAGAGAGAATTGAGAGAGGGGAAGAGAAGAGAGAGAGAGAGGAGCCCCCTGCGACCCCCACGGAGAGAAAAAGTGGGCCTTGAGCGGCTAGAACATCCCGCGACTTCAATGGGCATCAAAATCAGGAGAGCAAGGAAGCAGATGAGATGCTCCAGCCGGACAGGAGAGAAGAAGAACGAAGCATCTGCAGCAGGAGGAAGGACAACCAGTGAGTAGCAAGGCTTCGTTTGAAGGTCAAAGCTGTTCTGGAGAGGAAGGAGAAGGCACATTGCTTTTCTCTCACCGAGCAAGGCCGGGCCGAGCGAACCACAGTTCTTTCTCTCTCTTCTCTCTCCTCCTCCTCCCCCCCCCACCCCGCACTGCGCCCGATCTCTCTTCTCTGCCAGCGACGTCATTACCTTGACATCCGTGTGTGTTCCCAACAGCTCCGCAAGCTGACGTTTGGCACTGCGTGTTTTCGCCATGTATTAGACACATTGCGCTGTGGAGGAAAACAAAAGCAGCTGAGGCGTGTGGGAGGAAAATGAATCACGGGGGGGGGGAGCCCAAGTGGGTGCCTGTTGGTGTGAGTGTGTGTCGGGAGGCTTGCAGGAGAGAGAAGGGAGGGCTTAGCTTTTTCCCAAAAAAGAGGATGATCCAGAAGCCAGGGACAAGTTCGCTCTTTGAGGCCTCCAGTTCCTACTTTGGAGACGCAGTATGGAGACCCAGCTCTCTGGAGAAGGCTTTGACGGAGCCTGCATCTGGAGAAGATGGATGGAAGGAAGGAAGGAGAGGACAACCAACCGCAAGGTGAAGGGACTCAGTTAGGGTGCTGATGAAAGCATCCTTGGAAGATCTGGAAGACCACGTAAGATCATCACGGAGGAATTTTGTGTGGTCGTGAAGAATTGACAGGGACTTGATGTCCATCAGTCAAACAGGGACTTGATGTCAATCAGTCAATCAATGCAAAGATCCAGCTCTCTGGAGAAGGCTTTCATGGATCTGGAGAAGATGGAAGGAGGAGAAGAGGATGACCAAGGTGGAGGGACTCTATTTCAGTGCTGATGAGGGCACCTTTCAAAAATCTGAAAGACCAAGTTAGATCATTAAGGAAGAATTCTGTGTGATCATGAAGAGTTGAGTTGATGTCCATCAGTCAATCAATGCAAAGGCCCAGCTCTCTGGAGAAGGCTTTGATGGAGCCTGGATCTGGAGAAGATGGAAGGAAGGAGGAGAAGAGAGCAACCACTCAATTCATGTGAGGATAGGGGACATTGTTGGAAAACCTGAAGGACACATTTGGGAGCAGACAATCATGGAGAAGGCCCATCTATGCTCAAAGATGCCTTTTTTTTTTTTTTCCCCAAAAGGCAACTGGACTGTTTTATATTTGAGGAATAAGAAGAAGACGTTCCACTTCATCGGTTGTAATTGGGGGAAACTATGACCCGAATGACTAAAAATCTCCATAGACACCCATCTATGTCAGGGCTGGGGAACGAAGGCCACTTTATGACTTGTGGACTTCAATTCCCAGAATTCCTGAGCCAGCCATGCTCAGAATTCCATGCTGGCTCAGGAATTCTGGGAGTTGAAGTCCACAAGCATGTTTGCTTTCCTATTTGTTTTAAAATTTATCCAAAACTCACCAATTCAGATGGCACAGGACAGTTTGGTGTGGAAGTCCATGGTAACTTGCTCCCTTTTTCCTTAACACACGCAAACACGTGTGGCTCCATTGGCTGTACTGGCCGTCATAAGGACTAGCAGCTTGCTTTGAAAGTTTGCATTCTCTTGGTAGAGGCCCATTGACAAAAACATCGACGTGAAATGAAATTGGGAGAGAAAGAGAGCAGGATATAGAATTCCTGTCCTTAAAAAGATATAAGAACTACAGGGACAGAATTAGAGGGAATTGGGATAAGGTTTGCTAATTTTACTCATCTGCCCCGTCCCTTTGGTTTTTATACAATTTTTATTAAACATTTTTAAAAGGAAGGAAGTACGAGGAAAAAGAAATCAAAGAGGAAGCTAAAAGTACAAGAAAGGAGAAAACTAAAAGAAAAATAGAACAGGAAAAAGTGACGATACACAAAAGTGACTTCCAATCTTCTTTATAGCAGTTATAAAAATTCACCTGTTACTGTAGGGTTACACTATAATTCTCTTCTATTATTTATCCTGTCTAGTCATCAAAACCATGTATCACAAATGCATCCCCCCCTGTTTTACACAAAAAAGTCTGTAAGGGGCTTCCAGTCAGTGATAAACACAGATATTGTGTTCTGTCTGAACAAAAAAGTCAATTTAGCCATCTCAGCAAGTTCCATCATCTTCAACCATGGATAGGTTGAACAAAGATCTTTCCATCTATGTGCACATAATAATCTCGCTGCCATTATCATGTTCAAAAACAGAAACCCATGCCTTTTTCCCCAACTGTTTCTTCACTCCTCCCAATTAACCTCCCCTACTTCTGTCATTTTAACGCTCTACAAGTAAGCTCCTACCAAGGAGAATAATCCACTCTGAACTACTGGCTCGGCTGAGGCATTAAAATCCCTTCGTTTATTATTTTGCTCGCCATTTTACCAAGATAGGAGTAGGTTTCTTTCCATACATCACCTCAGCACAGAGAGGAAACCTGGGTTACATTTTACCCTTGCAAATTAGACAACTTTCTGACAGGATGCCACCTAGTTTAAAAAAATAAATGGAAAAATGAGGACAGGATGCAGAGAAGAGCCAAGAAGAGGATTGGGGGACTGGAAGGTAAAACTTACAAAGAACGGTTGGTGGAATTGGATATAGCTATAGTTTAATGAATAGAAGGACCAGGTGGGACATAATAGCAGTCTTCCAAATAAGAGGGGGAGGGGTTTCAAGCTATTCTCCAAAGCAGTGGTTGCCAACTGGTGGTCCACAAGAAAATTTTGATGGTCTGTAGAGAAATGTTACCCCCCAAAGCAATTAATCCAGGCTGTGCGGGAACACAAGGCTGTGCCGCCCATATGGCCTGTGGGAACACAAGGCTTGTATTGCTTGCATTGGGAACAACACCCGGTAGTGAGGAGAGGGAGGAAAGGGCGGAGCAGGGAACTCGCTCCACTTGCCCCATGTGCTTCGCCTGGCCACCAGGCTGCTTCTTTCTGTTTCTTCTTCTGCTTTTGGATGCACGCAAGGAAAGCAGCAAAAGTTTTTCTTTCTCTCCCCCAAACTCCACCAGAAATGAGTCTTTGGAACCTTGCAAGGCCTCCTGCTCCAAGAGGCTGCGCTGGCAAAGGCTCATTTCTGGCAGAGTTTGGGGGAGAAAAAGAAAGACTTCTGCTGCTTCTGCTGTTTTCCTTGCACAGAATCAAAAGTCTCTCCCTCCCTCTCTCTTTCTCTCTCTCTCTCTCTCTCTCCCCCTGAGAACGGAGTTTGAAATGGGCCCGTTTTTCGGCCTCCAAAGGCTGCAGAGGCTTCCCTCGAGCCCCCAGGAGGGTGAAAAAGGCCTCAAATGGGCCAAAAATCAGCTAGGAGGCACGTGCATGCAGAGTGAGGGTAAGGAGGCAGGGCACATTGCATTGGGGGTTGCCGGCACATGCACGCCATCACTGCTATACATCATTCCAGACCGTCCCATCTCGCCTTTAAAAAACCAGGCAAGAAAAAGCCACTCTCACTTTGAATTTAGCTCCTCTGGGGCCATGGCTGTTCGGTGGAAAATTCTAGGAATTCTCTATCCTTCTCAGCCCCCATCAGGGGCAGCCAGCCTAGGAGGGAAATGTACATTATAGTTAGAGGGGTCTTGAATTATTCATGTTCCAGGCCTGGAAGAGAGGAAGCCCCCCCCCCAAGAAACTGGCTGGCCTCCATCGAATTGCTTTCCTTTTTGGCCCAGCCTTCTTGCCCTTACTAAATTTACAGCTATCGGATTCCCCCAGGAATGTTGACCCTACCAGCCACCAGGCCGATCATCCCAAGCGACACCCACAACACCAGTTTCAGGTCTCTGCAGGGTGTGAGCGCCTTTGGCACGACCAAGCTTTGTGTGTGCAGCAAAGAATCCCTTGCAGTAAAAATAAAGCTTTTTTTTTCCTTCTAAAAATGACCCACCCACTCACCCTGGGCTATTTTAGAAACCCAGAATAGCTTTCCCTGCTGCTGCTGCTGTGTTATCTCAAGCCTATTTTTAATTGCTCCGCAGAGAAATTGCCTTCGGGTCTGTTGTCGCTAGTGGTCATTTGTGGCCATGGATAAAGTGGGTATTCTTCCATCTCCTGGTTTGTACAGCAAGGAAAACCAGGGTGTGGTGGTGGTGGTGTTTCTTGCGGGTCGGTTTTACTGCATACCTTGAAGAGATGAAAGAAGAAAAACTTTGAGGAGGTGTGGATCTCTTTGTCGGTCACCTGTCCACTTGCCCAATGTTATATGTATCCCTCCTGATTTCCAGCATCTGCTTTTTTTGACAAACCGCTTCCTCTCCAGCTGTGGGGTAATCCATTGAGGCTTTTGGTACTAATATTTTAGCTTGCTCTCTCTCTCTCTCTCTCTCGCTCTCTCTCTCTCTCTCTCTTTCTCTCTCTCTCTCTCTCTCTCTCTCCCTCTCTCTCTCTCTCTCTCTCTCCCTCTCCCTCTCCCTCTCCCTCCCTCCCTCCCTCCCTCCCTCTCTCTCTCTCTCTCTCTCTCTCTCTCTCTCTCCTTCTTTCTCCCCTTTGTTCCGTTCTCTCCTGCTGGGCTTCTTAGCACAACCCCTCATGATATATGCCATCCACAGTGGCTGCTTATCTCCCCAAAAGATGGGACACAGATCCCTTAGTACAGGGGTCCCCAACCACTGGGTCCCGGACCGGTACCGGTCCATGGATCATTTTGTACCGGGCTACAAAGAATGAACAATTAAAATATATATTTTATGTTAGCTAAAGCTAAGAAGCCCTTTATTCTTGGGGAAGAATTGATTTTGCCGGTCCTTGAAAAAGTGTTTCTGCGTGAAACTGTTCCCTGGTACAAAAAAGGTTGGGGACCACTGTCTTAGTACAGGACCATTTTTTGGCTCTTCTTACAGCCCATAATGGCATCTTCTTCAGGGCAGTATCATTGCCCCTTGGCTAACTCTGCTTATCCTTCTCGCACTTCTGAAATAAACCTTCAGTTGCTCTAGCCAGAGAATCCCACGGGCCACCCAACCTCTCTCTCTCTCTCTCTCCTCTCTCCTCTCTCTGTCCTGTTTCCTTGTTGACTGTCATGTCCTGCGTGGTGCGAAGGCCTTGGAACACTTTCCTTCCTTTTCCAAGTGACATTGATGCCTGCGTGCCTTAACTGTGTTTCCCAGAGCGCAGCGAGGGGGTGGGTGGGGGGCTGCACAAAAGACCTTCCCATACACCCACCCACCCTTTGCAATTTCGGCCTCCCAAATTGGAAAGCAGCTCTCCCCGCTTGCCTTCTACCTGCCCTGCTGCCGATTTCCCCCCACACACACACACACACCTCTCCTTCGGTTTCCTGAACAGATTGGATGTCATTTGGCACAGCTGAGCTCAGTGGGGGAAGACAGACACATATGCGGGACTGTGCACACACACACACACAAGCACACACACATGCATTCTTCGTAAGAGCAGGGAGAACAGCAGACCGGAGGCGGGGTGGGGGGAATAACAACTCTTTGCACCCTGGAAGAGACGTTGCTATTCTCTCTTCTTGGCTCCTGGCATACTTCCTTGAGTTGCCCCACCTGCAAAAAAAAGCAATTTGGGGTGAAAAACTCCTGCCGTTAACCTCTTACCGTAAAACTCCTTACCGTAACTCCTGCCGTAAACCTTCCTCACTGACCGTCGGGAGAAGAGGATGACAAAAAAATGGCAGCATCAGTTCAGTTTTGGGATTCCTCCCAACTTACCAAGGTGGCTTATCTCTCCATCTCTGACTCCCTCCCTCCCTCTCTTTCTCTTCTCTCCCTCTCTCATTCTCTCCCTCCCTCTCTTTCTCCCTCCCTTTTCTCCTCCTGCATTCTCCATTTTCTAGGTTCTAACAGGCCAGTGTACATCTCTGCCTATCTGTGTGTCTGGTTAGCTAAAAAGATCAAGCGTCCATGTTTGGCAATCTGTCACCTGTCCATGCCTTCTTCAGCCCCAGCCCCTCAAATGTTCTTCAGTCAAACCCTCCTAAGCATTTAACCAGGCCAAATCCACATCCCAAGCCAAAAACTTCCCAGATTCAGAAGCATCAAACCCTCACATTCACAAAATCCCAGGTTTTGCTACCTCGGGAGCGACAGAGAAACCCCCTTGCCTCGTTTGCTGTCCCCCTGGCAAAAAAGAGGTGTGGGGGAGAGAGGACAAAATGGGAGATTTTTTTCCTTTAGCACATTGCTTCCATTGTAGCTTTGCTTCCTCTTCCTGCACCATTATTCTGGGAAGCACATTTGATGCAAGGATAGCTGAGCTGCTTTGCCATTCCGATGAATTCCATCCTCTTTTCTCTCTGTCTTGTCTCTCTCTCTTTCTCCCTCCCCCTCCCCCTGTCTCTCTCTCTCATTCTCATATATACTCTTCCTCTCTCTTTCTCTATCTATCTCTCTCATTCTCACACTCTCTGTTTCTCTCATTCTCATACTCTCTCTGTCTCATTTTCATAGATACATTCTCTCTCTGTTTCTCCCAGGAGATTTTTCCAGGCAGCAGAATCAGGAAAAAAAAAAAAAAGGCAGAAGAACAGACTTCCAGAGAGGCAGCGGAGCGCAGGCTCTTTTGCAGCTAACCATCAAGGGACCTTGCCAGGGTCTTCCCGTAGCTGGCTTTCCCTTGGCTCCTCTCCACGGGTGAGTTTGCAGCCAACTGTGATCCCAGGGTCCTGGGACAAGCTCCTTTTCCCACAGTCCATGCCGTTTAGGGAGTTCAAAGGCCGCCACTTTCAATTAGACGGAGTGGCTGGCTGGCTCTCCTTTTCCTTTTTTATTTTTTATTTTCCTGTTCCCTTCTTCTTGAGTCCATGAAGACCTGCAATTGCTTATTCTGTCCCACATGGAAGTCTCAACAGGAAAACCCACATTGGAAGGGCCTGTTTCTCTCCTGCAATCGCGGGGAAGTGGAAGCCGCAACCAAGTGGGTGAATTCTAACCCCTTTGCTGTCATGAAGGGTTCCCATAAACGCCCCATAGATAGTTGATCTGTGGCCTTGTGGGAAAATGGAGAGTTTCAACTGGCTGCCATCCAGTTTATTTGGAGTTGTGTAGTTAAGGGCGGCAACTGCATGGTCTTCCCAGGTTCTACCGTGTCCTTGTGTTCTGACCCAAGCCTTGTTCAAATTAAACAAACACACACTGTGTATAAAAGCAACCCTTTTTTAATGCAGCGCTGGGAATTCAATACATTTCCAGCCAACAGACATGTAAACCCAATTGTCCGATATCAAAAGCAAGCTCTTTCAAGGTTGCAAAAGGCTGCCAGGAACAGAAGGCTAATTACTGATTAAATATCCACTGACAGAAATTTCAAAAAGTAATCACGGCTTCAACGAGGACTCTGAGTCTAAAGAACTTCTTTGCTTCCTGCAAAGAACACATCCCCAAAGGCTGGCTTTTATCCCTTAAGTGTCACACCATCACCTTGCAACCTTACTCCCTAGTCACCTGTGCTGCTGCAATTGCTCTTTCCTTCGAGCAGCCCTGCGCTCACTGGGCACAGGCTCCTTGGGGACCTCTTCATCACTGCTGCCAGCCTCCACCATCTCCAAAGGCAATACCCTACTCTCCAATAGTCCTGGCCCCATCCCTGCATCCCACGCAGGCCCCTCATCTGATTCCTCGCTCTCAGAGACCTCAGCCGTCCACACCTGCTGCCGGCGAACCACAACACCTTTATTCTTCCTTTTTGGAGATTGTGCTTCTGAGTTTCAAACTGTAGGCACTTCCTTCAGATTGCAACAATGGTCAATCCGACAAGCACTCCAAAGGGATGGCTTGAGGCTGATGGGCAACCTCCCATTATTCCACTTTTGTCTTTTACACCGTTACTTCCCCAGGTCACCTCTGTGATGCGCGTTAAACTTTCCCCTTCTCCTTTCCAGACTAGATTTTATTTTTCCAAGTAAAGGGAGAACTCTTGCACCTCCAGAATCCTGAATTTGGCCTGGAAGGAGGTGGTGATGATAAGGAAACGAGGCTCATAGTTAGTACCTCCTCCCCCCTTTCCATCAAACTTTCAAGGACCTTTCCGATGGAAGGAACGGCAGATGAGAGTCGAGCAGCAACCCGCTGCTGGATTGTTCCCACTGGGCTGTCTATACTCAATTGCAAATAAAGAAATGTTGAAGCTCAGCCAGCGTAATAATACAAAAACCGCATAGAAATCGTGGCAGTGAATAAAGCGCCTCCCTCTCTTTGAAAGCTGCATTTTCGCAGTTGGGCCTCCAGTAGGATTTTGGGCATAGGAGAAGAAGCCGAAAGGAACCTTTGAATGAAGTCAGTTTGGTTTCCTGCACCTTCAAGTGATACTCATTTACTGCATTGCTGTAGAGCCATACTGGGGTCCTTCACTGGGAAGCTGCCCAGAAGACCCATCAAAAAGAGGGGGGGAGAGAAGGAGAGAGAGAGATAGAAAGAGGGAGAGGGAGAGAGAGAGAAAGAGAGGGAGGGAGAGGGGGGAAACAGAGTGGGAGAGAAAGAGAAGGGGAAAGAGAGGGGGAGGAGAGAGAGAGAAAGAGGGAGAGAGAGAGAATGAGAGAGGAGAGAGAGAGAGAGAATGAGAATTGAAAAATAGAACAGGAAGACAAATTAGAGTCAGCATTGGTGCCCATGGATGGCCAATTTCCCTGTTCCAAATATTGAAAATATCCCAGCAGAAATATCGAGGGCTGAGTTTTGAATTTCTTACATTTTTAGAGTATGCCTTTTCCACTGAACCAGTCTAAACCCTCCTCCGTTTCAGAACGCCTCCAGGTCCCCTCTTCTTTAAAATTAACTGCTTGGTTCTCTGCCAAACCTCTCTAGAGAAATAAGGGTAGAAAATCAGGGGGGTGTTGCAGCACAGTTTCATAGTGTGGGGTTTTTCCTTCCCCCCCCCC
>BLBF01000057.1:2969628-2988948 GCA_015471245.1 Laticauda colubrina
TCCTCCTCCTCCTCCTCCTCCTCCTCCTCCTCCTCCTCCTCCTCCTCCTATTCCTCCTCCTCCTTCTTCCTTTTTTTCCCCTCCCCTTCTCCAAAGAGGAAAGGGAAGCAGAAAAGAAGCCATGTGGAAGCAGAACCCAAGCCCACTGGCACCTTGCAAGCCGGCAATGATGGAGGTTTCCACCCCTATTTTTTTTAAAAAAAAGATGACAGAATAAAATAGAATAATAGAGTTGAAAGGGACCCCACCTCAGGCAGGAAATCCCACACCGTCTCAGACAAGTGGCTGTCCAAACTCTTCTTGAAAACCTCCACTATTGGAGCATTTAAAACTTCTGGTGGCAAATTGTTCCACTGCTTAATAGAACAAATTAAGCAGTAGAACAACTTGCCACCAGAAGTTTTAACAGTCAGGAAAGACAAAGGAGCCGCCCAGAAAAGATGAGAAGGGAAAACTGACCTTTCCTTCCTTCCCTTCCTTCCTTCCTTCCTTCCTTCCTTCCTTCCTTCCTTCCTTCCTTCCTTCCCTTCCTTCCATCCTCCCTTCCCTTCCTCCTTCCCCTCCTTCCTTCCTTCTCCTCCTTCCTTCCTTTCCTTCTTTCCTACCTCCCTTTCCTTCCTTCCCTTCCTTCCTTCCTTCCTTCCCCTCCTACCTCTCTTTTCTTCCTTCCATCCTCTCTTCCCTTTCCTTTCTTCCTTCCCTTCCTCCCTTCTCTTCCTTCCTCCCTTTCTTTTCTTCCTTCCTTCCATTGCCTTCACGAGCACAAGCATGCAAGTGCGCGCACAATTTTTGGCACAGGAGCCCAAGAAGGTTTGCCACCACTGGTATAGGATCTCCTGCAAAAGGCTGGACTAGAAGACCTCCAAGCTCCCTTCCAGCTCTATGATCTTCTAGCTGTTCAACCCTCAAGCTACAACTCCCAGCATGCCTCCCGTCACCTCTGCCCTGCTGAGACCTGCAGAGATGTTCATCTACAGATGTGCAGCTGCCACTTTCGCTGTCGGGATTTATTGCCTTGACGTTTTCCCAAAAAGTTGCTTTTCTTCTCCCCCCCCCCCCCCCCCCGAAACCAAATTAGTTCGGTGCTGCTGCAGCCTTCCACATGTGAAATAATCAGTATTTTCATGTCAACAGAATAATATTTTCATTAGAAAACTGAGCATTAGTTGTCACCCACTCCACCCTCTTCCTTCTTCTTGAACTTCGTCATCTTGGCGTCCACCAAATATTTTTTCAGCCCGCCTTCCCTACCCCTCCAATTCTCCCCAGTTCTGACTAGGCCTTACCAGAATTATTTTTTTCCTTTTTCATTTTTTTTCCACATATTTTCATGGCCACATCAGCTTGGCAGTGAAATGGGGGCTGCAGATTTTCCTTCCTCCAGCAGTTGAAGTTAGGAATTTATCCAGCTAAGGTCAGGTCCGTTCTCCTTCGGAATTAACTGTCATGTAATAGAGTATAAGAGAACCACGGAGTTGGAAGGGACCTTGGAGGTCTTCTAGTCCAACCCCTGCTCAAGCAGGAAATCTTATACCATTTCAGACTAAGAAGAGATTTCGGTGCTGCTGCAGCCTTCCACATGTGAAAAAGAGATTTCCAATCTCTTCTTGGGAACCTTCAGTGTTGGAGCATTCACAACTTCTAGAGGCCACTAATTTCACTGTCAGAAAATTTCTCTTTTTTTCTAGGTTGCTTCTCTCCTTGGTTGGTTTCCATCCGTTGTTTCTCAACTTGCCTTTTGGTGCTTTGGAAAATAGTTTGACCTTCTCGTCTTTGTAAGGAGCCCCCCAAATATTGGAACACTTACCTCCTCCTTCTTTTCATTAGACTAGATAGGCAAACCCAATTCTTGTAACCACTCTTCCTTATGTTTTAGCCTCCAGTCCCTGAATCGTTCTTGTTTGCTATTCTCTGCACTCTTTCCAGAGTTTCATATTTTTTTTATCGCGTGTCTCTGTAATACAGGCCACACGTTGTGTTGTTTCTGTGTATCCAGAGTCACTGTTCTGACTCACGCCCTTTTCCAACAAATCAAACACAATCCAAAAGGAACAGAAACCTTGTAACGCTTTTACAAAATAATTAGCTGTGATAAGCACAAGCTTTGCCAAACTGCAAGACTTGCCAAAAGGTAACAGACAAGAAATAATTTGCAATACAAGAATCTTCAAATACAAATTCAGGACACTGGAATGTTCACGAGGCTGAGCTTCAAAACGTCTTTGCTTCCTGCAAAGAACGTTTGCTTCACAGCTGGCTTTTATCTTCTTGAAGGAGGGGCCATTACTTTGCAGCCTTATTCCCAAGTCACCTGAGCTGCTGTAATTGTTCTTTCCTCCGAGCAATCCTTCGTGCACATGCACTTGGCACAGGCTCCTCGGGAACCTCATCACTGCTGCCAGCCCCCACAATCTCTGAAGGCAGCAGCCCACTCCCCGATGGTCCTGGCCTTTCATCTGAGTCCTCGCTCTCCTTAGCCATCTGCACCTGCTGCCAGCTAACCACAACAGTCACACAGGCATTGTGTCTCAGGTTTAGGAATCTTCCTGTATCAGCCTTCAAGAACAGCCATGACCCTTAAGCTTAGCAGATTAGCAAAAGTTGGAAGGGACCTTGTAGGTCATTTAGTCCAACTCCACCCCTGCCCAAGCAGGAGAACACTCAGTGTTTAGGTACTGCCGAATTTAGTTAAGTACTGATAGTTCTTGACTTAGCACCACAATGGAGCTACTCAATTCCTAGACATACCCAATTCCTGCAACTGTTCTGTGTCGAAGTGCAACTGATGGTAGTATTTTGCTTCCCATCACGCTACCGAAGAAAATTGCTGCATTGAATCTTCCCCAGAGACCCTTTAACCTGCGCAAAAATCTATATTTTGGGGCCGGACATTTGAGATTTGGAAATAATAACCTATGTTTTGAAGGAAGGTTCTTTCTTAAGAGACCTTCTATGAAATCAGAAAAAGAGAATTGGCCTTCATAGCTGTGGGAAGATAAGAAATCTTTCCTCCTGGGGGAAACGGCCCTTTGAAAATAGCTTGTGAATGTAAGCAGAAGGGCAGCATTCATGTCATATTATTTCAGTGCAAGTTTGAAAAGAGAGGTGGGGAAAAGTTGTATTCTGAATCTGGAATGTTTTCTGCAGGGTTCATAAGAGAGGCCAGAAAGAATTCAAAATTGTTTTCCGGTTGAGAAGCAATGCAGCCACGGCGAGTTTGAATCACTCTGTTGGTTTTGTTTTTTTTCTTTTTCTTTTTCTTTGCTGCTTTGGAAGTAATTTCTCCCCACACACACCCGTTCCACTCTGCATTTTTTGCAGATAAATCAGCGCCTTTTCTTATTTTTCCAGTCCAATTTTTTCCCCATTCGAATGAGTTCAGATTGATTTTGAATCTGGATTTAATGGCCGAGGTTTTGTTCTTGAATCGGTTAGCCCCGGGCTCCTCTGGGAAAGAGATTGGGCCATAAGAAATAATGTTGGCAACCATGGGAAGGTTTGAAAAAGAGGGAAAGAACCCTATGTGAGCACTATTGTTAAATGGGGGAGGGATGTATAGCAAGCTTGGTTTTTCCTAGCCCCCCCCCCCTTACTCATGTATTTTTTCATCAAATATTAATTAAAAAATGCAGAAACAAAGCTTAATAGTTAATGCTATGTTTTTAATATTCTTCCTGTTGCCTGAAAGACAGAAAAGCTGAAGGAGTGTAATTACTTTTCCCTCCTTTTCTCTTCTTCCTCACTATTATTCCTTCCTCACTCACTCCTTTTATCTTTCTTCCCTCCCTCTTTCCTCCCTCCCTCTATCCTTCTTTCCTTCCTTCTTCCTTCCCTCCCTCCCTCTACCCTTCTTTCCTCTCTCCCTCCCTCTATCTTTCCTTCCTTCCTTCCCTCTCTCCCTCTACCCTTCCTTCTTTCCTCTCTCTCTCTCTCCCTCCCTCTATCCTTTCCTTCCTTCTTCCTTCCTCCCTCTTTCCTTCTTTCCTTCCTTCCTTCTATCCCTCCCTCCTTCCCCCCATAATTCTCCCCACTTCAGAGAACCAATGTGAGCAGCAGGGTTAAAAACTAAGAGGTTTGCAAGAAGCCATCAATCATGGTACTTACAGGATACCTCCCCTGGCAAAATTTTTGCTGGGGTTTCCATAAATCAAATAGCTGAAATATTTGTGGCTTATTCCTATGAGGTATATATGCAGGTGGAGATTAGAACCAGTTGGTCAAAATTGTACACACACACACACACACACACACACACACACACATACTGCACAGAGACGTACAGACCAATCTACAGATGCAAACCCACACTCCCTAGCAGGAGGCAAGACTGGAAATGCTCCAGAGAGGAATTATAAGGGAAAAGAGAGTGAAATATTTATTTATCTATATATAACATTAAGTTATTAAGCCACTCAAGTCCCTAGCTCTGGGTACCTTATTTTTACCCCTTTGTTGTGAATTTGGAATCTTTACTTTAAAAATGGACCCATGGAGGCATTTATCAAAATATGGCAGCCCATAAGTTATCGCCTGGTTTAGATAACAGATAACAGATAATTAGGGTTGGAAGGGATCTTGTAGGTCATCCAGTCCAACCCCCCGCCCAAGCGGGAGACCCTACACCATTTCTGACAGAGGGCAGTTCAATCTCTTCTTGAAAGTCTCAAGGGATGAAGCTCCCACAACCTCTGTTCCATGGGTTGATTGTTCTCACTGTCAGAAAATTTCTCCTTATTTCCAGGTTGAATCTCTCCTTGGTCAGTTTCCATCCATTATTTCCTTGTCTGGCCTTCGGATGCCTTGGAAAATAGCTTGACCCCCTTCCTCCTCTCTGGGGCAGCCCCTCAAATACTGGAAGATGCTCTCCTGCCTCCCCTGGTCCTTCTCTTCTTCCCTAGACCAGCCAGGCCCAGTTCCTGCAACTGTTCTTCATATGTTTTAGCCTCCAGTCCCCTCATCATCCTGGTTGCTTTTCTCTGTACTTTTTCTAGAGTCTCAGCATCTTTATTATAGTGTGGTGACCAAAACTGGATGCACAACTCTAGGTGTGGCCTTACTCAGGCTTTGTAGAGTGGTATTAGCACTTCCCTTGATCTTGATTGTATCCTTCTGTTAATGCAACTTAGGGTTGCATTGGCTTTTTTGGCTGCTGCCGCACATGGCTGGCTCCTATTTAGCTGGTTGTCCAAGACCCCTCTCACAATTACTGCTATTGAGCCTGGTTTTGCCCAGTCAATATGGGTATCTTTGGCTTTTCTCGCCTAAGTGTAGGACCCAAAAACCCCTTCGGGGCAGAGAGGCTGGCTGGTTTAGTGGAGGTGGTTAGTCTCCCTTTATGACTGGGAAATACCTGAAGGACACTTAGAAGACACTCTGAAGTGTGAAGAGAGGCCCTTCCCTTCCTTGCATGGGCTTTGGGGGCTCTTTTCAGCAGCTGTGCCCAGACCTTGGAACCATTGCCAGTGAATTCAGCCCTCTAACCTCCAACAGAACTTAAAAGGGCATGTGAGATTCAGATCAGATAGCTTTATTACAGTCTTGGACCAGACTTTGCAGTAAAAAAAAGAGAGATTTGTTTGGGGAAAAGAAAAAAGTACGTGAGATTTTGAGTTCTCTGAAAATCAGGAAGTTATGGATTCAAACAAACAAACAAAAGATGAAGAAGAATGAAAGCAACAAATAACCGGCATACATCTGGGTTAAAGCATTGCCATCCAAATCTCGTCTCTTAAGGCATGAAGGAAGCAAAGCAAGAACCAGTCTTTTGGTTAGAGCAAGGGTGTCCAACCTTGGCAACTTTAAAGACATGTGGACTACAACTCCCAGAATTCCCCAGCCAGCATGAAGTCCCAAAGCCTTAAAAGTTGCCAAGGTTGGACCAGCCTGGGTTAGGCATTCACACAGGACAATTATCTTACCCTCAGAATATCCTTTTTGCAAGGGATGTCTGGTTTCGTCCCAAAATGAAACAAAAACACAAAAAACCTTCATACAAGTTTGATTGAGATAGCAAGAAATGTATAGTTTTATAAGCAGAAGTTGCAATTTGTTTGCAGAAATATCAACAAGTTTTTTTCTTCTCTCTAGCAGTTCAACCAACTTGTGTGAGGAAGGGGAAGGAAGGAAGGAAGGAAGGAAGGAAGGAAGGAAGGAAGGAAGGAAGGAAGGAAGACCTTAGCTTTCAGTAAGTAAGCACATTTTCCCTCTTTTTACCATCCACGAACACTTTAGTTAATTAATTTGCCAAGTCCAACCTGCAGATTGTATATTCCACATGAAGAAAAAGAAAAGGCCAACATTTTGGAAGAACCCAATTTTTAGGGGGAAAAAATATCCCCATGCCACTGGAGAATTCTGGGAGTTAAAATCCACATATCTTGAAGTTGTCAAGGTGGGAAAAAACCTCCCGGGATGATTTAAAGGTGGTTGTTTTGTTTGGTTTATCGTTCAATAAATTCACCCAGCCTCCAGTGCTGGAAAAGCCCACTGAAGCTGCCTCTCTGTGTATTTTGGTTCACACCTAGGCAAGAGTTGGCATAAATCCTAGCACATTTGTGTCATAAAGGTGTCTGCTAAGCAGATGTTAGACTGTCTGCGAAAGGCTGCACATCTTTCAAAGCAGGAAGTAAATGGCAGTGCCAGGTCTTTGGAGCTGCCAGTCCTGGAAGTTTAAATCAGACAAAACCAGCCAAGGAGCTTCTCAGCACCTTTGAAGAGATGCTCAGTGGATTAAAATCATACCCCACTCCTTTTTACAGCCTCCCAACCATTGAATCTCCTGCATCACAACCCCACCCAAATGATACTCAGGCCTTGCAGTGACTGCCAATTCTGCCTCCTGGCATAATTCCATCTAGATGGGAAGATGATCTCCAAAACGCTTTGGTAATTTTCATCCAGGTTGACAGAATCCTTATTTAAATGAAGGGTATTGAATTTACGGAACTTATCGGAACTTATTACGGAATTTATCTCCGCCACCAAATTTTTCAACAAGGGCCAGGCAGATCCATGTATGCCAGATTAAAATCTCTGTGGGATAATTCTGTAATGCGGTGTAATCAAAACACGAAGCCCCTTGTCAGATTTAGAGGGCTGACTTCAAGGGATGCTGGATTATGTGAAATTTTGCTCAATTCCTCCGCAAACCTTTCTCCGTAGAATCATTTTCAAAAAGGCTTAATGTGAAGAGGAAAAAAAAAAAAAGGAAGACGTTTATACTTCTATTTATTTCCCCTCTCCATTTTTCCGAGTAGGAATAAAATCCCCAAACCTATGCTTCATTGAACTTGTTTCTTGAAAGATATTGAAGTTCATTTTCTGTGAACCACAAAATTCCTTCCTACCGTAGGAAGCTATAATAATCGATTACACAATATTTAAAAAAAAAAAAAAAGTATTTGCAGATTAGAACATGTCCTGGCTAGAGGTGGTGTTTTAAGTTTCTGTTGAGTCACCTCCATTGAGTATCTCATTTTGGGACGAGGAATACGAGATAACCTTCTCTTTTCTTTGCACCAAAAGAATTAAGAGGTTCACCACATTCAAATTCCATATATATATTTTTTAAAAAACTACCTTTCAGGATGTATATGCCCACTTCTCCAATGGCTGGTGTTTGAATTCCCCTGATTGCAACAATCCTCAAAAATTGGCTCTTAATTCAGATTTCACATTTCTCCTAGTGCAGACAAAGTATGTTCATTTTCCCGCTCTTATTATGTTGCCATTGTAAGTTCGAATGGTCACTAAAGTAAATCGAGCACTACCTGGATAGTCTTCTAAGGTCAAGAAACAACCATTTGTTGTTGATTCCAATTTATGTCCCCCAATTGATTTTTCTGAACCATATGGATACGCGATTTGGTGAGATTACATAAACTTTCTTTTAATAGTAAAATAACATACTTTTTTACCGGGCTTGGACTTATTTTTCCGGACAATTTTATTAGCGATAATGAGTCTATACAACTGTACATTCAGTCACTGAGATGTATTTATAAGCATAGCTATTTTTTATACATACTTTAATAAAAGTCCCTTTATGTTACAATATTTCTCTGTTTCCAGGTGGGAAAAAAAGGGAGAGAGAGGGGTGAAGGGTTATCATTCTCTTTTCCCCTCTTTTTCTCTCACTCAGGCATCTGTAAACAAGCAAGCACATTGAATTACATAAAAATAAGTCTAAATTAGGGAAGTCATCGAATTTGTTAGCAGCAGTGGCGGGACCGAGGCAAAAATGCGCTCAGGAGATTTTAAAATTTATTCAGAAATTGCAGTTTAAGTCCCTTCGTTGAAAACGGAATTCTTTTGTTTCTTCTAAAGGATTTTAACCCACATTGAAATTCCAAAATAAATTTGTATTTGTCGGTGGGGCTTTCACTCCCTAACGAATTTCAACTTTTCTTCATTTCAAAGCGTAAGATGTAAAACAAAACAGCTCAGGAAGAAGAAAATAGGACCTCAAAAAGTAAACTCCATATACACTTATTATACAGCTATAAAAGAAGTATTTACAGTGTTTTTGTGTTTTTTTTTTTTTAATTTTACATTGGGTAGTTCCGTTTGAAAAAGGAGATTATTATTTTTAATCATTTTAGCTGCTCCATAAACATTGATATCTTATTGCTGTTGGTATTTTTTTTTTTAAGTCCCGTCCTTGTTAAAATGTAGCTGGGTATTTCTTTAAAAATTGAATTAAACTGCCCATACAAATAGCTAGATACGTATGTAGGTTTTTATATTTATGTATAAGTATATTATATATGTAATAAAGCCCCTCCCTTTTCCAATGCATCTTTGTAAGGAAATGGGGGAGGAATAAAATGCACACCAATATCCCAATACCCCCCTCCCCAAAATAAACCAGGTAGCTAAGAGAGCAAAATCAGGAAGTTTAGACCAGTGTTGCTCAACCGTAGCTCTTTTTTAGACGGGAGGACTTCAACTCCCAGAATTTCCAAGGCAGGGGAATTCTGGGAGTTGAAGTCCCCCCATCTTAAAAGGGCTACGGTTGAGCAATACGGTTTCAAGGGAGATGCTTCTCTCCAGCTCTTCTCCATCCCGATGGTGTCTTCACAGGCTGAGGTTGTGGGGGCTCAAAATGGCGGCGCTTCCAAGCGGACCGTGGGCCTCCCTACCACCACAGGTGGAATGGCAGTCCTTTTCCCACGCCTCCTCCGTAAAAGCTAGGTGGGGTCCAGAGGTGGGTCTTCAGCCGGTTCTGACCAGTTCTGGAGAACCGGTAGCACAAATTTTGAGTAGTTGAGAGACCCGGCCAATCTCACCTCTGACTGACCCCACCAAGCCCACCTCTTCTCCGCCTCCCATTGAATCCCAGCTGATCAACTGGGTCTCCTTTGGTTGCCCTGCCCAGAAGAACAGAGCTGGAAAGCAGGTTAGTGGGTTGGGGAGGGAAGGGGGGTTTTGCCGTTACCTTCCCCTGCCACGCCCACCAAACCACGCCCACATAACCGGTAGTAAAAAAAAAATTGAATCCCACCACTGGTGTGGTCCCTCAAGCCCCCTTTTGGCGCGAGGGAGGGAGGGAGGGAGGGAGGGTGCTGGTTTTAAAGCTGCTGTTTCAGAGTGCGTGTCCCCCACCCACCTCAAATGCACACAGGATACAACACACACAATTTAGGAAATAGCATTTTCTACCCAGGTCAATTTCACAGGAGGGATGGTGGGGAAGGCTATGCTGCAAAGCAGAAAGGCCCATCCAAAGTAGACAGGTGCTGGGGGGCTGGATACCCGTAATTTTTCCTCCTTTTTTGCTGGAATTTTGGGATAAAATGGAAGGGCCCGGAATCAAATCAATAAAGAGATGGACCTGAAGGGTTGAAATTGCAGAAACCTTCCCCCCCCCCCCCCCGTCCCGAACTAAATTGCATCGAGAGAGCATACCCGGATTTTGCTTTTAATTTCAACCTCCCTCCCCCAATTAAAGTCTTCAATTTTAAAGGCTGCATGCCCCAGGTAGAAAATATTTTAGAAATGGCTGCGTGCCAAAGAGAACCTGGGGATAAAATATACCGTCAAAGGTGCCCACCACTCGCTCTCAGCAGCTGTTCAGCAGCCCTGGCACCGAGAGATTTCTTTCCTCTTTGCCACGAGTAGCAATTTAGAACAGAATGACAAGAGTTGGGAGGGACCTTGGAGGTCTTCTAGTCCAACCCCCTGCCTAGGCGGGGAACCTTACCCCACTTCAGACAAAGGGTTATCTAACGTCTTTTTAAAAAAAAATTCCAGGGTTGGAGCATTCTCAACTTCTGGAGGCCAGTTGTTCCACGGATAAATTGTTTCTTTTGCAATCTTGGGTGGGTGGCATCCATGGGAAGTTTCCTGGCCCCCACCCCCCCACTAGAAAAGGAGATGGTTGCATTGACCTAAACCAGCCTGAGTTTTGTGTTAAGAGGAAGTCTTCCACCTCGGACGATTCTGCAGCTCACCTGGACCTGTTCTGCGCCGTTGTCAGAAAGCAAGAGTGAAGGTGAAAATTGAGACAGCTGAGGGGGTCTTTTTTGGAGGGGAGGGTAGAAACCTTTATGTACTTTCAAACATAAGACACTAATAATGCCGGGTATACATATATATATACATATACATATACATATACATATACATATACATATACATATATATATATATATATATATATATTGGTAAAAAAATTTAATTTCATGCATATGTTCTTTTTAATAACTGCAGGAAAAAAAACATACAAAGAAGCAATTTCTTAAAAAAAAACACCTCACATTAAAAAAATAACTGCATAAACACAATCAATCTTTTTTTTTTCTTTGCATTGCACTTTAGAGCTGAACCCATTCGTTGCAAAAGAAGAAGGGCAGAGACCTCAAACTTAGACAAAAAGTTGTATCATGCAAGGTAGTTTACTGAGTGGTTTCGTGCTTTTGATTTATTTTATTTTATTTTGTCTAAGTAACCTGATTCCTTCTTTTCAAATATATCTTCCTTTGTATTTATATGGTTCCTTAACCACTCCCTTAAATGTACTTTCCTCCTTTTCAAACATTCATGCTTACAATGGCTATTAGAATGGATAATAACAGCTTTTTAAAAAAAAAATACATTTTTTTTCCTTTAGTGTACTGCAAATTAATACTTTAATTTTAGGACAGGCTGCCGCAGTGTGAATACCAGAGGGAGGAAAAACACGTTCCCCTTCTGTGTTTTAAGAACAGTGAAACGGGAAGGAAGAATTTAGACTTTTAAATGTGGTTTGCTTTGATTTGGTTTTGGCATCATTAAAAATATTCAAGCGGTGAGGGGGAGGAAAAAACAACAACCCAAGGTTTGGTTTAGGCCAGAAAACTTCAGTTTGAATCCCAGTTTGTTGTCAGCTTCTCAGCTGCAGATATGGCTTTTATACAAACGTGCAAAAGGGGGGGGGGGGGGGTGCAAACTTATCTTTTGGCTTTCCTGGCTTCATCCTGGTGTGTTTCTCTGCCCTGCCTGTGTTGTCTGCAATCAAACCGAGCCCAAATAAGCCACCATGGAAGCTTATTGAACAAGCCAAGAATATGTTGCTCGCTTTTGCATAGTTTATTCTTGCTTTAGGCTTTGTGAGATGTGTGAATGCAGTTCCTTCATCCTGGTCCTTACAGAACAGCTGTCGCTTCTCTGAATTGAGCCTAGCAAAACAATAACATAGGGCAGCAAAGGATTTTGGCTTAAGAGCAAACTATGGTCAGTGGCTTGGCTTCTGACAGGCCTCGCATCTCCCTCTTCACCATTAGAGCTACCGATCTTTCATCGCAACTTCAAACCCATCACTTTGGGGGTTTCAAATTCTGTAATATCCGCAAGGCAAGGCGGACTCTGATCCGCGGGGAGGGCAAGTTACCCATGTTCCTTGCACCCCCAGTGGCTGACAAAAGCATTGCACACTCACAGCTGGCGCTTTGTAGCAGTTTCTCCCAAGCCTGGCTGGCTTTTAAGACTTCCACTCCCAGAATCCCCCAGCCAGCCATGCTGATTTTTTACAAGATAGTTGGAAAGGAGCAAACAGGACGGAGGGACTTCTCCATTCCCCCCCCCCCCAAAAAAAGTGTGTTTTTTTCTGGGGGTGTATGCATGTGTGTGTCTTAAGATGGGGACTCTGCTCAAGGCCTCCCCCAAGCAACTTCTGTCTACTCACTGCTAGGAGGCGGGAACTGCTGGCACCTTCCAATCCCAAGATTAAAGCATTTGTCAGATGAGAAACAAACAAACAAACAAAACCACCCCGTGACCAACAACAAAACAAAACCAAAAAAAAAAAAATCCCGAAAGAATAAACAAAAGTCGGCTTATTCACAGCAGCAAAAGTCTTTTTGTCTCTCTCAATACAAAGGCGCAAGTCGTCTCGTTCGTTCGGAGGGCACCCATCGCTCTCCAGGCTGCGGCGGCAAAAAAAGGCCCAGAAGAAGAGTCCGTCAAACACTGCAAAATTTCGGAGGCGTCGTGGATCCCCCCCCAAGAAGTGGAATGAATTCACTGAGCAAAATGGCGCTGGGGGGGTGGGTGTTTCCCCCCCCCAACCCCACGAAAAACCCACAGAGACACACAGGCGCCCCTGCCATCCACTCGTTCCCGCATCTTGCTCACAAGCAACTGGGCGGGGGGGGGGGAATCTATCATCCAGCTGTTCCTTTTCAGCTTTAAACTTCTTTTTCCTCTGGTTCGTTGTTTGTTTGTTTTTTCGACGTGACGGGTAGATTTGCTTGCTAAAGTCAGAAGTGCTTTGGAGTCAAAGCGAGTCTTTGCGAGGAACAAACACTGAATTTCGTAAGGCTGGGTTTATTTAGGACAGAGATCTATTCCTAAACAGACAGACATCCTCCCCTACTAACCTTTTCTCTCTCTCTCTCTCTCTCTCTCTCTCTTTTTTTTTTTTTTTTTTCAAATGATCCAAACATAGGAAAAAAACAAAGAGGCTGAAACCTGGGCAGGAAAAATTCCAAAATTGGAAATTCTCCCTCCCACCCTCCACCCCCCCAAAAAATCCCTTGATTTGAAATCAGTCATGGCTATTTTTTTTTCCTGAAACACTTTTCCAACACCTGTACCAATTTACATATTAGGCATCAAAAGTATCCCACCCTTGGCCCCAGCATTCATATATAATATATTTTATTTTACTTTTATTTTTTATTTTTTTAAATCTTAATGGTTTTAATACGTCGTCGACTTTAAATGGTTTGCATTTTGAAATAGCTTACAACAAAAAGGGCTTGTTGGGGTTTGTGTGTTTACGTATATGTGTGTGGGTGTGTGAATACACAGACACACACACACACGTACATTTATTTTTTTATATTTGTAGCAGCCCTCAAAACTTGTCCCTTCTTTTCACAAACAGGTTTTTTTTCCCCAGTAAAAAAGAAAAAAAATACATTTTAATTTTTCCCCCTTTTGTGTGTGTGTGTGTGTGTGTGTGTTTTTTTTTTTTTTTTTGCTGCAGACTCAAAAGAGTAGATTTATAAACACTTTTCACGTTATAGGCACAGGAAAATGTTGTGCTATACGGATTTTTTTTTTAAAAAAGAGAGGCAGAATTCAGTGCTTTTGTTATAAACAGTAACAACGTTTTTGCCCTCCGATTTAAGAACCACAGATCCATGGTGTTTAGCCACATGCAGGGGATGGGGAAACGCCTCTTCCACACAGTCTTGCTTACTATGCACGGATCGGCCCACGGGCCACAGGCAGGAGCGCACAGATTCCACCCGTCTTGGACCGTGTGTGTGTGTGTGTGTGTGTGTCTCAGTTCTCGGGATCTTTCGGGGTATGCACGCTGTTGGGCAGATCGTTATGCTTTGACCAGAGTTGCTCTTGCAGTTCCTTGACGGCTTTTTCCAAGTTCTCGCGCGCTTCACGCTCGTGCAAGAGGTCAGCGCGCAGCTGTTCTCGGTCCGCCTCTGCATGCTGGAGCTTCACTTGCAGATCTTCGATCTGGTGGGATGAGACAAACAGAGCATTAGGGTTGGGGGGGGGCAAACTGCTAAGAGCAAGGGGGGTATGCAGGTGGGTGAGTGCCTCCTTCTCTCTCCTGTCTTTTTGGACCCTTGCCCTTCTTGGTTGCTTTTTCTTAAAGCAGGCCATGGGTTTGGTTAAGTTAGCAACCAGGGAAGGAGACGCAACCCCTCTCCCTCCCTCCCTCCCTCCCTCCTCTCTCTCTCTCCCCTCCCCTCTCTCTCTGCCTCTGCGCCTGTTTGTCTGTCTGTCTCTTATCTCTCATCTCTCTCTCATCTCTCTCTCTCTCCCCTTCTGTTGGCACAGCAGTTGGGCATTAAGGTGGGAAGACTGAGCACATTATTTGTGCATCTCACATGCAGAGCCCCTCCTTCCTCCCCTGCATCCATGAGAACATTGAAAATGGACAGAGCCACCTGCAAAAGCCCTAAAGAGGCAGCTGAGCATCAGCAGGAAAAAGCCAGACAATGCAATTTGGGGCTCTGGCCTGCCACATCCCAGCTGTGCAAGAGGGAAGCAACACCTGGCACACCCAGCATCTAACGCTTTGTGGCGGAAATGCCAGGCTTCTGAGCCATGTTTGCATCACTTTCTGCCTCGGCTCTCCTAAAGCTGGCAGGTGTCAGCCTGAGCAGGTAGACCAGACAGGAAACACAACCAGCTATACTCATTCTACTTCATTGTAAAGCTATGTTAACAGAATCTGGAGCAGTTTTTTCCCATCCTTCCCTTTTATAGCCCCAAAAATCTAGATAAGGGTCCATTCTGAGCCCATTATACTTCTCTGGGCTCTGCTACCTCTTATCTGTCCATTTCCTTGGCTCCGTCTCCCGAAGCCATTTCCACAGACTGTTACAGAAGCCTCTCAAAGGGATGTTTTCACCAGCAGCCCTTTCTGTTAAGCAGGTGAGGCTAGGAAAGACATCCTGGTGATGAAAAAATATCCTGCAAGGGTGATTCACAGTCTGACTCAAACCCAAGACCGGGAATCCGAACCCCAAATTGAAAAGTTCTCTGACTCATGGGGGGGGAGGAGAAATTTGAGCACGAGATGCTCAGAGCTACCCGGAGTGTTTCCACCAAGCCTCCTCGCGAAGGGTTACTTCAAAAGGTCCAGAAAGCAGGGGCACTAATCTCGGAGGCATCCTTGATTTTAAAAAAAATTTTTGGGGGGAAGGCAGAGCATTGCAAGCCAAGCTCCGGGATGGGAAAAAGAGCATCGTTGCTTCCACACTCACCTGGGCTGAGTATTTGGCTCGCAGACGGCCGGCCTCGCAGCCCTTGTCACATACTCGGACCTGTCGGGCCTGCTCCAATTCCCGCTTGAGCCGTATCCGGGACTCGTTAGCCTCTTTCATCTTCTTCTCGTTCTCTGCCCGGAGGCGTTCAATCTCCTTCCTCAGGTTGCGCTTGGCTTCCGTCGCCTCCCTCAACTTCTCCTTCTTGGCCACGCGGAGGAACTCCAGCTCCTGGGACAAGAAGGCGTATTAACATGGGAATGCCCCACGGGAGGAAGAAGAAAAGGAGTGTGGGGGGGTGTTCCTTAGGATCATCTGGCTTCTCCCCCGACTTTGTTTGTCCAAACGTCACAAAATGGGATCACACATTATGACGCTGCAACCGTCATAAATATGAACCAGCTGTCAAGCATCTGAATGTAAATCCCATGACCGTGGGGATGCTGCCGTGGTCATAAGTGTGGAAAAGGGTCATTAAGTCCCTTTTTTTCAGTGCCGCCTTCACTTCGAACAGTCACTAAATGAATTGTTGTAAGTCAAGGACAACCTGTAACACAACACCACCCAATTTGAGCTTCAAAGATCCAGGTGGACCATTAGAAGCACAGAAGAGTTCAATCTTGAGTGACCAATCCCCCCAGAGACAATACTCAAATCTAGTGCCATGGGTTCCCTTTAATGTAATCAGCCAACAGGTTAGCACCCCATTACCTGGTGGAGACTGCGCTTGGCCTGCAAGGCGGCATTGAGTTTCTCCTCCTGCTTGACCCTCATCTTCACTACCTCGTGGAGGAATTTCTCTTTGGCTTCTTTCGTGTCCAGGCCACCATCCAACGCCTGCCTCAGATGCTCCAGCTCGGCCTCCAGCCCGTTGGGTCCGTTCTGAGGCTCAGCATGACTTGACACTTCAAAGACGGCGTTGCCGGTTGCGGGCTGGACTTGCAGGCTGGGGGAATTCATATCCTTGGCTGAACTCGATGAGGTGAAGGACGGAGAGGAGAGCGAGGACAGGGAGGAAGTGACTGCGGAGAGAAGGAAGAAATAAGTGGTGGCAATCGGGCCACTTGCCCCCTCAGGCAATGTGTGGAGAGGTATGGGGTTATTAAGTCAAACCCTGTGCACGTGCAAAGAAACAGGGTTCATGGGAAGCGCACCCTGCATTTCTGCCCCTGGAACAGGGCATATTTTGATTGTGTGAAGCTAAGACCAGCATTCTTTTAACCTTGCAGAATTGTGGCACAGAACAATCACTCAAGGGAAGTCCCGTTCTCTGTCTGGCCACCTTCTGAAGAACCGGTGGGGCCTCCAGACAGGATTTGAAGCCCCAGGATTTCCTTCCAAAGGCAGTTTGCTTTTTTTTTTTTTGAAAAGATCAACCTATTGGAAAAATGACTTTAACATGAGACTATTGTAGGAGACAACCAGCCTGAGCCCGAGGGAGGGAGGAGTCAAACAGACCATCAATCATGAGTCTCTACACTCCCACAAGAGATCAAAGCCCAGCCCACCTTGAATTCCTTCTTATGCTTATCTCCCACTACTTTCCCTTGACTGTTAGTAGTACAGTTTCTTGTAGAGAGTTCAAGCTTACAATATTTTTTTTATTCACATTTGAACTGCCCAGATCCCCTGATTTTCCTGGTGCTGAAAAATGGATTTGGTGGTCAAAATAATTGTCAATAAAGAATTCTATTGACAATGATTTGACCCCCAAATCCATTTTTCTGAGCCAAAGGGGGGAGGGGAGGATTTTCCTCCCCCGAAAAAGTCCCACTTACATTCTTCTCGCGTTTCCACTTCTATCTCGGCTTCGGATTCCTTCTCTTCTTCCGTGGCAGGGGTGGGAGCAGCGGTGGTGGGCACAGCTGTGAAGGGCGGCAGTTCGGGCACGGCTGGGTGTTCGGCGACATGTTTCCTTTTCCGGAGCTGGGGAGGGCTGCTGAGGGTCTCACCGTTCCTCAAGGCCGCTGGAGGGCACAGTGGGTTGCTCACGATCTTTGGCTGAGGAGGCGGGGCCAGCGCCACGTTGGGTGCGACGGAGTTCTCAAAACTTTTATATGAATAGAAACTGGCGAGGAGAGAGCACTAAATTACCTCGCAGCCCCCACAAAGCTATTTGGGGGGGTGTTGTGACTCACCCGCTCCCTCGGAGAGAAAAGTTGGGAGGAAAGCACTCCTTGGGAAGGTTTCCGTGCCATCGCTCATTAACGCAATGAATCATCTAAAGGCTTTTAATTGCCAGCTTTGAAAAGTTGACTTCTTCACTGGGCAAACTTAAAAAGTCTTATTTTGCTGCTCCAAAATTTTAAAGAGGCAAAGCAACTGAGCTTATTTTTTTGTTTTTTTAAATTTAGGTAATTACATAGGTAGTTCTTGACTTGCAACTAGAATTGAGCCCAAAATCTCTGCTGCTAATAGTCGTTAAGTGGATTTTGCCCCATTTCTGGCCCCGTTTGCCAAGTGAAATCCCTGCAGTCGTCAAATGAGCAACAGGGTTGTGAAAGGGGACTCACACACACACACCGCAACAATCATCATAATTATGAGTCTGTAGCCAGGCAATCACGTGACCATGAGGATGTTGCAATGGTTTTAAGTGTGAAAACTGGTCACAAGTCACTTCTTTCAGTGCTGTTACAACTTCCAATGGTCACTAAATTGAACTGTTGTAAGTCAAGGATGTTTTTATGTCCTTGGGTAGGCATATGCAAATCAAGGAACTATCAATCAGCTGTTCAATTAAAAAGCAAGCTAGGGCAGAGCTTCAAGGCCAAAGGCACCATTCATTCATCCGACCCATCAACTTCTCTAAATCAACCACCCTTCCTTCCCTTCGCTCCAAAGAACTTAATTTTATACCCCAATTCTGTCTCTCCGTGTCTTATTCGTGTCCAGCTATTAAGTTCTTGTGGTGTTGATGCTCCCTGTCGGATACTTTTGGGAAACGCGCCTGGCCCTCATTTCAAATTTAGTGGTCTTGAAATTTCGGCCTGGGAAACTCCTCCGCTTCTCCTTACCTGTCTCTAATCAACGTAGGGAGGTGGTTGGAGACGTCCTTCTCGCTGGCTGAAATGGCGGGGGACCAGGGACGGAATGCAGAAAGACGCTGCCGGGGATGGAGACACCCAATATTCTGATTTTTTTAAAATAAAAAGAGAGAGAGAAGAGGAAAAAAAAAAAAACGGTAAGAGACAAATGGATAAAATAAAGACATAGTGAATGGCCCGGCTGGAGGAAGACTGGAAAAGGATCGAATTTTGTAGATCTGGGCTTCTGAATCTCTGAGTTAAGTGTGTAATTGTGAGTATTGCGTCCTGCAAAGAAGCCAGGGTGTGCAGAGACTGCTGGACCAACACCATACTGGACCAACACCATACAACAACATGTATGAAGACAACGCAAAATTAGTCAGACTCTGAGATCCAACCGAGGGCCATCCTGGACTCCCGTCCACTCAACCCAGCCAGACAAAGAAAAATTTGGGGTTGTTGTTTTTTGGTGTTACACCCTCCAGCCTTTAAAACCTGACAGCTTTCCCCAAACTCACCTTACTGGATGAATTTGACAAGGATCGTAACCAGCTGGACTGCTTCTCTTTATCCCCAAGTAAGGGAGACTGCAGGGCATCGTCTGTTTTGGGTTTCTTGGGGAGAGGAGGATCGGACGGAACCTGAAAGGGAAAAAGGACATTTAAAAAACAAAACAAAAAACCCTGTGTTTAAAAAAAGGACGCGGGTCCGTCAAAGGCCGGCCGATGTTATGGCCATAGGATTCAATTTGCAGCCTCTTCCACCGCTTCATTGGATGAATAAAGGAAGCCACTTTTCCCCCTTTGCTAGAAAACGGGGAACGAGGGACAAGAGAAAACTGGGTCTGGGGTTAAAACTCAAAATGGGGTGCATCCTAAAATGGCACCTGCAGAGTGTCGAACGAGACACCGTTATGTTTGCAAAGAGATGTAACTAAAAAGTCAGCATGAAGAGCTCACTCAAGACTTTCAAGCCTGAACTTGTATTTGATGTTGCAAATACAGAGATGATTCTTCTTCTTCTTCTTCTTCTTCTTCTTCTTCTTCTTCTTCTTCTTCTTCTTCTTCTTCTTC
>BLBF01000057.1:2991123-3004182 GCA_015471245.1 Laticauda colubrina
ATCTATCTATCTATCTATCTATCTATCTATCTATCTATCTATCTATCCATCCATCCATCCATCCATCCATCCATCCATATATCCCTATTAATCTATCTATCTTCCCTGCCACACATCTCATCCAGAAGGTGAAAAAATATGTTTTTAAAAAGGTGAATATAGCAGTCAAGGGCAAGACGACTTTAAAAAAAACACATCAATTAATGTCCCCCTCCCCCCTTGAACACCAAGCAACCAGGCTTTGCGCATAATAACGAATCTTCTCATGGTTGTTCCTTTTGACGTTGTGACCTCCAGTCACAAAGTTGAATTTGTGGAAAAGTCAGGCGACCAATCAACCCCAACCATCCAGAAAGGATGTCGGAGGCCCCTTTGAAAAAGCCATATCTTCCCCTCCCCCCACCCCATCAGAAGGACCGGATAGATGGCCACGTGCAGGAAGCAAGCAGGCAAGGTGTGTTTCCCAAAAAACAACGCAAGGCCAATGGTGCTGCTAATCCACACACCGCCACCCTCATCATGCGCCTCCCAGACCAACATCGCCGTCTCCCCACAGATGTTTCATGCATGGTCCGCCCAAGGTTTCTGACCCTTTGGTGGGTTCCATAGATGCCATCCGGCTGCCGGTGAAGCCATCTTGGAAGCCCAAAGGGTGACCCAGGAGAGGTCTGAGTCTCCAAAGGAAATTGCTCCAAACCCTGAAAACGCACTTTATAGGCGCCTTGTTCCTGGTTCTTCTGGATGCCAAACAGATGTTACATGGAATGTGGCCCCTGTTCCGCTGAAAGCAACTCCCTGTGCGCGGCTCTTTAACGGGGCTCCGGGCTGACGAAGGTTCACGTTGGACACGTCCTGTGTGGCCGTGGCAAAGCCGAGCATGTTGGGAGGCCAAGAGAGTCTTCTTCTCCACTCCCCCCCCCCCACTTTGGAGGGCCACCCCATCATCTTGAGGCCAAGGCCTAATGGTAAGATTGGCAGGCAAGGTGATAGCACAGTTGGCAGGAGCTCGAAATACATCAACAAAAATGTCAAGGCCTGCAAGACCTTTCCACGCTTGGGGGGACTCAGCTGCCAGATGGCCTCTCGCCAACCATCTCACCCCCCCTTCCACCCCCACCCCGCCATCTGAAAGCTCTTTCGCTACCAAAATCCCCCCCTTCTCTCTCTCTCTCTCCCTCTTTCCTTGGAAGGACTACAATCCCTGGTGTTCCTACACGCTGGGCATTCCCTCTCCTAACTCCATCCTCCCCTTTGCAAATTCTCTCCCTGGGCTGCGTAGTCTGTTCTCTGGTTTTCTGCAGGAAATCTCTCTCACGTTTTCCCTCTGCGGTCTCGTCTCTTCACGTTCCTTAAAAAATGACCCTCTCACTTCCCAGTGGTCAGGTAGGTTTTCCCCCATGCAGGTAAATATGGGCATCGGCTACAAACCAGGGGTCACCAACCTTTTGGACCTCAGGGACCACCAAACTCATAAACTTCCCAATCCATGAAAGCAGCGAGCAATTACTTTTGCAAACCGGTAAAACAAATCACACTTTCTGCCGTTGGTATCTGGCTGAGAATGTGGACTTCCCAGTGCGAAATTTGACTTCGACGAGCTGGCAAAGAGGACGAGAGAGAAAGACAGAGAGACAAGCTGCCCACACTTGTGCCTTGGAAAGCATCTGACAAACCAAGCAGGTGCAACGGCCACCAACACACGAGACTTTATTGGCTGAACTTTTCCGTAGCAACTGAGAGGTTGGAGCGAAGCAAAACACGCACACAAGCACACTGCAGAACCCACGGCGCGTTCCCACCCAAAAGTTTTGGCCAGATGGTTGTTTTTGGGAGGGGGGGTTGACCGAAACTGTGAAGTCCACAACTTGTGGGGCTGAGCCACGTTTTCCCCAGGAACAACCCACCGACATGGCGAAGACGCCACATGCAGTTTGAAGTTGGGAAAAGAACTGTGGGTAGGTGTGGACTGCAGTCCCTTATTTTATCCACAAATGCTCTTCTGGTTCTGAAAAAGTTTTCAACTCTTATTTTCCCGAACCGACAAACTTCAAGCCCCACCATTTTGTGTGCCCCGTATGGCTTCCACCATTCACTGGTCTGGGATAATGGGAGTAGGAAACGCACCCAATCATGGTGATGTCTCTCTCATGGAGCGTGACAGGATAACAAGAGTTGGAAGGGACCTTGGAGGTCTTCTAGTCCAACCGCTGTAAATCTAATTATTGCTTAAACCGGGTGATTATGAAAGCACCTTGTGTGGATCCATGGTGTTTGGAAAGAAGAAGTTGCAACCATGGAAATCTCCCATCAGACAGACTCCCTTCCTCCAATCTGAGCCATGGAAAACAAGCCAGAAAAGCAATTTTTTTTTTTTGACCAATCAAAGAACCATCTGAAGGTTGACATTCCCAAAAGTCGGTGGTGCCATTTGCCAGAAGACTGACTGATTGACTCTCTCTCTCTCTCTTCGCTCTCTCTCACTCTCTCACACACACAGAGCCTATATCCCACCCCACAGTTCTCTGACAGTTGTGCCGCACACACAACCGACACAGCCTGTTTCATGACCTTGATGGGTAAGCCAAAGTAGGCCTTGCTCATGTGAAGGACTATGAGGCTGGGCCAAAGGTATTTACCGGCCTTGAGCCAGGCTTCCCCTTGATCTATTCGGCACGCAACTCAGAACACAACTTCTCCTACACACCATGGTCAGTCTGGGCCAAGGCTAGCCTCAGTTGGGTCAAGGACCCAACGGTGTCTCCAGGCGGCCTTGGAGCTGCCTTCCAATATCCATCTCAGGAACAGGGTGCCTTGAAATATTCCATATTACAATGGTGGGTTTTGTGTATGTGTGTGTGTGTGTGTGTTTAAAGTTCTTCAGAAATGACGGCGGTATCTTAGCTTTCTTGACAAGTTGCGACGGAAAGGACACGACGAACCGCCGTGTAGGAACAGTGGGTTTGCATTGCGCAAGCTTGGGTTGCTATATTTACCGAGCGGCTTTGAAACTCTCCCCTTCCTCTCAGACGTTCTAATCTCATTTCCTCTGCAAAAAATCATTAAAAAAAATGTTTTCTTTCTGCGAAGTCTGCACGGCGAAGCAAAATTCATCTGCTTTGCTGGGGGAAAAAAATAAATTAAAATCACAGCTGCAGCTTCAAATTCCGAACCTGGAGGAAAACTTCTGGGCTTTTTTTGTTGTTGTTGCTGTTTTTTGTTCCCTGCCTCCTTGCAACATTTTGGCTGGGTTTTCGATCGAGGGTGGACCGTAATCTCCCAACAGAGGAATATTTAGGCACAACATTTTTGTTTAATGATTTCCTATACTGTTTAACTTCACCAATCTTGTTCTTTTGGAAACAATTGCCTTCCTTGCCCCCAAAGATGCTTTCAAGGAAATAATTTCAGGTTGCCCCGCTACTAAAAAGTCTCAACATTGAAAACAAGCCATTTCCTTGTCTCGGCTTCTGTGAAAAAGCCCTTTTTGTCTGTTTCAAAAGAGATATCCCCCCCCCCCCAGCGGAAACCTCCCATCACTAGGAAACCAGAAATCTAAGACACGAAATGGCTTTCATTTGCTGGAGGAAAGGGGTGGGTGCAGAATAATATATAAATATAATAAACTCAAGAAAGCCAAGACAAGGCATGGAGATGGCCCAGATGACAATGCTTCTAACCACACCGAGTGCCCGGGCAGCAGTTGTTGGTGCGGTGGGTTGTTGCCAGTGTCGAAACTAAGAGGCTGCAGGAATTAGGTCTGGGCTCGGTGCACCCGCCTCCCTCCCTCTCAGTCCTCTGTTATTGGCTTCCATCATCTTTCCCCCCCCCCCATTGACTGACAGTGGGAGAAGCACATCAGCCCTGGTCCAAGGGTTTTTCCCAGAGTCGCTTTTCCTCGTCCAGCGTCTACTGCAACACAACCCCGGACCACAGAAGGCCGACGGGTGCCCCCGAATCCCTTCATCCTCTTGCAAAACCAGGCGTCCTTTTCTCCCCAACTTTCTTCCAGGGGGAAACTCTTAAGCTGCTCTCCGGCAGAAGGGAAAACCATCTCCCCTTCCTCCTTTCCCCATCTTTCCAACACCCCCCTCCTTCCACGTGGACCGGCAGGCAGCCACTCGGAAGGAGAAGGCCCCAGCCAGGAAAAGGTTCCCCTTTCCTCTGGCAATTATCTTTGGCAACCGTTGCGTGGGAACTCCTTTGAATTGGGGAGGTTGCGGAGCACGTGAGGGAGGGGGGATGTTTGGAAACGGGGCGGCCCCCTGAAGACAAAATCTTGAAGGGGGCTCAGGAAATACCCAAGAGATCAGAGGCATCTACGGCCAGTTCACATGTTTCCTTCTTTTCCCATCCCAAAAGGCTTAAGGTAGAATCGCCCTTTGTACTATAACTCTTTTAAAGTTTATTTGAGGAGGGTCCAGACTGCCCATCTCACTTTCCTGGGTCTGGTTTGTTGACTGTTTTGGGTTCCCCCCCCCCCAAGAGGGCCGATAGTAGCAATCCAATCTTTGAGCATGAGACACCAACACATACAAGGGCTTCCAACCCAGAGTGGCTGAATCCAATGCAACATCAACAACTTCTGCACACTTTTAATGTGGACCCGCAAACTGGCAATACAACAGCCGGTCGCACAAGATTTTGTTTTGACACAGTTAACCGCAGACGCTGCTCCCTATGTGGCATCCGAAAAGGCCCAGAGTTGATTTCAAGACCCAAAAGGAACAAATCAGCTTTTAAACCCGACCAGAGTCATCCAAACTGGAAGGAAAAGGAAGGAGGTGAATTTAAAAGGGGGTGAGCAATAAGGCCGTTCTTGTTATAAACTACCACCGATCCGATCCGTGTCGGCGAAACAGAAGGAAGAGCTGAATTTCAGAAAGGGAATTAAGCTGGGAAAAAGAGGTGCTCAAAACTTCAAAGCTAGCCACCAACCTAATTTTGAGATCTGTCCTCTCTCTTCAAACCCGGCCTTAATATGCTCCAGATGGCTCAAAGACGCTGGGAGCGGTTTTAAGTCCATGGAGTTCATGCAACAGGTGGGAAGTGGAGGTGTCCACCTGGATGAGAGCAGCTGAATTCCAGCAGGGCAGCTCTTTCCTTAGCCCTGGATGATGTGGCCAATGCCAAACCTGGGATAGGCCAAGTAGCCCCCTTCCGTCCACGAGGTGGAGAAACTGAACTAAATCCAGGATCCCTAATCAGGGGGGAGGAAACACAGCAGAATCTCTGTGCGTTGAGGCCTTTGGGACAAGCTGAAAGGAGTTCCCGGGTGGCTTCCCTGGCAGAAGCTGAATCATCGTGCAAGTCCTGTTGGTGAAAATGACACACCCACAGATGCCTTTCTCCCAAAGCCACAGGAATTGGCTTTTATCTGGTGTTGTCGGACTACAGGATGTGTGTCTCATTCACGGCTGCTGATCTCAGGAACGTCCTCGTCGGAGATAATGAAATGGAGCCACGCATGGCAAACGCAAGCTGGGAATCGACCCTGGAAACACACCCTCCCTCCCCTCCTGGTCTCTTCAATGCTGCCCACAACTCTTGATAGCACCATTAAAAAATAATAATAAGATACCCATGGCACCTGCTGGTTATCACAACTGTGTTTTCCTTCATGGTTTCTGGCAGGGGGGGTTGCCCTCTGAGCTTGTTTCGATTTAGTTTCTGGACGTTTTGTTACCAAATGAGGGAACATCATCATTCGTTTGGTATGGAAGGGTCCAGAAACTAAAAGTAAAACAAGCTTGGCTACTACCCCCTCCCCTTCTAACTTTTCCTTCTGAAAACCATCAGCCACCTCCCTGGCTTGGGGATCCAGAAAGCACCATGCGTGAGAACGGCTTTGAAATCTTGCTGCCAAACAAGCACATAACAAAATCGAAGGGAAGGCTCTTTGAAATAAAATTTCCCAATGGGATTCTCAAAGAGTTTTCTTCAGGGGTCCTGGGGGGCGGGGGGAAGGAAGCCCATCATCCTGCACCGCCTTGAAAAACCAGGGGTGGCTCTCTTTGCAACAGCAGGAACATCTGGAGAAGGGAGGGGCAGGGCAGAGAAGCGGCAGGGCCAGCCCAGCTTCCACTGCAAGCGTCAACATTACTTTTGATTGAAGGGCTTTAAAATTTGGGTGGGGAGAAAAAAATAACCCCTTCTTGTTTTAGGAGGAAGTTGGCCAGAAGACCGACTTGAGCTAAAAGAGGGTGGGGGGGAACTTAGTTCCTCATTCGAGCTTTATAGTATTCCTGTACCTCTAGGAGAGGCGTTCACGTTGGTTGAGACTGGATCCAAAAGGGCGGAGATCCAGGAGTCCAGCCTAGGGCAGGTGGGAGAACTGGGGCTCAGGGGAATGAGGGGTGCAGCCCCATGCATGCACAGAGGGACGAATGAAATTGTGGTTGGTTGGTTTTTTCACTTTTTGGACAACTGTGACTGAAGACTTTAGGGCAACGTTGCTCACGCTGGGCAACTTTAACGACGGGTGGACTTCAACTCCCAGAATTCCCCAGCCAGCTACAATTTTGCATACAGAACTAGGCCAAAAACCCCTGATCAGAAATGGAGCCCGTCCCCAATTCCAGACTCCTGGGGCACAAATTCGTCCTATTTTCAGTCTCCCTGAAAAGCTGCCCATTTGCCAGAGCCAAATGGCGACAATCTGTTTCAGAGGAAGAGGGGGAAGCCATCCCATCCGGCACCCCCATCCTATCCTTCCTTTCTTCAGCCATATTTTTTTTAAAAAAAGAAGCACCCTAAACTGAGCTCCATTCTACCATTTCTCACCAGACAGCCTGCCTATCTATCTTATCTATTGTCCATTTATCTATCTATCCATCCATCCATTGTCTATCCTATCTACCATCTATCATTTATCTATCTATATTTATCTATCAATCAATCATCTATTGTCTATCTATTGCTTGCCTGCCTATCTATCTATCTATCTATCTATCTATCTATCTATCTATCTATCTATCTATCTACATCTGTCTGTCTGTCCGCCTGTCTCTCTCTCTCTCTCTGTATCTATCTATCTATCCATCCATCCATCCATCCATCCATCCATCTAATAATAATAGAGAAAGCTGAAAATATTACAGCTGGCTGTTTCAACCCTCTGGAATGCATGCCTTCTCCTTTCGAGGGGCTTTGAATAAGAATAGTCTTTTTTTTTAAGGTGTGGGGTGGGAAGAGAAAGAGAGGAGACAGGCGTGTCAGGAAGAGTCTGGGCCCCATCCTTCAAGCCCCGCTGTCACGTGAAGGATTATTGAGGGGGGGGTGGGGTGGAGAATAGGGCAAGCTTCCATGCAGCGTGACGAAAGAGCCACGGAGAGTCTGTTCCTGCTCTATTAATAGGATCAAACCAAGTCCAGGAGAGAAAGAAAAGGCCGTTTGGCTGAGAGGGACAAGGGGTTTCAGAGTCCCCAACCCCATTCCTCCCCCAGCTGTCCCACCCAGGGGACTACAATACCCGGGGACAGGCCACGCTCAGCCTGGCGGGGGCTCTGCAGGGAGGGCAGGGGCAAGGGGAGAAAAGCCCCTCTCCTCAAATCAGGGGAAAGCTTGGACCGAGCCGAGTGTGGTTTTGTATGGCTGTCCCTCCTTCGGTCATCTTAAAAGGGGGCAATTTGATAGCAGATGAGAGGGGGGGGTTGTCCCAGGAGGAAGGGGTTTGTGTGGACAGAAGTTGTGTGGTCCCAGGCTGGTGTCAGGAAAAGAGCCCCTTGCCTTGCTCGGTTCAGAGCCAGTTTGAACGGTCTCACAGCGGCTGAGGAAGGGTCCCAACCGACCCCAGGGCAATTGTGGTTGCGTTGGCTGTTTGGGCTCCGTTTTTAGGCCTGTTTCTTGATGGGCAGCGTGGCTGGCGCTCTGTTTGTGAGCAGCCAAAATGGTAAATGTCTTGGATGAATCACCACCAGGTAATCCAAGATCTCCCCGGCAAGATCTGGAGCTCACGGAGAACGAAAAGCAACTGTTTGATGTCCACAACCATGAACTTAATGCTGCTGTGGCTACTATTACATTATTCCAGCTACTTGTTCCTTTGCCTCCAGCCACTCTCTATCCATCCACCCATCCTTATCCATCTATGTATCCATCTTTATCTATCCATCCTTAACATTTATCCATCCATCCATATCCATCTATCTATCCATCCATCCTTATCTATCTATCTATCTATCCACCCATCATCTATCTATCCATCCTTAACATCTATCGATCCATCCATACCCATCTATCTGTCCATCCCCATCCTTATCCATCTCTCTCTCTCCCTTTCCCCCTCCCCTCCTCCTATCTGCAAAGTTTTTCAAAAAAATATATGGTGACTGGGGGGAAAATAAAATGCTTCAAATGATATGACCTCAGGGGGTTTGGGCGGTATCTAACCTTTTATTTTATTTTTTTAAATGCCTGCAAAATTCACATTGGTGTTTGTTTTAAAATTTAGGCCATGTGTTGTTTTTTTTCGATGGAAAAGGACTCTTTTTTTGGGTCTCCCTCCAAAGGCACGGCCCGTTTCCCGAACTTCCTGAACTAAAAGGTGTCCTACGATGGAAACAAGACCCCAATGGGTCTCATGGGGGCTGTCAGCTTTATAGGGTTCCTTTTAGGCTTTAAATTTGGGGCTTGGGAAGCAGATTTTAAAGGCATCTGCACAGCCACCCAACTCGCAGGCGTTGAGTTTTTTGGTTGGTCTAGAAGCCAGCAGGGCTGCCCCCCCCCCACCTCCTTCCCTCTGCGGTTCGAGTGACAGGAGATGACAAACAGCATTTCGCCATCGGATGTTTTTTCAGGACCCTCCCTTTCTAATCGATTTCAAATCATCCCCCTCCTTTTTTTTTTTTCCTCCCTTCCCCTTCCCCTAAACGGAGATAATCTAACCTGGATTGCACAAAAGACCAGATTTCAATCTCACCTTCCTCCCTAGCGCTACCCATTTCTCACATGGGTGTGTTGATTCATGAGGGGTTGGAGAAAGGGGAGCCATTTGCTTTGAACCTTTTCATCGCTTTTTTCATTTCATTCTGCAAATTGTCCTCCCTGGGCATCCATCTCTGGCCCTCTGCCTGTCCATACCTGGCTGACTTCTACATCTGGGCCTGAACGTTTGCCCTGCCTGAACGGACCCTGCATCCTTCCAAGCTAAGAAAAGGGACATTTAAAAAACAAAAAAGACCTTGGGGGGAGAGAAGAAAAAAACCAAAAAAAAAACAACAACAACCCAGAACCTTGGTGACATTTCTCTCCCTTTCCTCCTTTGAGTCGCTCAGACACTTTCATTTGCCTTGCTTGGCTGCCCCTCCCTGACACCAGATCTGCTAAACCGACAGTAGCCGTGTCACCTTGGAGCAGACGGGGTCTCGCTGGGATGTCCATCAAGGGGGCAAAGGTCAAGTGGGCGACAACCCCCCAAACCCAAAATAATAATAAGCCGAGAGCCGGTCAGAGCAGAGAGTTTAGAACAGGACAAAGACTTATTTCGTACGCCAACAACGCTCAGCTTTGCTGCGTGGTTCACACAAGCTTGGAGCACAATCTGTGTTTTGGGTGGGTGGTGGGGGGGAGAAAGACCCCCCTCTCCCAAACAATAACTGCATCTGTTGCAATTGAGAAAGACATTGCCGGTCTCGTAAATCACATCTGTCTGATAACGCCAACCGATGGTGGGAATTGGGAGGGGGTGGAGATGAAGGAGAAGCAGTCAAGAGGGGGTTTGGTGGCTTGGGTGGGGAGTCTCTGAAGGACCATGGTTTCCACCTGGTGACGGTGAGCAGGTGAGTTGGGGGGGTGGTGGTTCAGTTTTGCACGAGAAGATGGGAGACCGTAACAGAAAACCTTCCCCAAAAGCCACGCTCCTTGCCGTTGGGGACATCCAGGTAGACTCAAAACCACTTTGAAAGGCGAAAGGGACATCCGTCCTTACTCCGGTTGGCAGTGTCAAAAAAATAAAAAGCAGGTTTTTATCCGCTCCCTCGGCCCATGGCTGTCAATCCCACAAAAAGCCACAGCGCATTGCTCTTCCCCCCCCCCTTTTCAGATATCCTGCTCTCTGACGCCAAATATTCAGACTGCACCAGCAAAGCTGGCCTGTCTTTCGCGGAAGTCAAACCCCTTTTTTAAAAGATGGCCCTTTTTTTTCTTTCAGAGGGGTGGAAAATTAGGGAAGCCAATGCTAGGCCACAGGGTTGCAGCACGGAGGGCTTCCTGGTTTCGTCTAGATTGTGGGTGACATCTCAAATGAAATCAGATCAACTGCAAGGAGGAGGCCAGGTGTAAATGTTGAATTTAGGGAAAGCCAAGCTGCACGTCCCCGAAAGGAGCAGGTATTTGGGGGGGAAATCACAAAAGAAACAGCCCAGGTTCCTTGGAGTTGATTGACTCCGACTCTTTCATTTCTGAGCTTCCTGTCCTGTCCTCTCCTTGCCATGACAGATAGTTTCCCCTGCAGCAAATACGGGAAAAGCTCAGGCTGAACATTCAGTTCCCAAAGCAAGACGATCGAAGGACAGAAATAGAGCGGGGAAGGAAGACAAAACTGAGCCCACCGCAGAAGAGAGGAAGCCTGGTTAGGAAGGAGGTGCTTCTTCAAGGCTGGCAGGGGTTCCTGGCTGTAGATCCCACCCCCCCAACACACACGCCCGTCCTTTCCTCAGAAGTCACTTTTTATTATTTTTAAGTTGAAAGCTTCAAAGCAAAGTATTTGCTTACCGGGTCCTTGAAATACAGGACTCCAGGTGTGGCCTTACTCAGCCTTTATAGAGTGGTATTAGTACCTTCCTTGATCTCGATTGTATCCCTCTGTTAATGCAGCTTTTTTGGCTGCGGCTGCTGCTGCACAAGGTTGGCTCCTGTTTAGCTGGTTGCCTACTAAGACCCCTAGATCCCTCTCCCAGTTCCTGCTACTGAGCCTGGTTGCACCCAGCCTGCATGGGTACTTTTTCAGCTAACGGGAGTTAAAACCTCCCTGGGGCTGTAGGAAGTATCTTTTGAGTAAGATCCACCAACCCTCTTCCATCACCTCTCTCCGAAATTAAACAGAATTGGTCCTGGTTAGAATTTGGACGGGGGTGGGGATACTTGGGAATGCAACAGATGGTACCCTGTTTGGGGAGTTGAAAAGTCACCCCCAGAAAGACAAGCCCCTCCCCACACTTCTGTAACCCTGTCACACAAACAGCCTGGAGTTGGGCCTGCCTCAGAAACATCGCAAGACCATGACCTCATGGTTTGAGACGGCCCAAAGACCCATCATGAATTCATCAGCTCCTGCTTCCATGGTTGAGTTTCTCAAGGGCAGCCATGGTGATGGGGAACCACATGCAGGAGTGGGAAACCCCAGGTTCAAAGCCACCCTTGGGGCGGGGGCCTTGGGACAGTCCCCTCTCGTTCAGCCCAACCTACGTCATTGAGTAGCTGCTGTGAGGAATAGATTAAGGCGACAATATATACTACTTTCAGCTCCCGCCGGGCAATATACTGTAAATCTAGCCTCAAACATTTGAATGAAGAGATGTGCTATTTGGAGGATAAAAATTAATATTCCTGTCTCGTTGAGATCGATAAAATAAAAGGTTGGAAGAGAATGCAGATACAGTACGCTGGGTTTTTTTTTTTTAATGTTTCCTTGTCTCTTGCAAGAATTATTTATACCTTTCGGATAGGAAACTACATCAAACATATTGTTTTTAAGAGTGGTCAAGGAAAAGTGGGAAAATATCAGAATGACCTACTATTGTAAAGGTTTGGACAGAAGATTTTTGGAACAATACAAACAGACCAAAAATTATCTTGGGTGTTGAAATTTGGGTAGGTGGAACTTAACATCCTGCAAGGAAAATTCACCTTATTTTGTATCTGCCATCTTATCTATTTGATGGGAATTCTTAACAGTTTGGCTCCGTTGGTTAAAAACAGCAGCCCAAATGGCCATTTGGGGCAGACTTTTTGTTCAGTATTTTTTGCTTTGGGTGATTTATGAAAAGGCTCTGCAACTTTTCTGCCATGCCCTGATTCTAAATTAGCCATCTTTCTGCAGGGAAACCCCTTCAATACGTATAGAAACGAGTCATCTACCCCAACAGGGAAACTTCTCCAAGTAGCTCAATCTAAGCATAACACTTTATAGATTCATCTACAGGCAAAAATAGTTTTTAGAAAATAAAGGGGGATAGAAACCAATTAAAGGATCAAGGATTTTCTGACACAATAGGTGAACACCTTTCCAAAGGAGTTCTCTAGCCCTGATGAAATATGGACAGGAGTTCCAGCTCCAAAAAAATTGACCCATTGTCCAATCTGTCTCAATGCCACCGAGAGTTTTCCAAGTCAAGAGCTTGTAAATTATCCCATATTTTTTTTCAGGCTATCAAATGTACTGAACATTGCATATACATATCCAATTTGGCATAGAGAAGTAAGAAAAAATTACTTTTTTATGCAAGTGACATTAACATACACATAATTTCTGTAAAAGAATCATGTTTTGGCTAGATTATCTGCTTCTGCTTTAGTGGATTAAGTAAAGATTTAATTGGTATCCAAACTTGCTGGTGGTTTGTTTTTTTTTTTTAAATACTTTATTATAGCCCATTGGGCAATTCTCCCCCCCCCCCCCCCAAGCAAAAAAAATATGAATTCAGTCCTGGAGTAGCTGTGTTGTTTGGAGACTGGCATGCCAGACCTTTAGATCTTGAAAAGAGCATTTTCACAATCTTTTAGGAATGGCCGCCAGACAACCTGGTTAGTGGACGAACGCACGGTTTGAGACTGCTCCAAGCCAGCATGCAACTTGGGTTTGGCACCATGCATGAAGCCACAGATTACACCAACGAAAGTGAAGCCAACTAAGCCAAGCAGGAGAGCTGAGAGAGGTCACCAAGTCTTTCCCCAAGTGGGTTAAGCACGCGTGCGATTTCTGTTCAGGAATAAGAGTCGAAGCTGAAGGAACAAAATGCAAAGAATCTTCCATTCAGAGTCTTTTTCACAGGTGGTGGTGGTGGTGGTGGTGGTATTATTATTATTATTATTATTATTATTATTATTATTATTATTATTATT
>BLBF01000057.1:3005573-3015894 GCA_015471245.1 Laticauda colubrina
AAAGAAAGAAAGAAAGAAAGAAAGAAAGAAAGAAAGAAAGAAAGAAAAGAAAGGAATTATACGTGGCTCCTTCCTTATATCAAGATATTTGGAATATTAAGCAGAAAAAAAAGGCAGATCAGTTGAAGGAAGAAAGGGACAAACTTGGGATAAAATTCTAGAATTTTTTAAATGTGCCTTTTGAACCAGTTCACGCCGCAGCTCACCTTCTGCATTAAATCCCTCTCTGCCCCATCTGAGATTCCTGAGTTGGCCTGCAAGGCTGAGCTGAAAAGTTTTAAGCCAGATTAATGCAGTGGCAGTGTCACAGTCCCCAAGCATGGTCAGCATCATCCGTTTTAGTGTCGTGTCGCTGTGTGATGGATGCCCGAGATCAATCTGACACTTCCAAACCCTTCATGAGAATTAATGAAGCAAGCCGAATGTCACCAACTCAGCTCCTACTTCAAACTTCAAAACCCCTGTATGGGCAACGGGAGTTGCCTCCAGTGCTGGTCAAATTGGTTTTAACTGGTTTCTCAGAGATCTCCCCTCCAGTAGGCCCCTGTCATTGGGGGGAAAAAAAAACCCTTTAGCATTAGAATAAATCACCTGTTTTGAAGAATCCAAGTTCAGCGACTGTTCGGCAAATGGGCTTTTGTCCCAAACTTGGCTAAGCCGCGCCGTGTCACCGCAACCCAGAAAACTGACACGCCATCTGTCAATCCGGGGATGGCCGGCCGCTATCTGGGTGGCCAACTGGGTCTCTCTCTCTCTCTCCCCCCACCCCCACCCCCTTTAGCCGTGGGGTGCTGGATTTCTTCGCGAAAGAATTGCCTCCCTCGCTTTCACATAAGAGCCATTCTTCTCCCAACAATGACTACTTGGGCAGCGGGCCTTCAAAAGGTCCCCAGGAAAGCGCGAGGAAGGGGAGGGGGGGGGCAGAGGAAAGAGGTCTTGGCAGCGGCCCCCGGGCTGTCTCAAGAGCAGTCGGAGGGAGGAAGGGGGAACGAGGTCATTGGCAAGGGAAGAAGGTGGGTGAAGGTGCTGGCTGGAGCAAGTAGGAAGTGGGCACTGGGAATGGGCTGGAGTCTGGTGCCCCAGGCAGGATGTTCAAATCAATCATCTGGGGAGGGGAAAACTGATAGCTCTATACTTAATAGTTTCTCCCTCCCCAGATGATTGATTTGAACATCCTGCCTGGGGGACCGACTCCAGCCAGCATGGGGAGATGTCCTTCTACCTTCACCCACCATCCATCCATCCATCCCTCTACCTACCTACCTACCTACCTTAGTATCTATCTGCAATCTCTCTCATCTATCTGTCTGTCCATCCATCTATATCTATCTAATCTATCATCTATCTAATCTTATCTATCAAATCTGTCTGCTTCCTTGTTTTGCCTGCCTGCCTGTGTATCTATCTATCTGTCTATCTATCTATCTATTATATGTCTCTCATCTATCTATCTATCTATCTATCTATCTATCTATCTATCTATCTATCTATCTATCTATCTATCTATCTATCTATCATGAGCCTCTGTGGCGCAGTGGTTAGAGTGCAGTACTGCAACCTACTCCTCTCCTGCAATTTGGCAGTTTGAATCCCACCAGGCTCAAGGTCGACTCAGCCTTCCGTCCTTCCCAGGTCAGTAAAATGAGGACCCAGATTGTTGGGGGGCAAAAGGCTGACTCTGTAAAACCACTTGGAGAGGGCTGTAAAAGCACTATAAAGTGGTATATAAGTCTAAGTGCTGTTGTTATCTATCTCTCTCTCTATATATATATCTCTACCTACCTACCTACCTACCTACCTCTCTCTCCCTCTCTCCCTCCCTCTCATCTTTCTCGTTTCTCTCTCTGTCTACCTACATACCTATCTGACAATCTTTTCTTGTTGGCTAAGCTCACAGATCATGACACGGAGGAATCCAGCTGCTGCCCAGAGAAGGAGGGGGGAGCACAAAGGCACCCCAGGAGGCTTTTTTGGCAAGCAGACCTTCTGAGAAAGGAACGGCAGGCCTGAGTACAGGTGGTCCTTAACTTACAATGGTCGTTCAGCGACTGTTCAAAGTTACAACGGCAATGAAAAAAGCGACTTAGCATTGTTTTTCACACTTAGGGATCATCCCAGCACCAACAGGTGATCAAAATTCAGATGCTTGGCAACTGACTCACGTTTATGATGGTTGCAGTGTCCCAGAGGAGAGGGGGAATCCCCTTTTTGAGACCATCTGACCAGTGACATCCATAGGAGAAGCCAGACTCACTTAACAACCGGGTCACCAATGGTTCACTTGAACAACGGTGGTAGGAAAGGTGGCACGATGGGGGTGGGGTGGGGGTCAAAACTCACTTAAGACGTACCCCACTTAGCAAATGGAAATTTTGGGAGCTCAATTGTGGTGGTAAGTCGAGGACTTCCTGGATAGCTACGGAGGACTGTGGGCTCCCAAGCTAAAGCTGCACTAAATACAGGGTTGGGGGGGGGGATAAGGACCCCCCCCCCCCAGGGGACGAAGGCTCTGGGTTCCCTCCTGCAAGCATGTTTAGTCCTTCGAATAAAGGGCCCTGCCTAAGGCTGGCCTTGCCAGAAGACTATTCATTCCTCCACGGAGCTCCAATTATAGGAAAACATTAAACCTTTTGCTGGCTTCCATTAGGAAAACAATCTCTCTAGAAAAATAAAAGTAACAACTAGGGAGCTCACTTTTATTTTAACTTTTTTTTTTTTTTAAATCAAGTTCAGACAAAAGGTAAGAGAGGATAACTTAGGGGAACAGGAGCCCCGGTGCAAAAGTAGAATTAGACCAACCAGGAAAATAATCTTTGTTAATTCCCTGGGAAGCAGAAAGTTGTGATTCAGAAAGAAATGAATGCTAAATCCCAAAGAAGGCATCACAGTAAGAGCAGGGGAGGGAGCTGATAAAAAGTCCAGCTTATTTCAATGAGACTCCCTATTTATTTATCTCAAATGGAGGTAAATAAGGGAGCTCTTTGTAGCCAGGGAAAATGGGCAAATATTAAAATATTGAATGGGTTTTCCTAGCTTCGGCACCAACTTATTTTCTCCTAAATGACTCCTTCTAGGGGAAACCTCAAAAGGAAAAGGGGGTATAACTCAGCAGACTTTGTGCCATCCAAAGGAACAGAAGCCAGTCCCGTTTTCTCTCTGTCTCTCTCTCTCTCTCTCTCTTCCTCTCCCTCTCCCTCTCTCTCTCTCAAAGGCAGGAAGGTGTGTAGAAGCAATTAAGAAATGGGTAATTAATCCTGAATGGCATCCCAGTCCTTAAAATTACTTTTAAGCAACTAGTGGTAGGTGGTCAAATTATACCTTTCCATCACATTTGGCGCTGCTGTAGATCACTTTTTTTGGCATTTTCTCATCGAAGGCAGAAAGGACTTGGAACAATTAAACCAAAGCACTAAGTAATTCCACCTACTTTGCAAGAGGGGGAAGTGAGAAAGGGGTCTGCGAGCAAGCCTGCCTTGAAAGGTTTCAGAGAGAAGAAAAGAAAGGGAGGGAGAGAGAGAGAGGCAGGAAGAAAAGGTCTCTAATAGGTACTAAGTCAGACGTCGGTTTTAGCAGGCCTTAAGGTAACAGATCGTTTAAAAATTCTCCCACATAAATAATACGGGAAAACAGCAGTGGGGGAAATTGGGACAGTCAATAGACTTGCAACCAGTTAAACAAAGTGGGTACAGGGTGAGTGTAAGTGGGGAGGGGGGGAGAAAGAGATCAGATGGATGGGTGGGTAGGTAAGTAGGTAGATGATGGATAGATGGATGGATGAGAGGTAGGTAGGTAGAAGATAGGTAGGTAGATAATATAGATAGATACATACATACATATGTGCTGTTCAGCTTCCTTCGGGTATTATCCCACGTCATTGTAGTGCTTTCAAAGTTGTAGCAACGTTTCAGCAGAATCTCATCTGCCATCATCCGCCTTCTGTATTGATTACAAACTCAGTACAGAAGCATCTGATGATGGCAGATGAGATTCTGCTGAAACGTTGCTACAACTTTGAAAGCACTACAATGACGTGGGATAATACCCGAAGGAAGCTGAACAGCACACATGTAAGTACCCGCGAAAATTAAAAAAAACAAATACACACATATATAGATACATAGATACATAGATGATTGATAGATGGATAGGTAGATAGGTAAGTACGTAGGCAGATGAAATAGATGATAGATAGATAGATTGAGAGATACATATTTCTAATCAGTGTAATATTTTTAGGTGAGAGTCCCTTTGCTATGATTGACATTCATTTGCCTGCCCTCTTCAAGACTGGGGGGGCTGCCTCTGTCCCCCCCCCCCCAATCAAGTGCTTGGTAAATAGGCAGTCGGCACCACAGGGGAGACAGAACAATATTATTGATGGTGACAAAGCCAGGGGACAGTAGAAGAGAAGTCAAGAATTACAGAAGATCACAAAGCATCAAGATCTGAAAATCAAAATGTGCCATAAACCGGCTGTAATAGCCCCAGTGGTTATGATCACCCTGAATGCCATAACCCCCTCCCCCCAAAAAAACCACCACTGGACATTGACAACATTTTCATCTGTCAATTGCAGAAGGCCCCCGACTACTTGGATCCAACTATATCCCAAAGGACCCCAATGTTCTCCCGCACCCCAAGATTATTTCCTGGCAAGGAACAAGGGCAGCTTTACGCAACTCGATTTCCGACCCCACCCCAGCCAGCGCTGGGGAAATCAGGTCAGGGAGCCTCATCCGCCCTGGGGAATGACAACACAATTCTCCCCCAGGTATCGGGCAAGGTTCTCTCTCAGCTCTGCCCAAGGAGCCCTCGTCACGCAAGGCATCAGGCTGCCACCCTTCTGAAACATGGAGGGGGATTAGAGCGTAGCCTCCTCGCATTGTGTCCTCACAGCAGTTGGGTGAGTCATGAGAAAGTAGAGCACCTTGCCCAAAGCCACCTCAAGCTTGCTCTTCATAGTTGGCTGCAACTTGAACCCCCCCCCCCCCGTGCCCGTGTTCGACACCTGGCTGAGAAAGCACACACCTGCCATATCCCTCTCCTCTTTCAAGTGTGCTTGTGTGTGTGCAGGTGTTCTCTCAGTCACCCCTTGACTGATTCATCCTTTCATACATTCCTTCATCCCATGACGGAAAACCCAACGGGTGAAGTCTACTTTCCAGTTCTTGGCAACTGCCGCGGAACGACGGCCTCTCCCTTCTTCCAAAATGTCCCTCAGCTTCTCCATCCAAGGTCCTACACCTTGGGTGGCCTTCCGTTGAAGAACCAACCCTGCTTAGCTCTGGAGCCTTGTCTACGGGAAGGGCCTAGGAAGAAGTTATTTTTCTTCCCAAACCCAAATATCCTGGTTGCTCTCAAAAGTTCTCTTAGCGATATGCTCTCTTGGGAAATCCTGAATGGGGGAATCTCTGGAACTACACAAACCCATGCAAAATATCCCAATGTTATGACTAGCCAGATACTGGGAGTCGGATGTGTGTGTCATGCATGAGTTATGCGCTCTGGGTTCTTGGCCTGTTATCGCAGAGGATCGATATAGCCGGAGCAAACTTTTTCCGTCCTAAAATTGAGAGGAAATGATTCTGGGCAGCTGGAAGGGAGAATTATAGAAGTTTTCACAATTATCTCCTCCCTTCCCACCCCACACACACTCATGCACACAAATACAGGATGTCGTGGTGGCATTTGGAAAGTATATTTACTAAGGAATCTGAGTTCATAAAAAAGGAATGCTTGCTTTTTGTTTTACAAGGAGGGAAAGGCTACAAGGTGCAGCTACTCCGTGTTTCTACCTGGAGCTTCTGCAAATCCAAAACAAAACAAAACAAAACAAAAATCAACCGAGGAGGAAGCTTGTAAATAAATTTCGGAACAGCATGTAATTGTAAAGTTTACCATTGGAAATTTATCATTCTTCGAATGAGCTGTGAGAGGCAGATCTGAATGTGGATATTATTGTCTGGTTAAAATATCATACATTTTAATCTTTTTTATTTATTTTTCCTAATCTGTACCTGGGTGTGGTTTTGCGTTCATGTCACTCTGAGCATTTTATCCACAGGAAAGGGCATTAAATGCGTACCAATGAGAGGAAAGTGTGGCGTTTTAGCCCCGTTTTGACCAAGAGATTTTCATTCCTTCATGGTTCCCCACCACCACCACCACAACCGATTGCTTGGATCACAAAAAAAAAAAAAAAAAGGAAAGATATTTTTACTTCCTGGGAAAATGTTAGCCTGAAGATCTAAACACTGTGCGGTTCAGAAATGATGACTGGTTTAACTTCAGTCCAAGCAAAGCTTGTTTACCCACCCATACCCGAGCCGCTCATTTCAACTTTCCTGCTACTCCGCAGCTTCATCCTGCAACGCAGTTTGATGAATTATACATAATACAGTTTCGATCAGGATGAAATGGGCTGGGAAGAAAAGCCAGAATCAAAAGCACACGGCGTGGGGTGGTGGAAGGACTCAAGTACAGACAAGAAGGTGAAACCTTGGGAGAATGTGCCGCGCGGCGAAACCTGAGGCACTGAACAATGTTGTTTCTGTTTTATTTTCTGGATTGAGGGCTGGCCTCAGACGACAATCTATAACCCTCCCAGGAGGGCAAATGAGGCCACCAAAGGGCTTTATCCTTATTGTGACACTTGACTAGAAAGGATTATGGCTATGACTAGATTGGGTCCCTTGATAAGGCTTGGATTGAGCAATTAGCAAGAGGATGGGCGCACCGCCAAGGAGATACTAAGAGGGAGGAGGGTGCCTTCGGTCTTTGCGGGCAAGGAAGTATCGATGAAAAAAAAAAAGCCAAGCCAAGCCAAGCAACCACATTCGGTGCCCAGAAGTGGAGACTTTGAACCCAGGCACATGGATGGCCAAAATTGGGACAGCCAAAGCAGGCTTGTGTTTGAGATACCGAATTGAGGGTGCTCAACCCTACAGGGTTTGCAAGTCTTACGTTGGCATCCGAAGCCTCCAGTCCAATATGGCGCCAACGGGATGGGAAACCTTTAAGTCCAGGCGTGTCCGAGCTCGTCAACTTTTTAAGGGTTGTGGACTTGAACACCCAGAATTCCCCAGCCAGCCTGGTTGAAATCCACAATTCTTTAAAGTTGCCAAGCTTGGAACAGGGTGAGGAACCTGTCACCTTTTCCGTTCCTTAGAAAATTGCAATTTAGAAAACTATGGCCACCCTAACCCTAAGACACCTTAATCGGATAATTCCTGCCTAGACATTATACATCTCCTAGGTGAGTGAAGGGGCAGAACCCTTGGACTTAAGTTTCTACACTTGCAAAAGGCACAAAAGGTTTTTTAAAAGATTTCTGGTCGATATCCAGCATCTTTTCAGGGATTTTATCCCGAGGCTTGCCAAGGTATGTGCTAAAATAACAATTAATCCCTTAGAACCTCGACAATGGTTTCTAAACCGGCCTTAGACCCTCTATAATTTAATGACTTTTTAAAAAACTTGAATGAACTTGTTTTGCTGTGCACTGGTAGATTATCCACCCTTTCAGTTAGCACACCAGGCCCAGGAACTGAACTATTTGCAAAGTGCCATCAATGTTCCCAGCACAAGTGGTAATATTACGGTGATTTCCCAAAAAAATAAATAAATAAAGCAGGGTTTGGGCCTGGTTGGTAAATCCCAGGGTGGTAAAAGCCAGCCCGGGAAGTCAAAATTCATTGTCCTGCTGAAAAAATACCCTTCAGCAGAGCCAAGAATCAAGATGGGATTCGAAAGAGTTTTCCCTACCACAGCCATGTAGATGCTACGCAGAAGGAACAAAGTTGAGTCTTCAAGTCATTAGCCAGCATGGAAACAGAAGGGAGAAAAGAAACCTATTTATTTTTGCCAGTGCAAAAGCGAGCCGTGTTCTCCAAGCTAGCGCTGAAGACAGAAGGCACCTTTGGCAACAAGTGGAGGTTTTTAAGAAGGGATGGACAATCCTTTGTGTGGAATGGTATATGGCCATGCTGGTGAACCTATGGCATGCGTGTCACAGGTGGCACGTAGAGCCATTTGTGCGGGCACGTGAGCCCCAGCCAAACTTACCTGCACTGCACATGCGTGCACCTCCCAGCTGATTTTTGGACTGTTTGAGCCTTTTCTGGCCTCCCAGAGGCTCGAGGGAAGCCTCTGCAGCCTTTGGAGGCTGAAAAACAGGCCCGTTTTACCACTTCCGGTATTTCCGGAAATACCAGAAGTGATGAAATGGACCTGTTTGTTGCAGAGGCTTCCCTCGAGCCTCTGGGAGGCTGAAAATCAGCTGGGAGGCGCACGCATGCACAATGCAGGTAAGGGGATGGGGGGATCATACACACATTGCCTTCTGGGTGCTGGCCTGCGAGCGCGTGCATACGAGCGTGCATGTAATTTTCGGCGGAGGAGCCAGCCATCACTGGTATATAGGGTCTCCTGCTCAGGTGTGTGGGGGGGGGTTTGGACTAGAAGACCTCCAAGGTCCCTTTTTCAATTCATCTTGCCTGGGATGTCTCTGCTAACCCAGGAAACGCATGGAAGAAATAGCCCTCAAATCCAGAGCCATTTAAGGCAATGCATTTCAGGGACAACAGCATTTCCTCTTTTTTTTTTTTTTTTTTTTCACAGTATCTAGAAATCCAGGCGACTTCCAGTAACAAGTTACACAAAAGGGAAAAGTCGGAAGAGCATCGGGTTGCTCAATCTGAACCAGGTCGTTGGTCAAGTTCAGAGAATCAAAGCCAAAGGAACAAGCTGGGGTGGGGGGAAGAGAGAGAAAGAGAAAGAAAAACATTTTATATAAAGCTGTCTTTTTTTCCCTTTCTTCTCTCTCTCTCTCTCTCTCTCTCTCTCTCCCTCTTGACATACACACCACACTGATTAACCCACTTTCCCAGACTACGTGCCGTCTGCCGCGAGGGCTTAAGGCCTTGAAAAGAGCGAATATTCCAGACGCAGAGACAAAATAAACGAAACCTTGCCGCCCAAACATTCGACACAATTAGACTAAATTGTTGATCATTCCAAAGGGGCTTGGCAACGGGGAAAGGGAGCCAAGGAAGAAACAAACTTTGAAAGAGAGACTGAAGCCAGCTTTTTCGGGTTTCTTTTTTTCCTTTTTTTTTTTTTTTTGGTGGTCTCCAGAAAGCCTTTGCTCATATTAAACCAAAAACCCCCCCAAAAAAACCCTGAACCCATAGTGCACAGTTTAGAGGGGGGCAGGGGCTAAGGTTGAGTTCTGCCTACCACAAAACCCATCCAGGAGCTGAGGCAAGCCCTCCTTTTTTTTTTTTTTTTTTTTTTTGAGAGCCGCTTCCTTCAGCCTGGAAAGACGACCCACCGTTGTTTTCAAAATGGGTGTTTTAGTTAGAAATTCAAGGAGGGGAGGAGACACACATGGGTAGACAAAACAATTCCAGCTCATCCGTCTCTGGCTGGCCGGGAGCATTTAACAGGAAATCCACCTCAAACATCTCTCTGCTGGTTGCCTGGTTTGAGAAACGGAGACGGTTCGGGAGAAGTTCCGTCTCTTCCTCCTCCTCTTCTCGTCCCTCCGGTTGCCAACTCTGGGAAAGTATTCCACGATTGTTTAATCCCACCTCTTTGCTTCCAAAAAGCACAAACGGCTTTAAATTAAGCATACAAGTGGTGTCCACCTGGTTCCACCATGTTCCTTCCCGGTGTGCCAAGTGGCGATGGGAAGAACCCAACCCGTAGAGGTCAATCGTGGAAAGCAACGGTCACAGCAAACAGGCTAGCCTATCCTCGGTTCCGGATCCATCGGGATAAAGATGTAATATATTAAGTTTTCCGGAAAGAGCTCAAGGCACTTTAGACAATAGTCCCCTTATCATTTGGCCGGTGAGCCGAGGTGGTTTGCAAGAGAGCGGCTGGCTCCCAAGACAGTCAAGGAAGGTCCACGGCTTAAAGGTGGACCTCAATGTGGGACTTCCATAGTCCCAGGCTATTTATTTCTCTAATTTATATAACCCTCCATATCTCACAGGGAAGTGACTCTGGGTAGCGTATCACAAAGCTCTTGTGTTGAATGCCATGTCCCTGTTATGGAGGGAGGGGGCCACCTCTATCTCTCTGTGTGATTGTCTCTTTGTGTGTGTGTCTGTCTCTCTCTCTGTGTGTCTCTCTCTCTGTCTCTGCCTTTCTTCCTCTATCTCTATGTGTGCATCTCTCTCTCCCTCCCTCCCTCCCTCCCTCCCTCCCTCCCTCCCTCTCTCTCTCTCTCTCTCTCTCTCTCTCTCTCTCTCTCTCTCTCATATCTATGGCAAGGGTGTCCAACCTTGGCTACATTAAGACATGTGGACTTCAACTC
>BLBF01000057.1:3015904-3039151 GCA_015471245.1 Laticauda colubrina
CCCCCCCCCCATCCATCCATCCATCTATCCATTCATTCATTCTATCTATCCATTTGTTTGTTTATAGGGCCGGGGGGGGGGAGGGGGAAACTGTCCCTCTGGCCTTTCTTCCGGTTCTTCAGCGCAGGCCAAAAGGCTCTTTGATCTCCAGGCCAAAACCAAACCAGGGCTCTTCAGCAGAGCCAGTATCATTAGGCAGTGGTCAAAAAACAAATCTAATGCTTTTCAGTTCCAAATGTGACAGATTATTTAGTACCTGCCCAGTTGCCCAAGCGTGACCTGTATGACCATTGCCAACTTACTAACTCTCGGCCTTCCCTCCCTTGGTTCAACTCGCTTTACTGACTCATATCTCAAAAGAGAATTTGGTTACTTTGTCTTTATTTATTTTTATTTTTTTTCAGAACAGCCTACTCCCGAGGCAATAGCTCCTTCCTCCACTCAGAGAGGCATTTCACGAGAAACAAAGAATATCCCTACTTCCCGTGGAAAAGAGTGTTGGCTCCCATACACAGCAAGCAGCCACCTCTGGCTTGTCAAACAGAAGGCAAGGCTAGAGCCATCCTGGCTTCTCAAAGAATTAACACGAGCTGCTGGCTGATGGAAAGCCGCGCTTGAAAAAAGAGGGACAAGGCCACCCAGGTCTAGTAGGTTAGCACCCACCCCTTTCTCCCAGAAGAAGGAAATGTTTGGGGAAATGTTAAAAAGGCACGATAAAATATTTCCCCAAAAGAGAGAAATAAAAATCTTAAAGGAAACAGAAACAGCAGATAGTTTGGTATAAATATAAAGAAAGATTAGGCCAGCCTATCTGCAAGCCAAAAGACCTCCAGCTCCAGGGTGATGGGATTATCCTTCAGGGCAAAGCCAATAGAAACCACACAACAAAGCCCCTTCTTTGCATCAGCCCAAGCTTCAACCAAGCTTGACTGAGATAACCTACAAAATCAGCTATGGGAGTCTGACAGCAACCAATAAAATACATGCCCTTGCCACAGGAACAGGAAGCTCAAGGGCAAGACCCAAGAGAGGGTATAAATACTTCTCTCTCTGTCTGTCTGTCTCTCTCTCCACCATGTGTCCGGCTGCACCAGGACCTCAACCCCATGCAGTCCTGTCCATCAATAAACCCTCTTTCCTCTTTCTCCCTACTTGGAACTGAACCACATGGATATTTCTTCCAACACAGGGGACAGATCTGCTTTTCCATGGGGAAATGATTTCTATCCTGAGAATCAAGGTCCTTATGGTGGTGGGCCCTTGATCCAAGGATGAGAATGAGCGGATTCATCGCTTGGTCTGTGGGCTATTGTGTCTATGGAGATTCTCAATCATCCAGGTCATGATTGTCCCAAAAGTGATTTTCAAAAGGCAACCCAAGACTGTCTTGGGTTGTTGCTGTTTTTTTCTCCTTGAAAACATTCTTCAAAACTGAAGAAGCTTCTTAGATGAGAAGCAAAACCTTTTCAAGGAAAAAAAATGAAGAAAATCCAGTTGTCTTTTGGGAAGGGTGAGTTATGTTTTTGGCTTGAAGCATCTGGTTTAGTTTGGGGGGGGGTTTCTCTAAAAGGAGTCCCTCCCCAAAAACTGTTAGTCTGGGATATGGACAATTTCTAGAAATCCAGAGGCTTCAAATTAGCCAGCCATGTTAGGAGTCAAATAGCTGCCTGATCAGGCAATTTCCTTAAAGGCGCAAAAAAATGGAAGGTAATATTCAGGTCAATCATATTGCAGGAATCAGGCCTCAAACATTGGAAGCCTGGAATTAGGAAAAGAAGAAAAAAAAGAGTTTCCTGCTATAGGAAACTCAGCCAATGCTACATCAAAATATCTATATAATCTGGGCTGGATTGAGCTGAATTTTAAATGCCTTGCTTTGTTCCTTTTGTCCACTGCCTGCACTGTGGTATTAGAGGGAAGGGAGGGAGAACTAGGGAAAGAATTCTTGTTCTGTAATATTTCTGGAAAGCCTGAGCATCCTTAAAGACAATAAAAGGAAAATTCACTGGCATGGTTCCCCTACGGGCATAGTTTGGATAGGAAAAAGACAGGCCAGCTAGAAAGTTGGTTTTCACTCTCACTTTGTTAGGAGACAAGACTTTCCTGTTAACAATTCAAGTATTTTCAAGAGATGTCCATAATTTGAAATTATAGCAAGGGTGTTTCCTCCTTATAATGCACTGTGGCAACAACAACAACAAAAAGTCAGAACTGAAAACTAACTTCCTTTCCTCTGAATGCCTTTCAGACTTTCAGTGAGGTTCTGGCCACTTAGGCATCTCCTGGTGGTGACAATTCCTTCCAAAGGTCGGCAATGGCCCTGAGGTCTAGAAATTCCAGAATCTTCCCCCAAATTGTAGGCTGCTAGTTTCTGCAGGCTAGAATTGGGCATCCTCCGTTCCATCCCATTTGTAGGACCGTGTTTAAAGAAGGCCTTCAGAAGATTTCTTGGGAAGCAATTTTTGAAAAGTTTTAAAGTAGCTTTTCCCAAATGTGGCAGTTTGAAGGCAGGTGAACTTCAACTCCCAGAATTCCCCTGCCAGCTGATCCTGAAAAATGGCCTCTAGGAAACCCACCTTTACACCGTGTCCAATAAGCAAATAAACCCGTGAAATGAGAGTCCAGTTGAAATGGAAGGAAACGTTTCCTTTCTATACCAAAGTCTTCACCAACGCTCTCAATAAAGCACAGTTATATTTGTACACTCCAGGACAAGGATGGCACAGATAACAGATAATCAGAGTTGGGAGGGACCTTGTAAGTCATCTAGTCCAACCCCCCGCCCAAGCGGGAGACGCTACACCATTTCTGACAAATGGCAGTCCAATCTCTTCTTGAAAGTCTCAAGGCCGCCATCTGGGGTAGCAGAAATGGCAGCAATTAAATCACAAACTAATATTTCCTGGTTCCTAATTCTGCGTCACTCTTTGACCCGTCCATTTGCACACAAACCCACCTCCCACCTCCGGGCAACTAAGAACCTTGATCTACGTGTCTTTTGCAAGTTAACATTTAACAGCCATTACTACCGAATTCCAAGAAATTTAAAAAAATAAATAAAAATAAACTCTTCGTTGCCAACTAAGAGGAAGGATCAGGGAGAACTTCTGGGCTGGAACAGCTACTGCCCAGCCTGAGTTTCCTTGCTGTAGCCTCAAACTGGCACCAGCTTCAACTTTCTGGGATCCAATTTTTACTACTGCAAGTAATTTCTGAGCCTCCCCCACCAAACAAATAAGAATCTCACACATGGGTCAGTCCAAACAATTTGGCACAATTTAAATGTTTACCGGTAGTCCTCGACTTACAACAGTTCATCTAGTTTAGACGGCACTGAGAAAAATGACTTACGACCGCCTTTCCACACTTGTGACCTTACGGTCATGTGATCAAAATTTAGACGCTTGGAAACTGACTTGTACTTAAGACGGTTGCCTAACCCTAATCCTAACCTCCATGGGGAAGCCAAATTCACTTCACAAACGGGTCACTAACTCAACAAACGCAGTGATTTACTTAACAACTGGGGCAAGAAAGGTTGTAAAATGGGGCATAACACACTTAATAAGCCGTCTCCCTTAGCAACATAAATTTGGGGCTCAATTTTTCTGCCTGACCTCATTATGGATAGAAAGGTGGCATGGAAACTGATCTAATCCATAATCCTATTTTTTTTACAAGTCCTTAAACCAGCCTTCCCTTCCCTATCATCTCCTGATCGGTGGGGATGGTGAAAATGTCCCAGCACAGCAATGAATCAAAGGTAGAAATTCAACAGAAAATCAAATCCTCCTGTATTCTCAGTTTTTGGTCCTTTAGCTGTTGTAAGAATGGGTATAAATTCATTATCATCAAGAACAGCTATATCTCCTTTAGACAGAATACCAACCTTCCCCATAATTGTTCATTATCATAATTGCTACTGTGGTTTATTCTTTCTGGAAGGCAGGGGTTTCACCCTAATTCAGCAAATGCAAAAGCCGCACATACCTATCTGCAACGTTTGACACCTTATTCTCATTTCTACCTGGAGTGATACAGTTTAGCAGAGTATGTGAAGGTTGGGGGGCAAGAAAGGTAAGAAAATTTTGGAAACTCTAGTCCTATCGAGCTGCTGTCCCTTAAGAGAAAAACCTGTGGATTCTGGCATTAACCGAATGTATATTAAATGGAAGCTAGATGGTGGTTATTATTTATGACAGCAACAATAAAGAAAGAAAGACAAAGGGCATTGAGAAGGAGACTGTTTATTCCAAATATATTTGAATCTGCTTCAGGCAATAGAGCATCTATCTTTTAAGAGGCCCAGGGGATTTTCTTTATAAAAAAAAAAAAAAAAGATTTCTGCATTTGGGTTTTTGGTATTTCGACTCCAGGATACAGAATAGTAGGTAAAGGTGTACAAGCTTAATGGCCTAAGGAGGGGACTCTTAGTGATGAAAAGTGAACTTTTAACCTTTGCTTAAACAGAAGGCAGAGGGTTTTTTCCCCCCTTTCTTTGGATAGAATTGGGAATGTATTTGATGCCCTGCCATTTTTCTGAATTAAAAAAAAATGGTTGAGGAAGGATGTTTAGAAAGAAGTTAACGTGGCATTCCTTAAAGACTGGAAGACCTGAGACTCCCCCCCCCCCTATTTTTTTTTTTAAATGCATCTTATGGGATTGGCATCTTTTTCCAAAGGGAGTGAATTAAGGCCTTAAAAACGAAGGAAAATAGGAAACAAGCAAGGAGCTCAGCCCTTTCCTTTCCAGCTTCCTGGTTTTAACTAGACGAAAGGAGGGAGGGAAAGAAACCTTGTAAAAACAGCCTTTCGCCACAGAATTTTCCCTGGTTTTTGCCCAAAGAGAATCATAACAAAATCCCAGACTGTAATTGAAGTAAAACAAAAACAAAAAAAGAGAGAACTAACCCTTCGTCCAAAGCTTTAGAATTATAACGAAATCTTAGATCTGGCGGTGCGTTTCTGGTTTAGCCTTTTTCTGCAGTTATGTTCAACTTTTTTCTTCTTTTTCTTTTTTCTTTTGCATCAAGCCTTTAGTCTAAAGGGTTTTAGGAGGGATGTATTAAAAAGTCAGCTTCGAGTTCAGAGTTGTAAGCAAAACAACTCAGGGCGTGGAGAGCCGATATCCTGTTGGACAGCGGCCCAAAAGAACAAGGGGAAGGAGGGCTGGATGCCAACCAAACTTGCAAAGAATATTGAGCGTTTTGAAGAGCGATGGGCCTTAGGACAGGTAACGTTCTCCCCAATTTTCAGATTCTGTCTTAGAAGAAAAGGCTCTGTTAAATTTCCCAGGTTCTTTCTTTCAATCTGGGTCCCAGAGTTCAAGACAACAACCTGAAAGGGAAAATCGTTTTCATTCAAGGTAGGTTTGATCTCCCACCCTCCAGCGCATAGCTGCCATGGGTTAGGGAGTAAACTTGAAAACTGAGCAAGGAAGACGGCTGAACTTCTTTTCCCTGCAGTCCTACCAATAACCCCTAGTTTGCTTTTATAGTGGGATCATATTTCCCACTTTTTGTCCCGCTTCCCTCTTTTCTTCCTCCTCCTCCTCCTCCTTCTCTGCTTTCATTTTTTTCCCCTCAAAGGGAAAAAAATATTATTCCAGGCCTGGCAGATATGTGTATTTTCTTTCTTCCATAGAAACCGACCAAACAGTGAATCTTAGCCAGGCCCGAGAAATTCAAACAGCGAAGGGAAGGAGAGAAAAGAACGCAGGAGAAAGATCCAGAATGTGGCAAAATGCCGGAGGAGGGGGTGAACTCAACTTTGCTTCCCCTATGGAAATGCAATTCAAGTCATAAAAGAAACCTTCTATAAAAACTGGAGGGTTGGTGGGGGGGGGGGAGAGAGAGAGAGAGAAATGGTGAAGACAGAAGGAAACTCAAGAACTCATCCGCACACACTACAGAGAAGAAGTCGTAGCCATATCAAATTTTCTTGCTTTGGGGTGTTTTTTCTTTCTTTCCCTTCCCTGGTGGCTGAGAATTTGAGGCCCTTCCACTGTGGGGAAGGGAATCAGACTGTGGGGCCTGCAGTGTCATGTTAAGAATATACAACCATTGCGTGCTACAAAGCTAAGTCGAGCTGCACTGTTGTTGTTTTTTACTTGCTTTGGGGGTTTCAGCTCTGAGAATTAGAGACATTTGGCCCCGTCGAGGGTTTATTCATCATCCCAATAGGGTCACCCCACTTTTCCACTCCCGGGTGGGGGATTTAAAAAGCACACATGGAGAGGAGAAGGCAGCGGGGGGGGGGGGAAACACTGGAAAGAGCCAAGGTGTTTCCTCTCTTGGTCATTCTCTTAAAATGCTTTTTGGAGACAGCAGACCGAAGGGACGCACAGAAGAAGCAGACAAGCCAGTCAGCTAGGTACGTGACCTAGTTTGTCTGTGGCTTCCAATATTGTTCTTTCCTCCCGCTCGGGCGAGGGAATGCCCGTGCAGTGACGGAAAGCAGCTGAGATGACTCGAAAAAGAGGGCTGTTTGGGGAAGAGTGGAGAGAAGAGGCCAGAATCACCACTTCTATGTGCTCCACCGAAGATTGCCCAAGCATCTGTTTCCATCTGGGCCCTAAGAAGCACATTTATTTATTTATTTTGCTTACACCAAAAGTCCTGGGTTCAAGAAAGACGCAAGGAACAGGCGGAAGGAAAATGTGGGGAAACGCTTCAGACATGGTGGGTCTGATTTGGCCATAGAGAAAGCAACAGAAGGGGCCTCCCTCCTTCAAACCCCTCCTTTCCCTCCTCCTCGCTCTGCTGGAAAGCTAATGGCTCACTCCAGAAGGCCGAAATGACTGTTTCAACAGACCCAAAGGGGCCAGAGGTTTCTCATATCCTGAGCGTGTCCAAGATTTATGTTCCTTTTTTAATAAATATATGCACCACCACTTGTCCAAATCATGTCTCAATTTTTAAAAATTGCATAAACTATCTAAGAGTGATACCGTTGCCACCACTCCCACGGCTACCTGTGATTTTATTCAATCCGTGCATTTCCCGGTTGGAATAAATTCAGCTTTCATTTAAGTTTCTGACCTGAACTAGCTTGAATCATTACAAAGCAGCCTTCCCCATCCTGAGCCTGCCCAGATGTTACAACCCTCACCCCAAACATCTGGAAGGTACCAGGCACTGAGAGGTTCTGTCACTGGACAATGAAATCTTTTACGTACCATATTACCCCGAGGACTCAAAAGTGTGTGTGTATGGGGGCGTTTCCTAGTTTTACCGCAAGGAACCGCTGGCTCAGAGGTCTTGAGCAAAATTCCTTGGGTTTCATTCGTGTGGCTACATCGGCATCTTGGTTTGCAAATAATGACTGGATTCAGGTACCAGAACCAAACTAACCACCTTGTTTGCAATGTGCGATACGAAAGAAGAAACTTATATGAAAGACAAGACAATGGTCATCCTCTGAGGATAAGAGGTAGACTAGATACCTTTGATGATGTGCTAGACAGACAGACAGATTTGCACGCTTCCGTATTTTAAGGATAACACTTTCTTAAGCACCCGCCAAACTAATCATACTTAAAAAATCACCCAAAAATAAATTGAATTGCTTTCATTACTTCCTGCTCAAAATATTCTCCCAGCAACTGCAGCTGGGATATCATAAAGATACTTGTTTATTTCTCTCTCTCTCTCTCTCCTTTTCAATTTACGCCTGTATTTATGAGAAAAGGGGAAAAGCAACACCCACCCATTCTAAGTTAAGTTCTAAGGCTCAAAATCCAATTTAATCACTTTACATCCAAGCATCTGTCTTGGAATTCACAATAGCAACACACTTTTTTGGGACACAAATTGCAGGGAAATGGCTAGGTCAGGACTTTAACAAAATATTTTTTTGAGGTGACCGCAAGGTTGTATTGAGCCATTCCCTCTGGTGTTATACCTGCACACAAAGTCACAATAAGCGACTGCACTTGTTCCCCGCCAATCTTCCCCATCATCCACCAGTGAACAAGGAAATGACATGAAATAGACTGAATTATTCATGCAGGGATGTCCAAACTTGGCAACTTTAAGACATGTGGACTTCAACTCCCAGAATTCCCAGGCCAGTATGCCTGGCTAGGGACTTCTGGGAGTTGAAGTCCATATGTCTTAAAGTTGCCAAGTTTGGACACCCCTGTCTTAAAGCAAAGAGAGCCAGGTCTATTGGTTAAAGCATCAAGCTAGAAACCAGGAAACTGTGAGTTCTAGTACTGCCTTAGGCAAAAAAAAGCCAGCTGGGCAACTTTTGGCCAGTCACCAGGGGACTGTGAGTTCTAGTCCTGCCTTAGATATGGAAGTTCCTCTTTCTCAGTCCAATTCAATTCACGGGGTTATCCCGTAATTAGGGGCGGAAATAGGAAGGGGAAGGAGTATTGGGCATTCTCTGTTCTTCCAGGACATTTTGAGCCTACACTCAGCAATTATTTACCCTTCCCAAAATGGTGTATCCAAAGGCCTTCATGATGCCTTCATAAAGCAAGTGGCTGTTTGGGGCAGCCCTACTGAAAACGCACCTCATGCGTTGTGGAAAGACTCACTGGCATGTATTTGATTATTTTAGCCCCAGCAGAAGTCTTTTGACTTCTTCCCAGGTTGTTAAATCTTCATCCCTGCTGCAAAGGCCCCTAATTAATTTGATTTCTGCTATCCAGCAGCTGTTTTAATCAACCATATGAATTTTATTGTTCCACTAGGTTTATCCCCACCATCGCTGGTTGCTGTTGTTGGTCTTCGGTAAGGGAGGCCATAGATGCTACCTTCAAAACATGACATTTGTTTATTTAAATAATGTCTTCAGTACGCTTGTATTCATGTGGTTATTCATTAAATTAGTTAAAATTGCATTTATTTGTGGCCTGTCTAGGAAAAGCCTTTGTTCTGAAAAATTACTGTACCGGCTAAACAAGCAGCATGAAAATAAAATATACAGTCTCCTTGGTTGATCAAAACTTACGCGGAAAACCCTGAACTGCGTGAACTTAGGTAGTCCTCGAATTATGGAAGCTCACTTAGTGACTGTTCCAAGTTACAACGGCACTGGAAAAAAGTGACTTACGGCCGTTTTTTCAGACTTACAACTGTCGCAGCATCCCTGGGGTCACATGATTGACATTTGGATGCTTGACAACCGAGTCACATGTACGACGGTGGGGGACACGCGATCCCCTTTGGCCAAGTCAGTGGGGGAGCCAGATTCATTTAATGACAGTGGCAAGAAAAGTCGTAAAATGGGGGCAGCATTCACTTAACAACCATCTTACTTAGCCATAGAAATCTGGGGCTCAATTGTGGTCATAGGTTGAGAACTACCTGCAATGGCAACATGCCCTTGGGTCTAGGTTGGGTGAGTCTAGACCAGCCACTAGGCCACTTTTAGCCTGGCAGACTTCAACTCCCAGAATTCCCCAGCCACGTTCACAGAACGGACATTGTGGCTTAAAACACAGTGTGGTTCCCACACTACCCGAGGACAACAGCTGTTTCCCAAAGGGACTATCCCACCGCCCAGTTTCCAGGTTTGTGCAACCCCAGAGGCGATGGGTCCCCTCCTTTGCCAACGTCACGTGGGAACCGTCCTTAGGATGCTATCCCAATTATTTCCATCTCTGGGAGAAAAGCAACTCAAGACGCACAGAGGAAAGTTGCGCCAGACGGTTTGCAGAGGAGAATGATAAAAATGCAATGAAGGCCTTGCCAATTTGGGCCAGGGCTTCTTCATTCATCCTCTCTAAAGCCAAAGGAGGCCCGTCGCAATGAGCTGTCCGGAACCCAGCCCCAAATTTTAAAAAAGGATCTCAGGGCGAAGGCAGAACGTGCCATTAGGAAGCCATTAAAAAGCCATCAGAGACGAGGAGAGAGAGAGATGCACCCGGGCGCTTTCTGCCTCTTGTCCTCTTCCTAACCTCATTCTGGGCCATTCCTTTCCAGATAAATATCTTGCACAAACAAAATTACCTTTGATTGCACCAGCCGCTGAACTTCTTCTTCTCCGGAGAAGAAGTTCCCACTGCAGGGAGTGGTGTTGCCTTGCCACACAGACGTAAACAAAGGGGAGCAGACGAGAAAAACAAGTTTTAATTAAAGCCACTTCGGTGTAATGAATTTTCCCTTTCTGCTTGTCCACACTGTTTCTTCTAAAGGCACTTCTGAAGGAGTACAATGCTCTACAGACTGGGCAGGGAAAGGGAAAAAATAAAAAAGAAGAAGAAGTCGCCAACCCCGCACACCTCCACAAAGGTGGAACTTCAAAGATTTTCCTTTGGGAAAAGAAACAAGCAAGCAAACAAACAAGCTTCTATCCCACACACTCCAGTTTGTGCTGGAGGGTAAGTTTATTACTGAAAAGGAAGAAGCATCACTGGAGGTGGAAAAACAAGAAGGAAGACAGTTACGTTGCCCAGACAAAACAAACAAACACACAGATCAGGAGGAAACTAAAGAATTGATATTATAAATAACCACAGATCATCATCATATATAGGCTAACCTCGGCTCCTCTCTTTTTGTAACCTTCCCGCCATCTTTTGCTTTCTTCCCAGTTTGGCTTAATGGACTGTTCCGGGGTCTTCCTTGGGGACCCTAAAACTCCCTCCACACCCCCAACGTGTCTCATTGGGAAATCGGGGAAGCCCCACTCCAAATGAAATATTCTTCTTTTAAAAAGAAATCAAAAAGGAACCCTGCATTGGGTTTGTACAATAGGCTAGACGAGGGTTAAGGCCTGTGGTCGCCTGTGTTTCATCGATCCAAGAAACGGGGCGTTGTGGGTGTGTCCATCCAGACTTAGAGTAGTGTGTGCTTTGCGCAGCCTGCCCTGGAATAATCCAGTGGAGAAGGCCCTATCGTCAAAGAAATATGTGCTCACAACAAAAAAATAATGGCACTGCATCTTCCCTTGTCCACTTTAAAAACCACATTGTTTCCTTGATAACAGGCGTGTGAGGATAGGTTGCCAAGATCTAAAACTCACTGGAAGTTGACACCATACACTGAAAACACACAAACCCAAACCCAGATTTTGTGTTGTTTTTTTTCTTTTAAAAGACAATGAAGTGGCCAGGAAGGAAAGATTCCTCTCTTAAATTTGATTGACAGTACCAACTCCGCACATGACCCAATTCTTACTTCTGATCTGCACCGGGTTTCCCAATGCATGGAAGCGAATTCTTGGTGTGCGACTTGCAGGCAAGTGGGAAAGCCTTCACACAACCCCCAAACCCTCCTGACACCTATTCCCCGCCCTGTCCCACCCCCACTTTCCCTATAACAGGTTGCTGCAGCAGCAGCAGCTAGAAGTTTTGAAGTCTAGTCAGGAGGTGAAAAGCACAGACTGGCTCTTCTGTTTTCAGAGCTTCCCTCCCTCTGCTTCCTTTTAACTGCTGCTGCCAGTTTCCTGGCCCGTCTGACGCCTTTGCATTGACTCATTTTTCAGACTTTTTAAAGTCACAGGGAGACATTTTGGGTGAAGAGCCTTACGGGCAGCTAAGAGTTCCCAGGTCGTAGACTGTGTGCAACCGTGGTCTCATTTGAGCCCAAAAAAAAAAAAAAAATGGCACCGTGAAATCAAAATAAATCATGGTTGAAAACTGCTTCTGGGTGACTCAGAAAACAAAGAGTAAAAATCATGTTATAAGAAACCAAAGCTAACAAGGGCACTAAAATCCTGGGGGTGGGGGGAAACATGTGTTTTGAGTTCTCTCCTAAAAAGACTTAAGAATGAGGCATATACTTCAACTCCAAATACCACTGATTCCCCCATAAGGATGAGTCGACCACCCCCCCCCAAAAAAAGAGAAAGAGAGAGAGGCTAAAAAGGATACTGAAGTCCAATAGATGCCCAGCAAGCCGGGCAAAGACGACCTAAGAATGTGGGATAAACCGTATAAAAGGAAGGAAAGAAGACATAAAACAGATCCAGATGCCAAATATTGGGCTGTATGTCTAAAATTAAGAATCTATCTTTCTCAGATATCAACACAGACAGTTGTCACTGGCAAGAAAATGATGGAATTATGTTTTTTGGATATGGATATATATAGTCTATGGCAGGGGTCCCCAACATGCCAGAAACTGGGCCATGCAAACATGCGAAACCATGCTCCCTCCGGCCCAGTGGAAAAGCCTCTTTCCACGGAACCGGTCCCTGGTAAGGTTGGGGGCCACTAGTTTACTATGTCAGGGCAGCTGCATTAAGTTTATGACCTGTGGACTTCAACTCCCAGAATTCCTGATGAATGAGCATGGCTGGCTCAGGAATTCTGGGAGTTGAAGTCCACAGGTCTTAAAGGGGTCATAGTTGCCCACCTGTGGTTTACCAGTTTGTTTGGACACACACTCGTTCATTCACTGGACTCCATGCCAACCAAGAGTGGAAGAACCTGATGCCACAGTCAAGCCCACTGCCTAATTTTTGGCAGTCACATATTTTTTTTCCCCCTCTCTGGAGGTCCTGGGACACAGAGATTGTAAACGTCCAGTCTTCGAGGCCGCAGTTCTGGAGGATAGCCAGCTCTGGACAGCTGTGCAAAAAAAGCACACAATTCTTCAGCCTTGCCCAGCAAAATTTCTCCCCGTGGTAGGAAAACACTGCTTGAAAAAACACAAGTTGGCTCTGTCACAGATTCAAGAAAGCACCCTGCTGCCAGCCACAACTACAAGTCCCATAAATCCTTGCCAGCGTGACATCCTCCCATATTTATTTAGCTGGACTCTACAAATTCCAGAGAGGCCTTTTTTTGTAAGCAAATAATCAGAAGAGAAAGGGCATTTGGGTGAAATGGTGCTTGCTTGGTGCTTATCTTACGTACTTTTCAATTCCAGGTGAAAGTATTTTCCAATTTCCTAAATACAGTATTTTACTGGCTTATAGGGCAGAGCTGGTGAGTTTATGCTGTGTTTTTTTTTTACTGCATTTATTTCCACAACTGTTTCATGCTATTCCTTTTTATCTCTGCTACGCAGCTATTTTGATTGTTTAATCTACAGTAGTTTCATTTTATAGCACATGGCTTTTAAAAGGCTAGCACGCCCAGCTGCCAGGAACACTGATTGAGAAATAGTACGAGAAAAATATCATCGAGGAATGGAGTATTTGGCTGATGTTGATGAGTGTTTAAAGTCCAAAGGTCTGGAGCACGTCTGGTTGTGTCAAGCCTAACAATCAAAACAGAAGCACTGGCTGTGTACAAAAACATAAAGTACCTTACTTCAGCAAGATTAACAACAGTGCCAATTTTTGGTATCTGACTTTTTAAAACAAATTGGCTTGGAAAACCCACTTAATTTATTCCAAATATGAAAATCAACGTGTATATCAAATGAGAAAGAAAGGCATCAACATAGTATTCAGAAAAGAATATTCAGGGTTGGGGTGTTTTGTTGTTGTTTTGATATTCTTAAAAAATCTAAAATCAAGTCAGTCTTCTGAAACCATTGTTTCAAAAGCCTTTGAGCGCTGAAGTTTTTGGGATTATTTTTTTTTGCATGGCCTGTATTTTCAAGTGAACTGTGGCAACTGATTCTTCTATAGCACGTAAAATAAGAAAACGTCCTTGGTGGGATCTTATGATGCAGTTCTTGGCCCAAAGCCTATGTGTGATGGGAAAACTGAATACACACTGCATGTTTTCTCCTCCGTCCTAATTTGAAGGATGGCACTGATCTCAGATAGCATGGATAAGGATATATTCAAAAAAAAACCAAAAAAATTCTGACCTGGCAAATTCACTGGCATGCAATTCCTCTACAAGAAAACTGCGGGATTAAATCCCGAAGCCCTCTGCCTCTGTAATCCAGATGTGAGGATTGGGTGCAGGAACACAGAAGCTACACCACAGCTTGCGGGTTCTGTCTAAGAATGGACAGAGGCAGAGGAATGAAACACTTGCCCACCCAAATACAAGATTGTACCCCAGCATCCTAAAAACACGCCCCTAAAAGCACCTCCAATTTCAATTTTAGCACCTCAGAATTGCCCAGATTGTAGGCAGGAAAAAATAAAAGAAAGGAAAGAAAGGAAAGAAAGGAAAGAAAGGAAAGAAAGAAAGAAAGAAAGAAAGAAAGAAAGAAAGAAAGAAAGAAAGAAAGAAAGAAAGAAAGAAAGGAGGCAGCTGCTGTTGCCAGTGTAGAAAACCACCCTAGAGAAAACTCTGCCATGCCAGCCGGAGGAAGTGATTAAAAATTAAAGCAAGCTGCGAGATACAGAAAGCTGGAAGGGCGTGTGACTGCCACGACTTTCAACTTCAGCTTTGTAAATGAATCTCACCCTGGCTGCACAGATCTCCACCCAGATCTCATGGAAGGAAACTCGGGGCGGGGGGGGGAATCATTTCCCACCCCCACCCCACTCTGTCCTCAAAAACACCAGCCTTGGGCCTTCCTTTCCCCCACAATGAAAGGGCTGAAGGCAAGGAGCAAGCCCCTGACCCATCTTACGGAGGGTGATTTGAGATTTGGCTGCCATGTTATCGGAAAAAAAAGACTTTGGAAAGAGTGCAGAGGAGAGCAGTGGAAGATGAAGAGGGGGTCTGAAGGCCAAAACATTCGAAGAAGAACAGTTGCAGGAATTGAGTAAGTCAACTTTAATTACGAGAAGGAGTAGGAGCAACATGATAGCAGTCTTCCAGTACTTGAGGGGCTGCCATAAAGAAAAGGGAGTCAAGCTATTCTCCAAAGCACTTAAAGGCAGGACAAGAAGCAACAGGTGGAAAATAATCAAGGAGAGAAGCAACCTAGAAATTAAGGAGAAATCCCCTGACTGTTAGAACAATTAACCAGTGGAACTGCTTGCCACCAGAAGTTGTCGGTGCTCTATCACTGGAGGTTTTTAAAAAGAGGTTGGACAGCCTGAAATGGTATAGGGCTTTCTGCTTGAAAAGAGAGTTGGACTAGATGACCTCCAAGGTCCCTTCCAACTCTGTGGTTAATTCCTTCCAGGTTCAGAGTTGGGGAGGGTGGATTACAGAAGGTCGGGGCCTTGAAATAGCTTGAACAATTATACTGGCCAACCATAGGGGTGGATGTGGGGAGGGGAGGCCCAGCTAGAATCCAATTCTTCTTTCGAGGCTCATTCTTCCGCTAACCCTGACCTTTTTTTCCACTCAATTATCTGAAATCCATCATTAAAGTCCTGCCCCCCCCCCCCCCAAAGGAAAGCTACAAGTCTCAAGGTTTTTTTTCTCTTTGCTGGCGGGGCAGCTGGGGTGCAGGCAACAGAATGCTGAGACCCAGCAGGGAAAGTGGGAAGGCTTGGAACAAATAAAAAGAAAGGTTGTATAGCCTCTCTCTCTCTCTCTCTCTCTTTTCGCCCCCCTCCCCTTTTTTTTTTTTTTCTTTCTTTCTTTTTTTGTCCTCCTGGCCCTCTTTTCTTCAATGCAGCTAATTCTGCAGTAATAAAGCATTAACAATGACCGTGCCCGGGTTCGCTCGGCTTCGAGCATATGAGGTTTACATCAAGTGAAGCAAAGAAGAGGAAAAGCAACCCACGCGGGTTTAGGCACCACCGAGCTGTGCAAATGTAGCCGCTGTGGTTTGTAAAACTTCACTTGGTGTGTGTAAGGGTTTTGTGCAGGCAGCCAGGGTTTCAGGCAGCTGAAACCAGGCTTAGCAGGATGTCCAAACCCAGTCAGGAGGGGAGCCCAAAGATGAGGCTTTGCGCTTAACCTCAATATTCACACTCAGAAATGGAATACAAAAAACACGGCGGCCCATGTTACTGTGGTTTCTATACAAAAACAACGAGGACAAGAGGGTTTTTTTTCTCTTTTCTCTGAGTTTTTCTTCTCTTCTCTCCTCCTCTTCTCTTCTATTTTCTCTCCTCTCCTCTTCTATTTTCTCTCCTCTCCTCTTCTATTTTCTCTCCTCCTCTTGTATTTTATCTCCTCTTCTCTTCTTTTCTCTTCTCTCCTCTTCTCCTCTTCTATTTCCTCTTCTTTCTTTCTCTTCTCTTCTCTTTCTCCTTCTGGATAATTAGCCATTGGACCTTACCAGGGCCATTTTGCAAAATTGTTGACACCCAAGGCGGGGATGTAAAACGTTTCTCAATGTGATCTCTGGATCCTGAGGGTTTCTCTCTCTCCCCCCCCCCCCCCCTTTTTTTTTTTTGCCATTCTAACTTTGTGAGGGTCACTTCAGCTGAAAGATGACTAACCTCAGGTTAACCACAGACACTGCGCCACACCCTCTTAGCCGAGAGACCATGCCGAAAAAGCCTTGCACATTTCTGTTCTTTCTGGTACAGAGGAACAGTTTAAAAATGAAACAGGCTTCTTAAAAATAGCCCGAACATTCAGGGATTCCTCGCCACCTCTGCCTCTCCTTTCTCCCCCTCCAAGGGGCCTTTTTAAAAAAAAAAAGAAAGAAAAGAAAACCATCATCCATTACAGTCATTTCCCTAAACGAGTCAAAGCCGCTTCTGTTCGGCTTGCAAAAAGGTCTTGACCTGTGACCTCTGCCCCCTCAAATCCCTCCAGCAAACCCCCTCTCTTCCAATATTTTATGGGGCTGCGTAGCCTGGTGGGTCATAAAATGGCCAAGAGGCTGGGGGGCTGGCTCCATTGTGGAGAAGTGCCAGATTGGATTGCCCATGTTTAAAAAAAGAAAAGAAAAGAAAGGAAGGAAGGAAGGAAGGAAGGAAGGAAGGAAGGAAGGAAGGAAGGAAGGAAGGAAGGAAGGAAGGAAGGAAGGAAGGAAGGAAGGAAGGGGAAAGGTGATGGGCTTTGGGGGTTCATCCCCAGAGGAAAGTTTTAGAGGTGCTGAGGAACTGACAGTTAGGTAGCCAGGGCAGAGAAAACGTGACCAGCTCAAAGAATTGAGGTTTTCTTTGAATCTCTTAAAATGTTCGGGAAAAATTCTTCCTAAATAGGGCTCTCTCTTTCATAGCTTGTGGATTCTTTTTTTTTTTTTTTCTCCCCATTGTATGGTAAAGGTGTTCATGTTGATCCCAGCCAAAGCAACTGAAAAGTGTTTTCATTTGTAAAAGAGAAACTGTGGATCAAGTGGGCTTCCAATCCCTCCAAAAAAAGGTTCTGAGTGGTTTTGCCAAAGAAGTTTCAAGAACTGATCCAGGTGTGCATTGTTTTACTGCCCGGCTGGTGCACAGGTTCCAAAGGAGCACAATTTTGCTAAATTAATTCAAACACACTTTCTACTTCAAACATGAACCCGTCTTAATTGTTTATTGCTGAGCGTAGCACACCACTTAATTACTTCGCGCCACTTAGAAATATTCATTTGTTTTTCAAGGATTTTAAGAGCCGATTTATTTATATATTCTCCCTCCCTCTCTCTCTCTCTCTAGATTATTTATTTATATATTCTCTCTCCCCCCCCCTTCCTCCCCTCCCTCCCTCTTTAGATTTTAAAAAGACACAAAAAAGCAGATACAGGAAATTTTAGTCCCTTCTTCCAGAGTGATGTCCTTGTAGCGTTGTAAAATGCAATCCCATCTGTAACTTTTAACAAGATCCCAAAGAACCCCCTTCCTCAACTATTTCTTCATTCACTCCCTCCTCCCTCTGTTCTGTTGAAAAGAAGCTCTACGTTTCATGAAAGCCTGGCTCACACATCTGAAGCTGTGGGTTCAACGTGCCGAAGATTTCCTATACCCAATCAATTCCAGATCTAGTTTTGCAAAACAGAAAACCTGCTTCAGGTAGGTCAGGCTATTTCCCATGTCACGTGCCAAAGGAGCCTTTTAGATATTTCAGTCTGCAAATCCAGTAGGGCTTAGCCAACATGGTATGGGGTAAAAGGCTTGTGGGAGTTGTTAACCACACCATTTTTGTACAGGTGCCAATGGGGCAGAGATGAGGAGAGCCTGGAATCTCCCTGATATAATTTCAATGGCATCTTCCACGTTGCTTTACCCCTGGCTAAGGTTGTCTGGGGGCTGCTGGGAGTTATAGCCCGGCTGCTGGGTTTTTAAGCAAGGGGGGGGGGGGGGTTGGGGGGGGGGGGGGGGGGGATATAGCGTGGGTGCGGGGTTTTTAAGCAAGGGGGGGGGGGGTTTGGGGGGTGGAGGATGTGAATACAGATAGTATAGAGTAGTCCTTGGCTTATGACCACAAGGGAGCTCATTGTTCTTAAGTGAGATGTTGTTTCTGTTCTTAAGTGACTTTTGCCTGACTTTCCTTGTCTCGGTTGCTAAAAGTTAATCACTGCAGTTGATAAGTTGGTAACCTGGTTGTTAAGTGAATATGGCTTCGCTTGCCAGAAGGTCACCAAAAAAGGGGATCATGCCACACACACACACACACACACATACACACACACACACACACTGGGGACACTGCGACTCTCATAAATATGAACCAGTTGCCAAGCATCTGGATTTGGGTCACGTGATCATGGCAATTGCTGCGAAGGCCGTAACTGTGAAAAAAGGTCATAAGTCCCTGTGATGACCCAGGGTGGGATGCAAAATAAACACAGTCACAAAAACAGGTGAAGCCCCTTTTATTCCTTCACTTTGCTTCCAAGCTCCAAATATTCTTGACTGGAGACAAAAAAAAAAAACTCCCCCACAAACAGTTACGAAAAGGAAGCAATGCCGTTTGAACTAAAATGATTTTATACATAAATAAATAAAACATGATTTTGTGGATTTTGGGCAGGTCAAGGCAAACTAGGGCGAGGGGGGGAGCTGATGTCCTAGGACAGCAGCTAGACTACAATTCCCAGCATCCCCCTGGTAGCTCAGCCAGAGGTAAAGGAATGTGGAAGTACATCTGACAGATTCCAGCTTCCCCCATCGCTTCTACCTCTGGCCAAAACCATCTGATCGAAGTGTCCATTTTGTGCAAACTTTGTGGACCAAGCTTCCTGCTGTCTGATTTTGGCTGGGGTCAGGGTTTCCAAAGGCTTTTTCTGCAGATACGGGAGGGCTGGGAATGGTGTTGCTCCAGTCCCAGCCCTCCCGTATCTGCAGCGCAGCGTCAGCTAATCCTTTCGGAGGCAAAGAATGGGATTGTAGATGCTTTCTCCCCCCCCCCCCCCCCAATCCTGCTTTGGAAAAACCGAGACTAGCTGCAAAAAGGCTGATGCGGCTCACAAAGATAATCTCCCTAAAAGACCAGAAAACGTGTCTCCTTCCCCCTGTGGAAAGTGGAATCCCTCGAGACACCCCCTTCCAGTGCTTTTCTCTTTAACCCCGATGTGCACGTTGCAGGCTTTGGGAGTCTCGCTGCCATGTTTTCCCACGTTCCCAGGGGAACCATGTGCGATCCGAACGGTTCATAGCCTGACGAGTTGCTGCTGGAGGAGCATGGCTGATTTCCCAGGAGGATGCCGGTCTCAGAGGTATCCCTTTGGCAGCTGTGCAGGGCACTTCGGCAACCTAACAGCTGTTCACTGCTCTAAAGTGATTTCGGCAAGCACATTGATTGTATTTGGTTGTTTTGTGATAGGGTAGTTGCTGTTGTTGTTACAGTTGTTATTATTTAATCTTTATAGTGAGATTCACAGTCTTTGGGGCTGGTTGGTAGCTCAACAGCTCGAGTCCTAACCAAGGACCTAGGAACTGTTCAGGTAGCGTCAGAGGATAAAAGCTGTTCCAAGTAGCGTGGTTTTTTTGTAGAATCAGGGTATTCAAGTCTGATAAATTCACGATTTCCAAATAGCAAGGTAACCCTTTAGGTATTGCTCCAAGGGCTCCAATTAAAATTGGGATAACACACGATTTGTTTTTCCAAAGCCTCTCAACTTCAATTTGTAAGTCCCGCTACTTTGTGATTTTTTTCTCGCTGTGTGTCTACAATTCATGCATCACCAGGTATTGCAATGTCAATGAACCAAACCCTTTTCTTCTCAACTATTGTTATGTCAGGCGTGTTATGGGCCAAGTGCCTGTCAGTCTGAATTCTGAAGTCCCTTCCCCCAGGCACAGTCGAAAAGCGACCATTTCTGAAATGGCAAATGGAGGAGTGGCTGACAAACCCAGTGCGAAGGATGTGTCAGCCCTCCCAGGCAAAACCAGACAGGAAACATGACAAAATGAGCGAATTCTGCTATACAAAATGTTCAACCTCCATTTTAAGTAGCTGATGTCCATCACAGCGAGTCCTTATTAAGTTTCTTCCTCTGACCCTTAAGCCACAAATTCCACTATAGGATCGTGGTTGGCTAACCTGCCTTTTCAAACACCCTAGATCTCTGCAAGTTTTAGCTTACACAATTCTGTTCAAATTCACAACCGTAAGGGATGGGTGCCAGGGGTGACCAGCAGGTTCTGACCAGTTCTGGAGAAACAGTAGCAGAAATTTTGAGCAGTTCAGAGAACCAACAAATGCCACCTCTGACTGGAGATTTTGCAGTATCCTTCCCCTGCCACACCCACCAAGCCACATCCACAGAACCGATAGTAAAAAAAAATTGAATCCCACCACTGGGTGCATATCTGTGCATACAAATGATGCCCCCCCCCCCCAATTATTTTAGACAGTTACACCATCTTTGCTTACACCATTAAGTTCAGGAACTCCAATAGTGCACCGTTTCTTCACCAGCACTGCAAACATCTCAAGTGTGAACTGCAAACTTAGTCTCTTGTCATTACAGGAAATCTAACTTTTTGTGCAGACATGGGTGATGATTTTCTAGACAATTTCTATTTTATTCTTTTGCTTTTTTTGTTCTCCAGGAAAGCAATTGTCAAAATGGTTTATCCTTGCAGGATTTTTTATGCCCTGGAGAGATGAAGAGAGGGATAGATAGATAGATAGATAGATAGATAGATAGATAGATAGATAGATAGATAGGTAGATAAATATAGATGGACGGACAGACAGACAGATGTAAACATCCACTGTGGTTGCTATTTAAGAATGACTAACATTAGATTTACTTCACGGATAAATGTGCTTAACTTTCCATGACTTGGCAAAATCAGCCATGTTAGTGAACAGAAATTGGCAATTCAATGACTTGAATCACAATTTATTCACCAGGATTGTCCAATTGCTGTTTTTGAGTTGAATTGCTCAGATGAACTGTCATAACAATGGAGGGATGTTTTTTGTTTTTTTTACTACCGAGGAAGTCGATTTCACCCAACAGGATAAGCATCGATAGGGACCAATGAGATTGCAACCTGCCAAAAGGCGTTATGCAATAGAAAGACAGGAATCAAATAAACACAGCACAGGCTTAAGTCAGTAATATAATGGCACTTACCTGTGTGAGATCCAGCAGTCCAAAGAGAGAGGGGTGACAACAGATGGAGCCAAAAAAAGAAAGGAGGAAGAAAGAGAGAGAGAAAAAATGAGTTATTTGGGTTCTCTCAAGGACATGGTTTTAAAAACTTAACCCATGTTACAGCAATTTTAGAGCCAATGAAAGTTGCAAAATTCCCAGGAATTAATTAAGCAGTAAGAGTTCTTAGAAACTCCTGCTATTGCAGAATTTTATTTCAAACCTAGTTGGCTTAATGAAAGCACTCCCCTAATAGGTGGATCTGGTAGTTTCTAGTTTCTAAGATTGCTGTGGTCAGGATACGTAATGCCTAGTCTTTTAATATTAAAAAAAACAGGATATCAAATGGCTTCAGTCCATTGGATGGGCAAGGTGCAAAAATATTCAGTGCAAACCCAGAGTCCTTTTTGCAACAATATTTTTTTCAGGGAGATGGGATGTTTTGGCTTTTTCCTTCCAGGTCCCTTTTGAAATTAAAGAGAAATTTAAAAATCGGGCTTGGGGCTTGGAAGCTAACAAAGCCAGAGCTGGGGAAAGCCACTATTGCAAATGTTATCCAACTTCTGAGAAGTTAATAGTTCTTCACTGACAATCAGTGCCTGTTTCAAAGAGTTGAACCCACATATTAAAATGAAGACACCTCCACCCTGCTAAGGGAACCAGCTGACTGCATTACTAAAAAATATTGCAATTATTTGATCCGAAGATTTTGGTTTCCATTCTTTTTTTTAATGCATTTTTTTATTTTCAACAACAAACATAAACACAAACATAAAACAACAAATAAAACCTTCTTTCAGTTGTACAGTGTGTTGGTTGGTGCATATCTCTTGTGCACAATATCAGCACTCTTTTACTCTTAAGTTAAATTGAAATTCATGTTATATAGATCCCAACTATTCATATCATATTGTATTATTAATCATCGTAAGATTTTAATTACAAATTCACATCATCCTTTTCAAGCAAATCCCAACTACCATAATGTGCTATTATAACATCATGTTATAATATTATATTTAATATTGTCTCATATTTATATTATGGCATATTTTATTTCACTATTTTTCTCTCTAATATTTGGTTTCCATTCTGTTTAGAAGTTTGGGGAGGATGGGAGCATTCTTTGTTTTTCTCTCATCCCCTCTTTCTCCTTTAACTCAAGAAAAGAGAGGCTCAAAATCCAAGAACAATAGATATCAGGAGACCATAACCCTCTATTTAATTTTATGTATTTTCCTCCTTTTCCTTCTTTCCTATCAGTCTCCGCTCTGAAGCACATGGGCAAACAAACCCCTTCTCTCGCTTAAGGGACCAACAAACGCCTCAAAAGGCTGATGAGAGCTATTTAACCGGACCAGGGAGGGTTGTAAAAAAAAATAATAATAATAATTAAGGGGAGAGAAAACACAGGGCCCGTCTGGAAGGCGGTAATGAAATGAGAGATCCCAAAAACACCCCCCACATGAGAGACAGAGAGAGAGAGAGAGAGAGAGAGAGAGAGAGAGAGAGAGAGACTTTAAAAAGTAGAAGGGGAGAGCACGCAAAGGCTGTGACCTCCTGAACTTTGGGCAGAAGGGGTTCGTTTTACAATGGCAGGAGTTGGGGCAAGAGTATCTGATGAGTAAAAGGGGAAACTCGGCGGGAAAGAGGGGAGGAGGCAACAAGGCGAATGGATGGGAAACTCCCAGGCATTGAAAGAGACATTTTTTTTGGGGGGGGGGGGAGGTTTGCTTCTATCACCTCCCACCCATCCACCCTTCAGACTTTTGATGTTTCTGGGCCAGGCATTAAGGAGGTGGTGGCTTTGTTGGGTATTGAAAAGGCTTTTGGGGGGCGGGCTCTGGATTGTTGTTAATAACACAACAACAACAACAACAACAACAACAACAATAATAATAGTACAATCCATTAACAGAAGCTGTGGGTTTCCTATCTTTTAAGCTTTTAAGAAGCTGGATTGTACCCCACTTAGGATGAGGGGGGAGGGAAAAAAAGAGGAAGAGGAGGAAGAAGAACAGGAGAAGGAAGAAGAGGAGGAAGAAGAACAAGAGGA
>BLBF01000057.1:3043192-3080532 GCA_015471245.1 Laticauda colubrina
GAAGAAGAAGAAGAAGAAGAAGAAGAAGAAGAAGAAGAAGAAGAAGAGTTTGGGGATTTGAGGACAGCCTCTCCACTGTCTCTCTTTGGCGGCTTGGCACCTTGACAGATGTTTGGATTTCAGCTCCCAGAATTCCTCAGCCAGCCATGATGGGAACTGGAGTCCACAAGGGGGCCAAGGATGGAGACCCCTGCTTCTTTGGGGTGCCCTTTGCCCTGCTGGCTGAGGAATTCTGGGAACTGAAGTCCAACAAGTCACAAAGTTGCCCAAAACGTGGGAGAGCTGTCAACCGCAGCAGCGGAGAGACGTTACCCAAATAAGAGGCCTCTTGCTTCATCCTGGGCTTGCATGTAGGCCACTGTAACCACAGGCTGTAGACTTTCATCGTTCAGGTGTTTCTCGTTCTCGAGTCAGGGCCACGCCTAGACTTTCTGCCCAGCCGTGCCCTCTTCTGGGAGGAGGGGGGGGGCAAAAGATAGGCACACCTGGAAAGCCCACAATCCTTCCCCACCTAGGCTCACCTGGTGTCTGGAGAGGCGAGAGCTGTACACCTGGAGCGAACGAAAACAAAACGCACAAACGCCGGGGCAGTTGGAAGCTGGAGGAAACGTTTCCCACAAGTTACCCTGAGAAGCAAAACCACAGAAGGGAGTTTTCTCATTAAATGGAGGCCAGGAGGCCCGATGCCAACTTGAGCTCAGTGCCTTCATGTTTCCCCCGCCTAGCCAAGCCCATGCAAATGTACTTTCTGCTGTGACCTGAAAGGACCTCTTTCTTGCAAGCAAAGGACTTCTTGCCAAGCTTCTTGCCGGTCAAGCAAGCGAGGGCCCGAGGGCCGGGGGGGGGGGGAGGAGTGGGGGAGCCCGACCAAAAGCAGAAAGGAAAGAGGCCCTCAGCAAAGGCAGAAGGAAACCGGGAAGCTCTCGGTCGGTCATCTCTTGGGCAAGAAGATCCAACCAAGGAGGAGGAGGAAGAGGAGGAGGAGGAGGAGGAGCCCCTCCCGTGTTGTGACTGGAGGTCTAAAGGGAGAGATTAAGGCAGGGGTTTCTGTGGTTTCCTTCAGACAGTTGTGACTGACACAATGCAGAGAGAGAGAGAGAAAGAGAGAGAGAGAGAGGCAGCCAGCTCTCTTCCTTTTCCTGCTTTGCAAAGAAGATGAAGACATGACAGAGCAGGGTGGAAAATGGCCCCGCTTAATCAAAAGAAGATTGGGGAAGAAAATATTCTGGCTTCAGCAAGCCTGGAAAGCCTGCCTTCTCCCAAAATGCAAAGGAAACCAAGGTTTCACAAGGGAAGGAAATAAAAGGCAAAATGTTGCATGGGGTTTTCTTGGGAGTGGAAGCGTCATGTTGCCCTTTCCACCCAACCTGAGCGAAAGTCCTCCAGTCAAGATCACAGCGACCAACCGGAGGTGGGCAAAAGGTAGCCAAGGCAGGTAATGGAAGGTCTGCTGGCAACCCCGTGGCAGAAGCAGAAAGAAAGAAAGAAAGAAAAAAAAAGATTATTTCATGGAAAGTGTAAACATCACAGTAAAAAATAAAATAAAATAACTTGCCGAGTGTCACCCTACCTCACACCGAAAGGGCCTTGGGGGAAAAAAAAAATCTACCTGGGCCTTGGGGGTTGATTCCTTCTTCTTGGTAAAATGTGGATTTTTGTGGTCCAGGTGTGGCTAGAAACCCTGGTGTGAATTTTGACCGCAATCCACGGGCATTTTTTCTCCCCTTCCCCCACTTGTACCTGGGTTACCTTTGTGCAGTTAAAGATTAACAGGATTAAATATCAGCTTGAAAAACGTGTCTGGAGTCAGCTATCTTGGGCCAAAGGAAGGTGGGGTATCGGTTAGTTCAATAAATAGCAGTAGACAAAATAAACTAAATAAACTATCAAATTTCCAGCAAGCTGGAATTTATATTAAAAGAAAAAGTTATAGATGCCTCTGCTAGGAACAAAGAGGTTTTTACTCTTGTATTTGCTTGTGATGGGGGTAGGGGAAACAGACGGGAGATTATTGTAGAATTGTTTTTTAATCTGCCCTTTTGCACAAAGAAAAAAAAATATTCAGAAATTTTAAATCTTCTAAAAGTGTCTTTAACTTTTAATGGAAACTACCTTAGTTTCTGCAGCTTAATTCAGAACTGCAGCAGTTCACTTCCCTCTAATAACTAAAGCCAGTCACATTTATTTATGATTTTGTTTTTTCTTTAAAAAAAAGAAAAAGAAAAAGTAAACTGCAACAAAAGCTAGAGATTTGTCTTTGTTTTTACCAAAAACAGGATTTTGATCTTGCAGAAAAAGTCTCTCCAGGCAATTTACAAAGATTCAAAAGAGGTTAAGATTTGGCAACTCTATTTTGGTGTTGAAAGCCTCTGGAAGCAGGGCAATAGGACATATTTTTAAAGCCTCTTTTTCCCTGTGAAATTTAAGGTATTCGGCCTTTCCTCGACCCCACCTTTCTTTCCTTCAAAATGACAGAAAATCGAGAAAAAGGTGTGGCGCTTGAAAGATTCATTTAAAGTCTAACGCAACGGGTTATCTTCAGCTTGTTTTAAACTCTGTTCTTAGAAACTGGAGATTGGTCTGGCTTTTTTTGTTTTTGTTTTTAACTTGGCCTTCCAAGAAGCTCTTTTATAAGGCACAAAGCATAAACAGTCTCTTTTAATAAAGATTGCCTGGCAACAGGATTCTGTGTGTGTTGCAAACATTTCAGGATGAAAATCCAAGGTGGCTCTCTAGGCAATTAGGATGGAGGCCTGCAATGATGAAATCCAGATGTGCAGATGTGCATTCCAGAAGAGACACGCTGGGAAAGCTGCCTTTGCAAAGAGAAATGGATGCCCAAACTTAGGCTGCCAATGTACTGAGGCTGCGTTTGCTCTTAGGGAAACTGTCACACCATTTACCTGATTTTGGTTTTTGGGCAGCCTTTGAGAAGGTTGAGGACTACAGTTCCCAGGATTCTTAGCCAGCCTGGAAATGCTATCTAGGAATGGCAGTTGTTAGCTAACACAGCTGGAGAATAAGAGGGCTATTTACATAAATACAGGTTGTCCTCGAATTATGAGCCCAGTGGAGCCCAACATTTCTGTTGCTAAGGGAGACATTTGTCGAGCAGTTCCGTTGCATTTTACAATCTTTCTTGCTACGGTTGTTAAGGGAATAGCATTTAGACTCATATACCACTTTACAGTGCTTTACAGCCCTTCCTAAGCGGTTTACAGGGTCAAGTCAGCCTTTTGCCCCCAACAATCTGATTCCTCATTTTATTCACCTCAGAAGGACGGAAGGCTAAGTCAACCTTGAGCCTGGTGGGATTTGAACTGCCAAATTGCAGTAGGAATAGCTTACAGTACTGAACTCCTAACTATGGAGCCACCGAGGCTTATGAATCACTGCAGCTGTTTAGGTACTCACACCATTATAAAGTTAATTCAGCTTCCCCATTGATTTTGCTTGTCAGAAGGCTGCAGAAGAATTTTTAATCCATGTGACTGTGGGAATGCCGCATAAAAACAGTCGTAATTGTGAAAAAAGGTCATAAATCACCCTTTTTTTTGTGCCGCTGTAACTTTGAATGAGCACTAAGTGTTGCAAGTTGAGGATTATTTGCCATCGTTAATAACGATTTATTCTTAACAACAATAAATTACTCGATAAGTGCATAAAGACGCCAAATCCAGTCTGAACAAGTGGCTGATTCTGTGACAATCATAATCAACAAATAAACAAGCACAGAAAACAGAGATTGCGGACTAACTTTGATTTTGCAAAGAAAAGTGTGCTGAAACACATCACTGGGAAGAAAGGGTTTATCCCTGCCAGATTCTGAATAGGGATTTGATTATTTTTAAATCAAATCTGGATTTTTGGAAATGCCATGCTGCTGTGGTTGGTCTTTGGTCTTTTCAACTCTGAAATTTGATCAAAGAAACCCCAAAATGGCCAGCGCTACAAACAGCCAGCTATTTATATGGGAAGGTTTTGAGAGAAGACAAGGCATATGAAGGGGTTTTCCAAACTCTGGCTTGCCAATTGAAAAATACACACTGGGGAAGAGGGGGAAATTCACACTCATTTTCCTTTCACAACTCCCTGCATCCCACACTACTGGCCATCTTGACCGAAGCCTCTGGGGGTTGTGAAAAATAAAATCACCCAAAAAATATTCTCCAGATTTATGTCCACAAGTGTTTTAAACACCCCCTTTTCTTTGCACTGTAGAACAGCAGTGCCATTCCTGACAAAAATCTTGATATTCCTTTGATCCTCCTCCTTTTTTTTTTTTGAAAAATCAAACCAGCAAGCTGAAAGGGAGAAAAGCTAAACATTTCCAAGGATTGGCAATTTCCAGAGTCATTTCTGGAATTTATTTCGAGAGGGCAGGGATCCCCCAGACACATTGTCAATAGCCTGAATTGTCTTGTTCTACATTAGCAGTTTGCAGAAAGAGGGATGTGGGGAGAAACTCCCCCAAAGGTTGAAATTGCTAACTCTTGTTATTTTTAAAAGGATGAGTTGGCAACTCTGGCCAAACTGGGTCCTGGTTTCCAACATTCACCTGACTATGTGAAGTGTGTGTATAAATAAAGCTCCAGGGTTTTCTAACCCATAGACCTTTTCCTGCCTCTGGCTTTCCAGTCATGTGTGAAGGGAGAGACAAGCCAAAGGAGTGAAATCAGATTGGGTTGCAGTCTGTCACTTCCCACAGCCAGACACACAGGTCCGAAATCTCTTCTTTTATTTTTCTTTCTTGTTTTTTTGGAGAGGGGTTTAACCCAAAAGAAAAAAGAAAAGAAAAGAAGAAAGATGGAAGGATTTAGCTGGACGGTGTGAACTTTTGACCCCCCCCCCCATTATAAGACATCCCAGCCAGGGGAAAGAGGGGAGGAAAAAAAAGAGAGGGAGAAAGGCGTCTTGAGTGCTCTCCTTGCCATTCCTCCTCTTTAAAAATGTGGATTGCCAGTTTTACAACCACCAGATGGTCTGACCGTTCGACCTTCTTCCACCATAAAACCAGGAACTTGCTCTGGCTCACTCTGTTTCCCCCCCCCCCCAATCCAGTTTACCCCCCCCCCCGTTCTCATCTGGTGCAACAAAGCAATATCTGAGATAGGGTTGGCCTGTGGGGGGGGGGGGCGTTAAAAAACTGGGGGAGACACCTCTGCCTTGAGCTTGGAAACAATGCACCCCCTGGGTTTTTTTTTTCCCCTGCTCCCAAAGTAACTGGGCCCCCCTTTGCAAATATCCCCCCCTCCTATGACAATCACGCCAGGCTCATCCATCCCCCAGTTGGGGGCAGCTGTGAAGTTGAACTGCAGCCACACAGGGAAGGGGAAAACTATACACACACACACACACGCGCGCACACACACACGCACACACACGCACACACACGCACGCACACCCCTTCCAGAGACAGTGGGAAGGTGTCACTCAATCCACCTTGAGTGAAAAGAGCCAACCAATCTTATAAAAAGGCAACTAGACACAAGGACAATCCCCCCCCCCCAATGCCATCACTCTGCTAAACAAATAATTTTCTCCAACTATTTACACATGCACTCTGCACTCCTTTTACTATTAATCTTCTCATCACTCCTTGTCACCCATCCCCTCCCACTTGTGAATGTAACTTTGTCGCTTGTATCCTTATGATTTTTACTGACTGTTTCCTCGTATGATTTGATGGCTTATTGTGTTTGATGGCCCTTTGACTATTATTAAGTGTTGGACCTTATGATTCTTGACTCTTGGTGAATGTATCATTTTTTAATAGATTTTTATTGTGTTTTCCACCAATACAACTCAAATCATAATCACATTTTCAACAGCATTTTGACATCTACAAATATTAACTTATAAGTCTTAATACATTTAATATATATCTATTAATAGTTATTATCTTTGTCAATAATTGATTCTAGTTTACATATTTACAAATCATTTTCTTAAGGTCTCTTACAGTTAATCTTCACATCTTATTTCTTATATCTGTTCCCTATCCATTCATACCATTTGTGCCAAACTGAATAAAACTCGGAGTTCCCTTTCTCTTTCATTTTTAATGTGAGCATGTCCATTTCAGCAGATTCCATTATTTTTTCTTGAACTAATTCCTCACTGGGGTTTTTCCACATTTGTGTGAAAGCTATTCTGGCCGCTGTTAAGATATGCAAAATTATATATTTTATTTTATTTTTGATATTGATCTTTAAGAATTCCTAATAGGAATAGTTCTGGTTTAGATTCAGTTTGGTAGCCTGTTATTTCCTGTAGCCAATTTTTAATTGTAGACCAATATGTCTTGGTCTCGGGGCATAACCACCACATATGATAGAAGGTACCATCAATTTGTTGGCATTTCCAACGAATATATCTTTTCTTTTATGGGCATTGAGAGCCTTTGCACCAAGACAAATTCCTTGTGTGTCCAATCACACCTGGCCAATAAAGAATTCTATTCGGTGAGTGGTTGCTAAGATAGTTGTTATTTGGTTGGTTATTTATTGACTTGTCACTCTTCCAAAACCACTGTTGTTTTAATTGTCACAGAGGGCACCCAGATAAAACCCAACTCAGCCAAAAGATATCTCTCTCTTCCCTCCCTTCCTTCGAATAGGCGGGGTCTTTAGCCAGGTAAAAAGTTCAAAAGTTAAACCTTAATGCTATTCCCTGTTCCTGCAAAGCGATTCACCTGGGACCATAAACAGGGTAAGCCATTGCATCAGCCTTTTTTTAAAGTCTTCTAGTCTCTTAAAATGGATGCACTCCTTCCTCTCCCCTCCACCCGGGAGACTCACTTAAAAGACTCCGAGATGCTGGAAATGAATTCTCGCCACCGTTGGAATTAGGGAAGCTCAATGTTCAGACGCCCAGAAGGGCACCTGATCCAACCCCAGTTGTCCTCCAGCTGTGCTGGATTTCTGCTTCCTGTAAGTTTCAGCCAACATGGACAACGGTGGTGGTGGTGGGGGGGATGTTTTCGGTTGTGGAGTGCAGACGTTGACGTGCAAGACATCTGGAGAACACCAGGTTGAGGAAGGATGCGGGAAAATGAAACCCAACGAACAACCCAGCCCCAAGAAGACGCCAAGGCAGCCCACCCACCTCTAAAAACCCCTTCTCTAAACTTCCTTCCATCCACCGTGAAGGCTTCGTTTATAGGAACTTTCTTGGAAAAAGAACAAATCCTTTTCCAGTGTGTCATCTCAGTTCAGGGCGCAGGAAAACTGACCTTTGCCAGCGCGCATTCCTTTCTGAGTCAGTGCAAATATATATATATATATATATATATATATATATATATATATATGTATGTATGTATGTATGTATGTATGTATGTATGTATGTATGTATATGTATATGTATATGTATATGTATATGTATATGTATATGTATATGTATATGTGTATATATATGTGTGTGTGTGTGTGTGTGTGTGTGTGTTTTCTTAGGCTTTCGTGGGTACTTACATGTGTGCTGTTTAGCTTTCTTCGGGTATTATCCCACGTCATTGTAGTTCTGTTAAAGTTCTAGCAACTAACTCTATACAGAAGCCTGAGGATGGCAGATGAGATTCTGCTGAAACGTTGCTACAACTTTAACAGAACTACAATGACGTGGGATAATACCCGAAGAAAGCTAAACAGCACATATATATATATATATACACACACACACATACATTCACCCCCTCCCTCCCTCTGTCTCTCTCTGTCTCTCCCTCCTTCTGTCTTTCCCTCCCTCTCTTTCTCCCTGTCCCTCCCTCCCTCCCTCTCCTTCCTCCTCCTTTTTGAAGCAATCACACTTTACTTTTATTTTTTATAATGAAAGTTAATGGCCTATTCTTCTCCCACCCAGGATGAAGCCCTTCCCCCCCTTCCCCCCCCCCATCCAGAGACACTAGACAGAGGGGTGATTTACAACCCGGTGTAATTGTGTGTCTCCCTCTTTCTTCCTCCAGCGCACAAACATACCAACAAGCCATAAAGTTTCGTCTGCCCCCCCCTCCCCTCGGCAGGGGAGGAAGGGAAAAATGGGTGTTTACAGCCCAAACAGGTCTCAGCTTCTGTCTTCAAGAGCAATCAAGGAGGGCAGTTACACCCAAATGCTTTCAGCCCTTCCCTAATGGTGCCCTCCCTTGTCCTTTTCATGGATGCTTGCGGGGAAGGGAAAGAAGGATAAAGAGTAGGGGGGAGAAAGGGGTGGGGTGAGCAGATAAGGTAGACTTGACTCTGCCTTCCAAAGAAGCTGCTTGTAGATTTAAATCCAGAATTTCCAAAGTGACAGGGAAAAAGGGTTTGTTGAGGTTGTGGCCCCTTGAGGATTTGGCTGGCTCTCTTTCAGCTTTTAAGATGTTCTGAAAAGGGTTGGATTATTCTTCCACTTCCCACCCCCAAAAATATTTCTTTATTTTACTTATTGCATTGTGAAATAGCTCATCTACTTCACAGATAATGGAGACTTCTTGCCCAGTATTGGTTGCAATGCTTGTTGAAGGGTGTGTGTGTAATACATACATACATGTTTTCTAAGGTTTTCGCGGGTATTTGTATGTGGATCTTTGGTTATTCGGGTTTTCTCTCATGTAAAATACACACACACACACACACACATACACACATACACATTAACCAGAATTTCTCAGATCCATGGAGGTGACAACTACAGAAAGGTTTGGGCCTCAATTACCAGCCAGGAACTAGGTAACACATTCTACTGAGAGCACCCACTGAGGTATGGATAGTCTTTACACATCACTTCCAGAAAAAAAAAAAACCCATACTTGTCTTTTGCTCAACTTGCAATTTGGATGAGTGTGCTCTTGGGTTGAAGGACAGCCCCATGTCTCCAGCTGGTATGGCTATAAAACTCGTCTGCTTGTCAGCAAGAGGACATAGCGGTGGTGACCAAAACTGCATCTTCAGTTTTGGTCACCACAATATAAAAAAGATGTTGAGATGCTGGAAAGAGGGCAGACAAAAGAGGATCAGGGAGGGAACTGGAGGCTAAAACATACAAATAAGGGTTGCAGGAATTGGATACCACTGGTCAAGTGAAAAGCAGAACTAGGGGGGACATGATAGCAGGGTTCCAGTATTTGAGGAGCTACCAGAAAGAGGAAGGGGGAAAACTATTTTTACCAAAGTAGGGAGTTGGACTAGATGACCTCCAAGGTCCTTTTCAACTCTGTTATTCCATGTTGTTAAAAAAGAAAAAAAGAACCTTGGGTAAGCAGAGGCCTACATAGTTGTGTGGGGTAAGCTGAGAAGTAACTCCAGAGACCAAGTAAAGGAGCTTTACCCCCCCACCCTAACCCCCCCCCCCCAAAAAAAAACAGGTCCCTTTTTTAACAAATACATGCAAAATCTAACATTCCAGTTCATTTTATTTTCCTAAAATAAAATAACTTTGGCTAGTCCAGCAGTGGAAACTCAGCTGTCAAAGAGGTTCATCCTGTCCCAGGCATGGCCTCTCTTCAGGGAAAACTGAACACCAGGTCTGGACCTGCTGTTTCTGGTTCAAGAAAATTCATTTCCATCAAGGTTCAGTTTTGCATATTTCTACTGACGTCGCTGAAACGGGAGGGGAGGGTTCCTTCCTTCCTACCCTCAATTTCTTTCTGTAACTTGTTTGTTTGTTTGTTTTCTTGACATCATCCAACATCTGGTTAACAGAAGGGCTGGCAATATACCACTTTCCTGGCCCAGCTTATATAATTCAGGTCCTTGCACTAAATCAAAACAGTGCCAAAGAGCCTAATACCCTTCAAGATTCTTATGAAAAAGACAGGAAATTGTTCACTGATTTGAAATGCGCAGGTCAGTATGATAAATAAGTTAATATACAGGGACACCTTGTTAATTAAAACTTCACGGGCAATTTTTTATTTTGCGAGGACAGTTGGATAAAGTCTGCAGGACATTTTAGAAGGGCGCCTGCCAGATTCATATTTTAATTTCTGGCTGCAGCCAATATTTGGTCTTCAAATGGTGTTTTAGTCCTCTTCCTCTTTGGTTCCTCCAGAACCTAAGTCACCTTAATGTTGACCAGGTAAAAGAAATGTAGCTTCCTTGCCAAGACTTTACTTTTGGTAAGATTAAGATCTGCTTGCTGAAAAGTTCTGGCTTGAATTCCTTTTGCCAGAAGTCCATTTAGGGAAGGAGCCAAAAGAGTTTAGTTAATCTCAGTGGGCGAACTGCCAGTTCAACCCTCTGCCTCACCTGCAGCTTCATTTAAGAACATAGAATAATAGGGTTGGAAGGGACTTTGGAGGTCTTCTAGTCCAATCTGCTGCTCTAGCAGGAGACACTGTACCATTTTGGACAAAAGGCCGTCTAGTTTCTTCTCTTTTTGAAAAACCTACAGGGATAGAGCATCCAAACATTTTGCCTGGTAGTCTTCGACTTTCGTGAGCATCAGCTTCCATATCTGCAATCATTTGATTTTCTGTGTGTTTGTACAGGTCACCTTCAAGAAGTGAGGGGAGCCGAATGTCAACTCAATAAAACATTTTGTATACATGTTTTACAGTTGACAACAGAAAGAAGGGGGAGGAGTTTCAAAGAGCAGGCAACAATGTGGAATCAAAAGTACATTCCATTCGTATTTTCTTCAGAGACTGATTACATGGCTAAAGCTTCTGCTGGGGAAAAATCTAACTGGAGAGCATGATTGATGACTCTTGGCTATGGACATGTTTTGTTGGATGATATACCCAGAGGGGTGGTGGGAAAAGCAGGATCAAGGGTGACAGTGAATTACGTATCTCAGAGTTGGATACGCCCAGGTTAGTGCCGGACATAGAATGGTAGCTTCAAATAAATCCTCTTTAGTTTTGGGAGTGTGGCTCGGGGCTCATGATTTAATTGGAGTAACTGCCAGAACCCTGACAACAACCACAATCGAGCCCAACATTTTTGTTGCTAAGCGAGACAGTTGTTAAAATGAGTTTTGCCCCATTTTAACCACCTTTTCTGCCACTGTTGTTTAGTGAATCACTGCAGTTGTTAAGTTAGCAAGCCGGGTGTTAAGAGGGTCTGGTTTGTCCAAAGGTCGCAAAACCGAAGGAACTCTGCAACTGTTGTAAATATGAGTCAGTTGCCAAGCGTATGCGTTTCGATCATGTGGCCACAGGGGATGCTGCAACGATCTTAAGTGCGGAAATAGGTTGTAAAATCCGAGTTTTTTTTTCACTGCCATTGCAACCTTGAATGGTTACTAAATGAATTGTGGTTAAGTTGAGGGCTACCTGTATAGGTGCCTACCTGAATTATACCGGCTTATATATACTAAGCTCAATGGGTCTGGGAATTAGATCTTAAAAAATAACCAAATAAGGAACTGATAAGGAAGAAGGGAAGATTTTCTAGGGGATAATCTGTTTAAAATTCCTAGTTATCCCTTGTTCAAACAATGTGGATTGTTTCTCTGCCTTTTAAGTCAAGGATTCAGAATTTCAGAAGCGATTTTATCTTCGGGACAAACAGCGCAAGGGTTTTGCGGCTTGGGTGATTGTCATCCATGTCTACTCCTGTCTCTTTGGTCTTCTTAAAAGGGCTGCGTAGTAGCTGCCACAATTTCTAATCCTGGCCTTCTCACTTCCACCTACCTGCTGCTATTCATCCTCAACGTCTGGCGAGGCTCCGTTTAAAACACCCTACCTACCTAACATGCATGCCATATCAAGAGACACACGCAAACCCATCACATGTGTGGGTGGACACATCCCCACATAATCGTCTCTGAAGGACCACCAGAGAAATCAAATCCCCCACCATTTGGCTTTGCAAAAACGCTGTGCCCCGAAGGGAAACAGGTTGCAAAAAGGGGAAAAAAAGAAAGAAAACCAATGACATCAACCATGCAAAATTGGTGGGGCATAATCCTGAACCAAAAACCAAGTCTTTCTTCTCCCGCCCCCAAATGCTTAATTGGGAGGAAGATGAAAAGAGAATAAGGAGCTGAAAATGAGGAAGAACTGAATAAGGAGAGATTTAACCTGGAAATAAGGAGAAACTTTCTGGCAGGGAGAACAATCAACCCATGGAACAGAAGTTGCCTTTGGAAGTTGTGGAAGCTTCATCCTTGGAGACTTTCAAGAGACTGGACTGCCATCTGTCAGAAATGGTGTAGGATCTCCTGCTTGGTCAGGAGGTTGGACTAGATGACCTCCAACGTCCCTTCCAACTCCATTATTCTATGTTCAATGGAACAGAAGTTGCCTTCGGAAGTTGTGGGAGCTTCATCATTGGAGGCTTTCAAAAAGAGATTCGACTGCCATCTGTCAGGAATGGTGTAGGGTCTCCTACATGGGCAGGGTGTTGGACTAGATGACCGACAAGGTCCCTTCCAACTCTATTAATCTGAGTCTGTAACATCAAAGATTGAGGGTAGGGGCTACTTTTAAGGGATTATAGGATCAGAATCCCTCCCCCCATCCTTCTGGATAGACCCATTAGAAGCATTTTATCATCCCCAAGACAGCATGGCTGAAATTTTCCAGCCTGGAAAAGAAAGCCTTTGGAAGGGAAAGCCCACCCACTCCCCAATCTTAAAATACCTCCAAAAGATTTGTGCATTCTGATACAATGGTCTCAAAAAACTACAGAGAAGAATCTCCCCTTTGGTTAGAATCAGGGCTCCAGAGATTCTGATAACCACAAGGTAGCAATATTTGGATTTTTCTGTCCAATGTCCATCACACTGGTGACCCAACAATTTGTCTACAGAGATTCTCCAGTCATCCAGAACATGGTTGTCCCAAAAGCGTGGGTTTTCTTTTTCTTTTTCAAAAGACAACTAGACTTTCTTGTTTAATTCCTTGAAGACATCCGTGGAGATTCCTCATCATCCAGGTCACTGCTTTCCCAAAAGTGTTTTTTCAAAAGGCAAACGGGACTTTCTGGTTTTCCTTCTTTTTCCTGGAAGATGTTTTGCTTCTCATCCAAGAAGCTTCTTCGGTTCTGGCTGAAGTTGTGACGGACTGATCCATCCACCACCATTCAGCCAGAACTGAAGAAGCTTCCTGGGTGAGAAGTGAAACGTCTTCAAGGGGAAAAAAACAAGGCAGTCCAGCTGCTTTTTGAAAAAGAAAAGAAAAGAAAACCACCCCTGGGACACATCTTGCAAGAATATGCTGGTAGTATTGGGATCGAATGAAGGCCGCTAAAACTCACAAGTACATATAAAAAAGAGATGTAGCAGATGGGAGTGAAATTAGGAACAGTGTCTAGAAAGAAAGGAGAAGGAGAGAGGTCGCAGTTAAGGCAAACACTATATATTTATGCATGTACTGACTCACAGAAGTGGAGGAGGGAAAAATGACAACCTGCCACATCCTGGAAAGAAAACTCATTATGAGCAAGATTTCACTTTCCCCAGAGACTGCAGGCAACTGGGATTTTGAAAGATATATAAAAGCAACATCCCATTCTCTTTTGTTATTCATTTATTTGGAAAATTTGAATGTGAGGAAGCTCTGCTCTACAGAAGACCGAGATCCTGTAGAGCTGATTTCTCATGCAGAAAGTCTGCCTTTTCCATTTAAGTACGGAACAGAACAGAACAAAATGACAGAAGGGACCTTGGAGGTCTTCTAGTCCAACACCACCACCACCCCCGTATAGGCAGGAAGCCCTAGACCAGTGGTGGCTAACCTTTTTGGGCTCCTATGCCAAAAATTGTGCGCTCGTATGCCAGCACCCAGAAGGCAATGCGCACCTTCCCATGCCCCCTATGCATGCGCACACAATCCCCACCCACCTCTGCTACCCCCTTACACCTGCATTGCACTTCACAGCTGATTTTCGGCTGGTTTGAGGCCCTTTTCGGTCTCCCAGAGGCTTGAGGAAGACTTCTGCAGGCTTCTCAGCCCGAAAACTAGGTCCGTTTCGTCACTTCTGGTATTTCCAGAAATATCGGAAGTGACAAAACGGGCCTATTTTTGGCCTGAAAAGCCTGCAGAAGTCTTCCTCAAGCCTCTGGGAGTCCGAAAAAGGCCTCAAACTGGCTGAAAATCAGCTGTGAGGCGCGCACACGTGCACTGAGGTAAGTTTGCCTGCAGCTTATGTGCCGGTGCAAATGGCTCTGCGTGCCACCTGGTTCGCCATCATGGCCCTAGACCATTTCAAACGACTGGTTGTCCAATCTCTTCTGAAAAACCTCCAGTGATGGAGCACCCACAATTTCTGGAGGTAAGCAGTTCCCGCTGATTCATTGTTCTGTCAGGAAATTTCTCCTTATTATTCTCTCTTAAGTCTAAAGTGCTATCACTATTGCTATAATGCAATAACACATTGAAAGGAAACATTATTTTAAAAGGGTGGGCTGCCTTATAAATAAATATGAATTACAAATTTGATGCAAACCCACATTTCTTGGCTATAATAAAATCAAAATGAAAGTTAGCAGATACATATATTTTCAAACTGCTCCAAAAATGGTTGTGAACCAGACATGGAAGTTCTACCAAATGTATAAACCCTACCTGCTAAACTAGGTATAGAGATGGCCTTGAAAAAGACACTTAATGGTTCTTAAGTAAATACCAGAAGGAAGAAGGGACTGAGAAAGTCAAAGGTGACTCATCTTGGCTCTCTTTGGTATAAGACAAGGGATGGGGAGAGATTCCACCAGGCTTTCAAGGTTTTGTTATTATACCTTGAGTACTAAAATACATTTCCAGTAATCCTAGTGGAGTCTGTTTCCTGACTGGCCTACCTGAAGCGGTTGATGGGTTTTAACTTGGATTTAAGAATTAATGTAAGAAGTCTTTTATGGTTTTTAATTTAAGAATTCAGGACTGAAGAATAAAGAAGTCATTTCCTTTGATGACATACAGAGATGTTGAAGAATTCTTCATAAACGCTTTCCTTTCAGATTTGTTTTACAGCCACATCGATCTAACCTTTTTGACTTGGGTTTGGGTAAGCCACAAAACAAGCCACCCCCAACCAAATTATCACTGACAAAGTTGAGCATGCTGATGTATCTGCAGGTCTTCACCAAATCAGGTTCCAGGAAAGAAACGTGTGTGAACACAACTATTCTCTGTTCCTCTTGTTCAATACTTGGACGCTAATCCCTAAAGTATTTCCTTTTTAATTACAGTCCTCCATGCCAAGCTTCCTTCCTGATTTCCATAGCTAGCAAGCACTAAGTCTGAATTAACCTGGCACAGGTAAGAACTTGATTCTGCATCCAGCAGTAGCAAAGCTACATATGGGAGCAATCCCTTTGGGGTTGCCAGCTTGAGGCTGCTGAACCATGATTAAGCAACTGGTAAACATCTATCCACAGCAAGTGGCTCTCAGCAAAAGGCTGTCTATTTTAAGAATAGAATAGTATGGGATGGAATGGAATGGAATGGAATAGGAATAGGATAGAATAGGCATAGGGGTAGGATAGGATCGAGTTGGAAGGGACCTTGGAGGTCTTCTAGTCCAACCCCCTGTTTAGGCAGGAAACCCCATACCACTTCAGATAAATGGTTATCCAATCTCTTCTTTAAAACCTCCGGTGTTGGAGCATTCACAACTTCTGGAGGCAAGTTGCTCCACTGATTAATTGTTCTCACTGTCAGTAAATTTCTCCTCAGTTCTAAGCTGATTTTCTCCTTTCCCCCTGTTGCTTCTTGTCCTGCCCTCTGGTGCTTTGGAGAATAGCTTGACCCCCTCTTCTTTGGGGCAGCCCCTGAGATATTGGGACACTGCTATCCTGTCACCCCTGGTCCTTCCTTTCATCAGATTAGACATACCCAGTTCCAACAACCCTTCTTTCGATGGTTTAGTCCCCTAATCATCCTGGCTGCTCTTCTCTGCATTCTTTCTAGAGTCTCCACATCTTTTTTTACATCGTAGTGACCAAGATTTTGCTCTGATCCCAGAGCAAATTTTCAGAGGAAGGATGGACCTGGGTGGCTGTTCTTCCTTCCCCTGTCTCTTCAGACTCGGTTGAGCCACTGATCCCCAAGAGCAGAAACATTTAAGGAAGCTGGGCGAAAGAGAGGCAAGGCTGATTGATATATGCATATATATGATATATGTATGATATATATAGAATAAGATCAAAGCCATCATCCCACATCATAAGCTTATGACAGTTCCACTAAACGCAATGGGAAAAAGGGGTGGATCAGACGAAGGGAGCATGGGAAGGGTTGGGAAGCCATGAAGACAGAGCTGTAGAGGGAGTGGGAGGAGGTTCAGAAAAGGATGGAAGAGTTGGGGAAGCTTGGTAGGCGACTTCTGGAAGTTTCCATGTCTTGATCCACTGAACACCTCATCTGAGTATAATTTGAACAGCTAATCCTCACAGTACTGTCTTAGACATACAGTCCAGGTTGTATGGCTGTAATGTTATTAGTATCCTATTGGTGTCGTTATTGTGATTATTATTACTCTATTGCTTAATGCATGGGCATTAAGAGACAGCCAAGTCAAATTCCTTGTATTTCTAAAAAAAATATTTTCTATTCTATTTTCTTTTCTTTTCTATTCTATTCTATTTCATTCTATATTCTATTCTATTTATTCTCTACTCTCTAATATTCTATTCTCTATTTTATTCTATTCTATTCTATATTCTATATTCTATCCTATCCTATTCTTTTTATTCTATATTATTCTATTCTATTCTACTCTACTCAACTCTACTCTAGATATACAGATAATTTTGACTTGCAATAGTTCATTTAGTTATCATTCAAAGTTACAATGGCACTGAAAAAAGTAAGTTACAACCATTTTTCAGAGTTATGACCTTTGCAGCAGCCCCACAATCATCTGATCAAAATTCAGATGCTTGGCAACCAGTTCCTACTTATGACCATTGCGGTGTCTCAAGGCCCTTTGATCCCCATTTGCCACCTTCTGCTCAACAAAGTCAACAGGGAAGCCAGATTCACCATGCGACTAAGTTAACAATCGCGATGATTCGCTTAACCAATGTGGCAAGGTCATAAGATGGGGCGGAACTCACCTTGACATATGTCTCACTCAACAACAGAAACTTTGGGCTCTGTTGTGGTTGTAAGTCGAGAACCTCCTGTACCATCCCCACCCCTCACTAAGTTGGGAGTGACTACAGCAGAAGAGCAATCTACCCGTCCATTAAAATCCCTCTCAGTAAGCCACTAGAGCAGTGATGGCGAACCTTTTTGTTATGGTATGCTGAAAGTACGTGTGTGTCGTCACCCACAATGCAATGTGCCCCAACCTCCCTGCACATGTGTGCACAACCCCCCCTTACGTGCACTGCGCATGCGTGCACCACCCAGATGATTTTCAGTCCGTTTGAGGCCTATTTCGCCCTCCTGGGGGTTTGAGGGAAGCCCCTGTAGCCTCGGGAGGCCGAAAAACAGGCCTTCTGGAAATACCGGAAGTGAAACAGTCCCATTTTTTGGCCTCCCGAGGCTGCAGAGGCTTTCCTCAAACCCCCAGGTGGGTGAAAAAGGCCTCCCCCGGGCTCCAGAGGCCCTCCAGAGGCTGAAAATTGGCGCTTCTGGTATTTCCGGAAGGCCCATTTTTCGGCCTCCCAAGGCTGCAGAGGCTTCCATTGAGCCTCCAGTAGGGCAAACATGGCCTCAAACTGGCCGAAAATCAGCTGGGAGGCGCACACATGCACAGAGCAGATAAATTTGGCTAGGGCTTATGTGCCCGCACAAATGGCTCTGTGTGCCACCTGTGGCACGCATGCCATAGGTTTTCCATCATGGCACTGGAGGTTAATTACATCAGCCCTCCCCTTGGATACATGCAAGGCACGACCAACTCCAGCATCACACCAAAGGTTGAGATGGGGAAGGGGGGTTGGAAGCACACAACATGCACTAACGGGCATCGCTCCATAACCCAGGCAGCGGTTGTCAGCTTGGCCTCCTATCTTGAACAGAAACTCTTCACAAGTCTTCCCAGACATCCTCATCAAGGGAGGAGACACAACACAAGCAGCAACTTATCCGACATTGCCTGAGATGAACCTTCCTGGGTTTCAGAGGCCCTTGGGCAAGCCTCTGCAAGACATTCAGGGCCGAGGCAGCAAAAGTGAGACTCCTTTCACATGAGTAAAAAGTCAAAATAGTTGCCACTGTGTGTGGAAGTTCGGGGTCATTTGCATAACATCTGCCCTGGGTTTCTTTCCCCACTACTATCTCAGGACAGGACTCTTCAAATTTGACAGCTTTTAAGACTTGTGGACTTCAACTCCCAGAATTCCACCTCCAGTCATGTTAGCTCAGGAAGTCTGGGAGTTGAAGTCCCACAAGTCTTAAACTTGCCAAGTTTGAAGACCCTTGTGATCGATGATAGATTGATAGGTACATAGGTAGGGGAGAGAGAGAGAGAGAGAGAGAGAGAGAGAGAGAGAGAGAGGGAGGGAGGGAGGGAGGGAGGGAGGGAGGGAGAGAGAGAGAGAGAGAGAGAGAGGTAGATGATCGGTGTTAGAGCAGGGGTCTTCAAACTTGACAGCTTCAAGACTTATGGACTTCAACTCCCAGAATTCCACCTCCAGTCATGTTAGCTCAGGGATTCTGGGAGTTGAAGTCCACAAGTCTTAAACTTCCCTAGTTTGAAGACCCTTGTCTTAGAAGGAGAGAGTTGTTTCCTAAATTGACAGCAGCTTTCCTCCCTAAAACCAGAAGAAACAAACAAAAAAACTAATTCCCACAACGCTGTACTACTCTTCTTCTTCTCATCCTTACTTGTACCCATCTCTTCCCACTTATGACTATATCCATGTTGCTTGTATCTTTACAATTTATACAGTTTGTATTGTTTCCTATTATAAATTGATTGCTTTTTAGTATCCTATGACTATCCCTAAGTGTTGTATTTTATGATTCTTAATGAATATACTTTATTTTTTCTTTATGTACCCTGAGAGCCTTTGCACCACAGACAAATCCCTTGTGTGTCCAATCACACTTGGCCAATAAAGAATTCTATTCTATTCTATTAAACCAACATGTGTTTCCAAAGCGAGGGTGGGGTAATGATGGCCCCTTTATGACTTGTGGACTTCCAACTCCCAGAATTCCCAAGCCAGGAATTCCCTTCCCTTCCCTTCCAATTCCCATTCTTCCACCTTTGGAAGGTGGGGAACAACTAACTCCAGGCCAATTCAACCACCTGGCAAGCCGCCTTTGTGGAGTTGCTCCAAGGAAACACAGCCTACCTGTCCTATCTGAATTGGCAAGGGAGCAGGATTTGGGCCATAAGTTGGAAAAAAAAAAAAAAAGACTTCTCCAACCACTAGAGAAATAACAGGAGGCTGCCAGCCTACGGTGTTTTATGGGGTGGGCAAAGCTGTTAAAAGCCAGGAGGTTCAAAGCGAGGGTTAGGATACACAGGGTGGGAGTGAATCCCACTCACACACACCCCCTTCTACCCACGCCAGAGTGGCCACAAAATGCATTCCCATTCAAGCTTGACCTTAATTGCAAGCTACTTTCAGAAGATGCTGGGACACAGATGTGAGGAAATGCCTTTTTAAGGATTTCAAGGGGGAGATGAAGAGAGAGAGAGAGAGAGAGAGAGAGAGCGCACAAGTACTGCTCTGTGGGTAATTAAATTAATGGTTTAGCCTCCAATGTGATGTTTTAATTCTTTCCTCCTGTCAGATTCAGACTTTGCAGAAATCAGAGGAGGAGGAGGAGGAGGAGGAGGAGGAGGAGGAGGAGGAGGAGGAGGAACAACTGCACCCACTCTTTATTGCTCCTATCTATGGGCAAGGTCAGAAACAGGCATGTTGAAGCTTTCCCTCACCCCACAATACCAAAACCCCACAACGCAAAACAAAACCAGATGCAGCAGCCCAAGCGCTTGATCTTACACAACATATAACGCTACCGCACTTATTCTCCCAGTGATAATTTAGGTGCCAATAAGACTGTTAAAAATAGGACACTGCTTTCAAGAAGTTAGCTCCACTTAAGGGACTGCAAACACACACACACACACACACACACTCACACACACAGCCTCTCGATCCAGATGGCATTTCAATCTCGCAGATTCACGGATGGTGCAGAGAAAACTCATCTATTTATCTATCCATCCATCTAATCTTATCTAATCTGTCTATCTGTCAATTATCTAATCTTATCTATCTAACCTCTCTCTGTTTACTTGTCTTATCTGCCTGCCTGCTTGCTTATCTATCTATCTATCTATCTATCTATCTATCTATCTATCTATCTATCTATCTATCTATCTATCTATCTATCTCTTATCCCTCTCTCATTTATCTCAATCTCAATCTCTCTATCTCTCTATTATCTATCTATCTTTTATCCCTCTCTCATCTTTCTCCCTGTCTCATCTTTCTCTGAATTCTCTTTCAATCTCAATCTCTTTCTATCATTTCTCCTCTTTCTCTCATTCCTCTCGAAATCTCAATCTCTGTCTGTCTATCTATCTCTCTGTCTGTCTATTATCTATCTCTATCATTTCTCCCTCTCTCTCATCTTTCTCTCCCTCTTATTTCTCTCTCAATCTCAACATGTCTATCTTTCTAATCTTATCTAATCTTTGTCTGTCTGTCTATCATATATCCATCATCTATCTAATCTTACCTTTCTAATGCCTGCCCGCCTGCCCATCTATTTATCACCAATATTTATCACCAAAGTGGGTGAGTCCAGGATCCTTCAGATTAATCTATGAAATGATGAATAAGAAAGTCACTGTTCTGTTGCAGAAACAAAGTGATTGCAGCTTCTCTGACCGGGAGCCAAAAGCTCTCTTCAGCCTTTACGACTGGCAAAAAGGGGACTACCTGATTCAGCACGGGAAGTGTCTGATGCTGACCATCAACTGCTTATCTGACAATACTAAAAAATAAATAAAAATAAAAAAATTCCCCAGCACTGGAATAAAGAGAGGCTCAGCTCCTTTTGGCTTCATCTCATAATAGAGAGACATGATTCCTCAACAGGAAAATGGGTCAGTATTTCAGATTGGGTGTCCCTTGTCAAGATGACAGCAGATGCTGAAAATAATGGGTCTTGCTTCTAAATTCCTTACATTATTAATATGTAGGTGTAAAAGCCACATTATTTGTGCTCAAACCCACAGCTGGAGAAAGACTTCTGCTGGATGCTCTGCAGAAGGCAACAAATTAAGCTACTAATGGGGAAGCCAAGAGGGCTTCCAAATAGTTGGCCCCCTGGCCTTCTACACTGGGCCAATAATTACACCATCCTTCCCAATGCACTGATGGTGTTACCTAGTTTGGTCATGAAAGGTCTGCAAGGAAACGTTGAGGACCCCACGGTTCAACCCTCAAGTATAAATAATCTCTTCTTTCGATACTTCCCCACGTTCCTATTACAAGACTACACTGCCAATAAGGCATTTTCTGTGCATCGAGGGTGTGTGTGTTGCTGTATGGGTTGTAATTGTTTTGTATTTGGAGAGCAAGGCCCAAAGCTCATCCTGCTGTTTTCCAACCTCAAAGAAATCCTGCCATGTGTAATTACACAGCTTTCAGCTCTCTTTAAAGGGAAGATGTCTTCCCATGTTCTCCTTCTCTCTCTCTCCTCTCCTCTCCCCTCTCCCTCTCTCTCCCTCTCTCTCTCTCTCTCTCACACACACACACACAAAACATACACTTCAACCTCATTTCCATCTGGCTAATGCGGTATTAATACTGAAACCTCCAGCTGGATCCAGAGCTACTCTCTCTTTGCAGAAAGCTTAATGACTCGGTGAAGAGCAAACTCACAACACACAAAGCAGAAGCTTTTAGGGGATTGTTGTTTTTTGGGGGAGGGGGCTGTTGAGGTAGGCAGGATGCCCTAGAAACCAAGGACACCCACCCACACACACACAGAGGCTATACACTTGATTTTGCTTCCTCAAAACAAAAACAGGAAAAAAAAAAAAAGGGGGAGAAGACTTGGCTTATTTGGCCCAACCGCACATCGTGTCACCACCAAGAAGGATGGAAAGCTGCTGCACCGGCTATTCCAAGCTAGTGCCAGACTACATTTACCATCCTCCCTGACCACTGGGGGTGGATGCAAATTGAAGTCCAGGTCTCCGGATGGGAGTTTTTCCAGTCAACCTTTCAAAGAGAGAGGGATGGCTCCATCCTCCCCCTCCCAGGCCCTTGCATCCTCTTCTTGCTCATTTCCACACAATAGGCAGTGACCAAAAAAAAAAAAAAATCCACTGGGGCTTCCCGCGGGGGCGGGGGGCGGGGTAGATCTTTTGGCTTCCAAGGTAACAGATAACAGATAATCAGAGTTGGAAGGGATCTTGTAGGTTATCTAGTCCAACCTCCCCCCCAAGCAGGAGACCCTACACCATTTCTGACATATGGCAGTCCAATCTCTTCTTGAAAGTCTCAAGGGATGGCACAACCACAACTTCTGAGGGCAAGCTTTTGAGACAAAGATGCCAATTTCAAGCCAACCAATAAGAACTGTCCATGGTGTATCGCCGTAGTTGCTGTTCCAAGTAATACCAAGACTGTCTTCATGTCCAGAGTTCTTCAGAGTTGGATGGCCTTGTAAATATATAATAAAACTAATCACTTCTCATCACTCCTTATCGCCCTTCCCTTCCCACTTGTGACTGGATGGCTGTAACTTTGTCACTTGCATCCTTATGATTTATATGGACTGTTTCCCAGTCTGATTTGATGTCTCATTGTACCCTATGACCCTATATGTGTGATACCTGATGATTCTTGACTCTTGATGAGTGTATCTTTGCTTTTATGGACACTGAGAGCATTTGGACCAAGACCAATTCCTTGAGTGTCCAATCACACTTGGCCAATAAAGAATTCTATTACTCTTCTCTTCTCTTCTCTTCTCTTCTCTTCTCTTCTCTTCTCTTCTCTTCTCTTCTCTTCTCTTCTCTTCTCTTCTCTTCTCTTCTCTTCTCTTCTATCTTATCCTATCCTATTCTATGTACACTGAGAGCATTCACACCAAGATAAATTCCTTCTGTGTGCAATCACACTTGGCCAATGAAGAATTCTATTCTATTCTTTCTATTCTACAGATCCTTCACATCCTGGACATAAACTGTTTCAACTCCCACCCTCAAAACGACACTATAGAGCCCTGCACACCAGAACAACTGGACACAAGGACCGTTTTTTCCCAAATGCCATCACTCTGCTAAACAACTAATTCCCTTTACCCTATCCAACTATTTACAAAGTCTGCATTTCTATTACTATTACCTTCTCATCACTCCTTATCGCCCCTCCCCTCCCACTTGTGACTGTAGGACAAGAACCTTGTTGCTTGTATCCTTACGATTTATACTGACTGTTTCCTAGTATGATTTGATGGCTTATTGTACCCTATGACTATCATTAAGTGTTGTACCTGATGATTTTTGAAGCACGCTCCCTGGGCCTGTTTCCAGTCCTTCTAGCCAATTTGTCTCCTGCCGGGACACCAATGAATAAAAACCGAGGAATGAAAAACAGAAAGTACAAGTTTCTATATTAGCAATACTTCGGAGGTGCTCATGCTCAATCATCAGGCAGACACAGAGAGGGTTGTGGGGTTTGAGCTACGGTATTCCCATGTAAGAGGAACCAGGATCTTATAGGTAGTCCTCAATTTTGCCCAAAATTGATGTTGCTAAGTGAGATGTTTCTTTAAGGGGGAGGTTTACGACCTTTCTCGCCCCATTCGTTAAGTGAATCACAGCAATTGCTGAGTTTAGTAACACGGTTGTTCAGTAAATCCGGCTTCTCTGTCAACCTTGCTTGTCAGAAGGTCACAAAAGAGGATCACATAATCTGCTTGGGACGCTATAACCATCATAAGTACGAGTCAGCTTTCAAATGGCTGAATTTTGATCATGTGACCACAGGGACGCTGCAAGCGGTTGTAAGGCAATGGATGGCCTGAGCTTGTCATACATTCTGAAGAAAAGGCTGTTCCAACATCATCTTAATAACCCCCCTTTTTATTTGGGTACAAGTGCCTGCTGCTTCGACATTATTTCTCTAAATTAAGCATTATTGATCCTTTAAAAAAACACTTGCTTTGAGCTGCAATTGGGGGGGGGGTGTAAAGGTGGTCTCAAAACAACCAGTTTTCTTAAATATAACAGGGGATGGCCCTTTTCATGCCAGATCAAATTTCAAGATGGGAGCGAGAGAGAATTAACAAAGCTACTGACTTTGATCCTTGATCCTTGCCTAGACTTGAAAGTCAGCAAAGGAATTCTTGTGTTTCAGTCCTGTTGCCTGCATGTACATGCAAACGTTTTTTTAAAAAAATAATAATAATCCTCGTTCCTAGAAAAATTGAGTTGCATGCTCTTCAAATTCTGTATTATAGCAAAGAACTCAGAGCAGCATGGCCAAAAATGACACGAGCAAGAAGAGACTTCATCTCCAAAGTACCTCAAGATGCCTTCTCAAAAGAGAGGGTTTGCATTATTTTTTAGTTCGTAGGCTTTTCTGAGCCTTTCAAAGCAGGGGGGATTATTTTATCTTTTTTTCAGCAGCTAAATCGAGGACTTTTTACAAAAAATATATATATACCAGTGCTTCCAAATGGGTCCCAAATTCTGGGACCCACTCACCCCCTTGTAATGTCTTGCCACCCTGCTCTGCTTCTCGGAACAAGAGAAACACCGTGGCATCTCTAAATCACAGAAAGATCATTTGACCCATCCTTCTCATGCAACTTGCCACACCTGCCCTGCTCCCTTTGGGAATATTTAAAAAATAATAATAATTCTCAGTGAAGTCCAAATGCATCTTCCCTTGCTCAATTCAATTTCACACGGTTCTCCCAGCGAAGATCAAACTCTCCCCAACCTCCCACATATTTATTTATTTATTTATTTGTGTGTGGGGGGGGGGGAAAAACGGTAAACAGCCGCCCATCTGATGCAACATAACCTCGGGCAATAACGACAATAAAAACAGTAAAACCATTGTAAGAAATCCCACACTCCTGGCCCCTAAAACACAACACAACTTCATCTTTCTGCCAACAACTTTTACTGGACTCCAGTCTTACCCAATGACCCTTTGTCAACTGCTAAATCCACCAGCTTTTCTCAGAAATAGCTGGCCTGAATGAAGCACCAGTGGATTCTTTGCCTTAAAGGTTGAGTTTGGGACATACCTGACATTCCTAGAAGAAAAATCTGATAACATTATTGCTACAAACAGTATTTCTACGACGCTCTCCCAGCATTTTAAGAATAAGGTGGTGCATCTTGGCCCAAGGATTTAGAAAACAGAAGAAGATTGACATCTATTTTCTAGCTTTTTCATAAAATGCGTCAGCCTGAAAAAGGCATGGACCAAACTTCTGATTTTCAACAAGGGAAGGAATGCGTAAATTGAAAAAGTGAATGGGGACAACTTGAGTTATTTTTTTTTTATCACCCACTTTCCTGCTCTGAGGAGCACTTGAACCATTGAACAAAGATTTGAAGACATTGAAGAAAATTTGAAGATGTTGGGAAGATAGCTAGTCCTCGGCCTACGATCACAATTGAGCCCAACATTTCTGTGGCTAAGTGAGAAAATGGTCAAATGAGTTTTTCTCCCATTTTACCACCTTTTCTTACCACCTGGGGATTGTTTGTCAACTTCTCAGGCTGGTTGACACTCTTCAAATTTTGAGGCAAGCTCTTATGGGAAAATTACTCCGATCCAAATCTGTTTAAGCTTTCTGAGATTAACCCGGATCAGTCAGTCCTGTCACCAAGGAACAAATCTGCAATTTGGAAAGCACCAGGGGCAAGTAAAAACAGGCAATCTTTGCTCCAAAAGCTCTCTGATTTGAGGAAATTCCTACGCCAATAGTTTTTTTTTATCGCCAAAAGCCAACAGGGTCAGCTGCATTAGTGGGGAGGAAATATAATTTGAGAGGCTAACCACTTTTATCAGATGGTCTTAAACTAACAGATTAGTAGCCACTATTCTGCGCCCATAGAATAACAGAGTTGGAAGGGACCTTGGAGGTCTTCTAGTCCAGCCCTCTGCTCAAGCAGAAGACCCAGTACCATTCCAGACAAATGTCTGTCCAGTCTCTTCTTAAAAACCTCCAGTGATGGAGCACCAATAACCTTTGAAGGTAACCCATTCCTACTGGTTGATGGCTCTCACCATTTTCCTTGGTTAGTTTTCATCCACTGTTTCTTTGTCCTGCCTTCTGGTGCTTTGGAAAATAGTTTGACCCCTCATATTTGCAGGAGGCCCTCAAACAGAACTGAATTCTTTTTGCATTTCAGCTGTTTGCCTTAGCACTTTCCCCTCTCTTTGAAAGCCCAATTTTTTTTTCTGTGATGCTTAATTTTTATTTTTACTTTTAAGCAGCCCAACTGTTACCAGGGCTTGGAGCTGGAGATCCAAGGAAGAGCTCCATTGATTAAAAAAATAAAAGGAAAAAGGAAAAAGAAAAGCTTCTGTGTTGAGAGCGAGATGAAAAACTTGCATCCTGATCAGCATATTCTCATTCCTACCACCACGCCAGTATTAATATTCAGCAGTCTGACACAATGCTAGCAACAAAGACGGGGCAACCTCAGTTCCCAGCAATTGCATTCATCTTTCTAAATACCACCAGCTCAGCCTCTCCAGTTCATTCAAGGATGGGTTGGGGGGGGGGGGTTTCAAGGGGATGGGGGGAAGGAATAGAAATGCAACTTTCTACTTTCCAAGAGACAATAAGGTTTTAGATCAAGACACCCAACCAAAATGAGCAGGGAGCCAAAAGGGGGGGGGGGAACTACATTTAACTTCACCAACATTAAATCGACATGGTAAGAAAGAGTTAAAGAGGATTCCCCTAGTTAAGAATTCCTCCTCACTTGAACTGATTATTCAAAAAAATTATGGCATGTCCTGAAATAGACAAATTGACTTTGATGATACAAGAGAAAGAGGAGCCTGAATACTATAGAATTGGGGAGAAATAGTATAATTGGATTGAATTAAGACAGATAGAAAATGAAGGAATTAGAGATAAGCAACTTATAGATTAAATGTATATATTCGCACAAAATTGTATCTATCTGTAAATGTGCACAAAAGATGGATGAGATGGATGTCACAAAACTGTTCACGTCATGATATTTATTTTTTGTTTTATTTTTAAAATATACAAAAGACTAATAAAGTTTTTTTTTTAAAAAAAGGATTCCTCCTCACTTTAAAAATTTGCAAATCGGTTGGCCATTTTAAACACCTCTGGGAAATGTTCACAAGCTGGGTATACTTTTTGGGAATCTAAATATGTAATTCTCTGCTACAACGATACAACAGAAAGCTTATTTTGAGATGGGGCACTGCGACAGCAGGCGTGTTTTTTTTAAAATAAACCTGGGTTTAGGAGATTGTGTGAAGCAAGCCACGCAGATATCCAGGTCCTACACAACCTAAGGACCTCTGAGGACACTATGATCTCCCTTGCATTATTCCCCCAGGACAACAACAGTTACCACACACTCAATTTGTGTCTTTCATCAGAGGTACCCACGCATGGAGACAGATCACACCCAGAGACCTTTCAGTTTCTGAAACTCAAATTGCCTCTGGGGTTCAGGTGCAAGAATCTGCACCATATTTCCATTCTGCTATTGCAAACCGTAGAGAGAGCATGGCTTAAATGCAGATTTGGGTTTTATTCTTTTTTAAAGAAATGCCAGGGAAGAACAAAAAGCGGCCCTCCTGTAGAACAATGCATTTTACCCCCTAATAAAAAAGGATGCTTTGTGAATCAAGGTGAGGGGTTTCTGCAGAGACACCTTTCCATGAGCCAGTCTGGTGTTAATGGTTAAGGTGCTGGCCTGGGAACTAGGAGAAGGTGAGTTCTAGTCCTGCTTTAAGCATGGGAGTCAGCTGGGTGACTTTGGGCCAGTCGCTCTCTCTCAACCCCACATGGTTATTGTTATGGAGAAAATCCATATCAGGTATGTTCGCCACCTCCTTGTAACTAGCTCGATCCCCGTGCTTCACTATAAAACTATGTGGTCGGGCTTAGCTTTTGGGGAGGAAAATAAGGGGGAAAAATTATGCCTCTGCCTACCAGCATCCATCAGTATTCATCTGGCTAGTGTCCTGTCAGTGTGAGAGACTTGAGGGCTGTTTGGAAACTGAAACAGTATTTGCTGTGTGAGCAAGGAAGAGACAGCAAGGAGCCTGGGTGTGGCTTAGCTCAACTGTTCTGTCCTAAAACTGCTTGGTGCTCTGAAACTGAAACTGCTCTCCTCTGTTTGTATTTTGCATTTGGAAGAGATTTCTTATCAGGCGGGGAGGGGGAGTAGAACTCCTTAGCATGAGATGATGATGATGATGATGATGATAATAATAATAATAATAATAATAATAATAATAATAATAATAATAATGGAAATACTAAATGCTCTGATGGTCATTTTGAAAAATCCTTTCTTAGTGAGCACCTACAAGCCGAGAGGAGGAACATACGTGCCAAATTTCAGGTTTGTAGGCTTTATGGTTCTGGAGATTTTGTGATGCGTGGATAGTATTTCACTTTTATATTTATATTTATATAGATAAAGGCAAGATTTTTTTAAAAAAATATCTAACTGATAAATAGCCAGAAACTTCATATCATATCTTCCCTCCAACTTTTCCTTTCCAGGGCATCATCTTGGCTACTTTAGAAATACTTCTGTTTTGCCATATAGTCATTGCTTTCACCCATTAATGGGCCAATACGCAAGGTAATTGCTCCTCATGAAGTCCATTAGATGAACCAACCAATCTGGCTTTCTGAAGAATGCCACAAACACCTCATGCCAAGACCCTCATGGAAGCCATAACCAGCTGCTCATTTGGGACTTCTTCCCCCTTCAAAACTGATGCTGTATCAGTCATTTAAAGTAAGTATTTGCAGCATAGGAACTAAAAGAATCCATTCACAAGGCAAGCCATCCCCTCGGTTGTGGTGTTTGCAAAGAACAATTGGGCAACCCTTCAATAAATCACTCCTGCTTGGTTACTAATCTAATGTTATTGGTTTTCTATAAGAGGGGTGAGAATTAGGAGGTCCAAATCTTTTTTTTTTTTTTTTTTTGCCCAGTCCTCCAGAATTTCTTCAAGCTATGATGACTGCAGAATGAAGGCATGGCTTCCTACCATTGTTAAGCAGGAAACCCATAAAAACTGCAGCATAAAACAATTTTTTTAAAAAGAACCCAAGCTTTTGTAAGAGAACAGAAACCCAAAAATCTCCGAATGTCTTTTTAAACACCGTCTTTCCTTTTGGAGCAAATCTTAGCAATGAAACAGGACTGCTTCAGTGCAGGAACACATAAGAGAATACCTGCGCTAAGGTGTGCCTGAAAAAGAGGAAAGACACAGTCTCTATGTGTCCACCCCCCCACCCCCACCTGCCCCTTCATTTCCCATTCTTGTTAAAACCTTCTGGGCTCTGAAAAGAAAAGCGATGGGTAACTGTTTGACAGTCCTGGCAGAAGAAAGGCATTTAAAAATTGGAACACAGAGATTGTGTCTTTTGACCGTGCATGAAAACCACGTTCCAGGAGAGCAGATGACGAAAGGGTCGATCTACTACGACCCAGCCAGATAGTTCCCCTGAAAGTTGCTAGCACCAAAGTGCCTATCCATGCAGTCAAAACGTGGTGCTTGTTTCAATTATATATTTGATCTTGTAGCTAGACAGGCAGTAGATCCAAGATCCAAAGACCAAACTGAACAGAAAAACATCATGGATTTGGGGGGAAAGCATTGGATTTGATTTAGATAAGTTGAAGAAGCAAAACTTCTTGGATCACTCATGTGTAGGCCAACAAATCCATTATTCTTCCATTAATACTTCCAATTATGTAATATTCACTTTGAAGCTTCCCTGATTTTTCTTCTTCATTTTTTGTGCATCCAAATTATCCTGACGTTACATTCTGGCAGCAAACTTCCTCAGAGAATATTTTGGTTCTTTTTTCATATAATGACAATAAAAGCTTAAATTTTCTTTAACAGATAAAGGATAATCAGAGTTGGAAGGGACCTTATAGGTCATCTAGTCCAACCCCTTCCCCAAGAGAGAGATCCTACACCATTTCTGACAGATGGGAGTCCAATCTCTTCTTGAAAGTCTCCAGTGATGAAGCTCCCACAACTTCTGTTCCATGGGTTCATTGTTCTCACTGTCAGAAAGTTTCTCCTTATTTCCAGGTTGAATCTCTCCTTGTTCAGTTTCCACCCATTATTCCTTGTCTGGACTTCGGGTGCTTTGGAAAATAGCTTGACTCCTTCCTCCTCTCTGGGGCAGCCCCTCAAATATTGGAAGATGCTCTCCTGCCTCCCCTGGTCCTTCTCTTCTTCCCTAGACCAGCCAGGCCCAGTTCTTGCAACTGTTCATCATATGTTTTTATCTCCAGTCCTCTCATCATCCTGGTTGTTCTTCTCTGCACTCTTTCTAGAGTCTCAACATCTTTTTTATAATGTGGTGAACTTTCTTTCTTTCTGTTCTTTCTGTTCTTTCTTTCTTTCTTTCTTTCTTCCTTCCCTCCCTCTCCCTCATTTGGTCTCTTCAAATTTTAGGTGCACCTGAGAATTGGGCAATTTTTTGAAAAGTTAAAAGAAATCACGATGTAGCAATCTACATAGGGATGAAGAGAACTTCATAGTTCAAACCTAAAGTACTGGAACATTGACAACTGCATCAAATATGAGAATTGATGTCCATTGCATTTGAAGAGCTTACCAGGTTGGGAAATCAGCAAGGATAACAATTTGTTTACAGTAAACCAGAAAATCTGGTTTTGAGTAATATGCGCATTGGACCTGTGGGGTGTTCCCCACCCCCAGTTCCTTTTCTCTTTTCATTGTGGGATTCAAAATATGGTCAGGCGCAGCTTCTGCTCTGGAATTTGGTCCTGACTTAGCATATTCTGAGAAGCTGACTTGGTCAAACAAACCACACAAAAATTAACCACAGCTTAGGCAAGGAAGGGACCCAGATTGCAAACTCTCCCATCTGCCATTCAACTTCTACTGGGAAAAGGAACCTGCAATGGCCCTGATTTTCCTTTGAGCTTTTCAAAGCTTTTCTTCCCCCAACATTCCCAGGCTGAGACTGAGCCCTAATGGCTGCATAGAGACAGAGAAACAGTGGGGCTGGAAGGAAAAAAAAAATATCAAATGATCAAGCAAGGTTTTGAAGAAGTTCCTCTTCTCATTTCCCTTTCCTTCTTAGATGGCCTCCTTGAGAACGCCCCCCCCCCCCCCCCCCCCAAGAACTACTGGAGTTCTTTTAAACAGGATCCCTTTGCCCAGATGACATGAAGGGAGATTGAATGCAAGCCTGTCATTCTTTTGGCCAGACTGTCTGTCTGCTGGTTGAGCGTTTCCTGCTTTCGGTTGCTGCAGACGCCACTCTCTGCATTGGTTAAATTATTTAAAATCCATAGCTGTGCAACTGTGTGGGGAGGGGAGGGGAAAGGAGGGGAGGGGAGGGGGGGAAGGGGGAAGAGGGAGGGAGTTGCTTGCAGAATGAATGCCAAGAGTATCTCTTCCCCCTTAGCTCTTCCACTCTTCACTTTTTTTAATTTTATTTTATCCACATGTTCCCTCAAGCCCACTGCTCACCGAAGCCAACTTCATTCAGACTAAAAGCTTTTTTTTTTCTTTTTCTTTTAAATTATTGGCATACCTATCCAATGCAGTGAAAGTTAATGGAGGTTTTAGCATCGGGAGGGAGGGAGTCGACAGATGACGTGTTTTCAGAAGTTGTGGGCAAAAGTTAAGGAGGCTCAAACCACAGTTGCCTCCTGGCAGGTTTCAACTTCGCACACATTTCACGGGAACAGAGAGTAATAGGGATGGGAGGGGCCTAAGAGGTCTTGTAGTCCAACCCCCCTGCTCAAAGAGGAGGTTCTATACCAAAAGGAGCCCCTTCCCTGCCCCACACTTGAATAATACTCAGCAAGGCAGGGAACCAAATAAAAGAGTCTTGTGAAGCCATCTGCTCTGGAAGACCAGGGTGAGGTCAGGCCACACAATTAAACCTGTCCTGCTGACACATTTGAATGAAGATGGTATTTACATTTTTTTTTCTACAGCATGAAGATATTAGGCATACAAAACATTGTTCTCTTCTCCACCATCTGCCTCTTGCTTGTTATTATTGTTGTTGTTGTTGTTGTTTTTATTATTTACATGCTTAGCAACTAGAATTTCTAAAAGGCAAAGAAAAAATATTTAGCTACAAGAGAACTCTTGGCATTTGCTGACTGCTGTCTCTGCATTATTTTTTTATATAAAAGTTTGATAAAATATATGTGATAAATGTTTTCAAAGAGTTTGAATTTGGCAGAGATGAAGTCTAACTTGAAAGTAATGCTATTAATTCAGCAGGTCTTTAAATTTTTAAGCTTATCAAGATGCACATTTTTTCATTCAAACCAAAAATTTGGATGGAAGGAGAATCCAATCCTTCTGGAAATTGCCCAGTAAATAAATAATCATCCCAACTCTGGCACAACATCCAAAATATCCCAAATATTTCTATTTCTCCAAAACTGAATTTGTGACTTGCATGTTTTTATAGACTTCTATGTTTGCAAATCTTTACAAAGCCTCTGTATATTCTTTATTCTAACCACCATGGAATCAGCCAAGGAAGGCTTCAAGTATTGTCTTAAAAAGCAAACAAACAAACAAACCAATATTAGCTTTCAAGTTCACTTGTAAACAGCAACTCATCCGACTTTGTTCAACCAAGAGAGCAAGCCAGTAAAAAGTGATGTCTTTATAAACAATGAGAACGCTGGTTTCATTTTATTTGTTTGGGCACATCAAACACGTTGTAAGCCATCAATAGAAGCCTTGCACGGAATGAAAATGAACATAATCTCATTTGCAAAGATGGCTAGAGAGGTGAAGGTTGGCAGTGAATCTTGGGAATGGCCGATATTAAGGCATCTCATTTTATGTAGGTAAGAAACTGGTGGCACTATCAATCCAAGATGACAGGGAAGAAATGCTATGTGCTTTGGAGTCTATGGTATCAGACCACTCCATCAGGCAAGGTGTCATAAAAACAAGGGTTACATTCAGAAGGGTTAGGGTTCAGGTTCCAGGTGCTTTGAGGGATAGGGCATCACCTTGGAGAAACCTGGAGCACAGTTTCATTCTTGGTCTGTCAGCTTCAGCAAATGAACAGGAAGGTGATGTTCTCCATTCCATGGTGTTCAACCCTTAGTGATTCTATGGGCCAGGTCTCTCCATACTTTCCAATCCTGCACTAACTTTGTTGAGTTTGCTCTGTGCTTTGGCTGGTGACAGCTTTGATGGGTGTCCAGCCACAGTTTGTTCTTTGGCGACCTGGTTTCCTTTTGCCGGTAAAATATAATTGCTTTCCCCAGCGAATTCCCTCTCATGACACGTCCAAAATAAATGAGATGCAGTTTCGTGATTTTTTTTGCCTTCTGTTGCTTGTTAGTCATCTTTGCTGTCCAAGAAATATGCAGGAGATTTCTCCAGCACTACAATTCAAACAAGGAGATTTCTCCAGCGCTACAATTCATTCAATTTTCTTCCTGTCTTGCTTTTATAACTTTCAGAAAAACTTAAGGACTCCTTTCTTCCACCCAGTTTCATCTAAATCCCCTTTTCTTTTGGAAGAAGAGGGCTCATGGTAAGGACCAAATCTGATTGGTGAGCTAGGGAACATGTATGATGTTTTTCTTAAGGGCTCTGCTTCTGCAATTCTTTCAATGGAATTGCTCCGATTGACTCCTTAGGTGCATGGCACAATGCAGGAAATCTGACCACTTGCACCGAGACTGATTGCAAATTGTGGTGGAATGGAGTTGGCAGATGTCCTCTCATTTTTATAAGGAGCACTCCAATCAAAACAGGAAGAGGTGGAAGAAGTTTATTTAAAACTTTTTTTTTTTAATAAGGGGCTTATGGAAGATAAATCCAGCAACAGCTCCAGAAACAAAATAATGGGAATTCCCATTGTGAATGCAATTTAATAATGATGATGATGATGATGAAGAAGAAGAAGAAAAAAATTACACAAGGCATTTTCCCCTCAATGAAAGGCTATAAGTTTGAAGCAGGACACAGCCCTTTTCCAAAAACCCATCTGTCCGATCAATTACCTTCTGGCGTTGGAGCTAAGAAGTATTTTCTGCCAAGGTGTCTTAAACGAACAGTGGAAGAATGTTTCATTTTTCTGTTTCTTGAGAAGAAGGGAAAGAAGCTGGGGCATCCATAAATCCTCTCTTTTCCTTCAGCCCAAAGCAAAATAAAGCAGATGGGGAGATAAAGCCCTTTCAAGGAGGGGTGGGCACAGCTGTGTTTTCTTTTGTTTCTTAATGGAAAAAGCAACTGAGCTTTAACTATAATTAAGCTGCTGGACACCATTTTAATGATGACTTGAAGTTACAATGATCTGGAAGAGACAGCTTCTGATCATAGCAAGAGAGGCCCTGAAATGATGGGGGAGAAGCTCCTAACTTCCAGGGGAGGAAGGAAAAAAATAAAGATAGATAACAGACAGTTTGACAACTTGGACACATCCACGTTGTCTGATTTGGAAAGGAGGAACTATCACTGGGCTGGAAGGGATCTTGAGAGGTCTTGTAGTCCAAACTCCTGCTCAAGGCAGAGCCTTTATACCATCCTGGTCAAATGGTGGTCCAATCTTGAAAACCTCCAGGTGATGGATCACCCACAACTTCTGGTGGCAAGCAGTTCCACTGGCTAACTGTTCTTGCTGTCAGGAAATTTCTCCTCAGTTCCAAGTTGCTTCTCTCCTTGATTAGTTTCCATCTGTTGCTTCTTGTCCTGCCTTCTGGTGCTTTGGAAAATAGCTTGACCCCCTCTTCTTTGGGGCAGCCCCTTGAATATTGGAAGATTGCTATCCCATCCCCTCTAATCCTTCTCTTTGATAGACTAGACATAACTAACTCTCCCAACTGTTCATTTTATGTTATAGCCTCCAGACCCTTTATCGACTTTGTTGCTTTGAAAGGTCTCAACAAGTTTTCTGGTATTGCATTGACCACAACCACCTGGGGAACAAACCAGGGACCGCACCGCACATCGTAACTTGTTTACTTAGGTTGCATGTCCATCTCTTTAAGGCAATGAAAGAATGGGGTAAAAATACTCCCTGCCTCAATTTCACTCACTTTTAACAGCAATCTGCAACGGGAATGAACCTACTAAAGAGTCCCAAGGAGCCAGGAGATGTACAAATTGAATTATAAAAATAAAATGTGGAAGTTGCCACTGGCTCAAAAGCAGAAACACCTTAGATCAGCCTGGTCCAGGATGCCCAGAAAATGGATGCATCCAGCACGCTTGGCGGAGCCATTCCAGATACTACCAGCCAACACACAAGAGCAAATTCTAGCACTACCATCATCATAATTTTTAGCCATTGTCTATCTAATGCAGGATGGAGGCCTCTTTCTGCAGGTTTCTAACCTATACTGTTAAATTGAAAAGTCCTCCTGACTAATGCGTAGGCTTGGTTCAAAGCACTTTGAGTTTCAGCGAGGCTTTGGGCTAAATATAAATCAGCCCCTCAAGTGAACAGCTTTTGAAAATGGCTGTATTTTTTATTTCAGAGTTCAGCCAGGTGGGCATCTGATGGAAGGCCTTCTTAGGAAGCACCCCCAAACCAAGGGTCTCTTTGGGGATTTCACTTCTCTGCTAGGAGGAATGCATCCCATTCCTCACTTTTAATATACAGAGGATCCTTATGTCTCTTTTTAATTGGGGCGTAATGGCTTCATCTGATTTCTGCTTCAAGGCCATTTGGCAATGCTCAATTGCCGGTTACTGAGCTGCAGAATTAAATAAGGAATACATATCCTAACATCACTTTCCAAAATTGTACAAGCGCAAAAGATTCCCATTGGAAATGTTGGGAGAGCTGGATGACTGTTCTGATGGGAAGTTTGCCTCAGTTATTCCCAGAACTAAAGTATTATTTTTTTTATTCATCCTATTTGTATAGCCACCTACCTCACATGAAAGTGACTTTGGGAAGCCTACTGCACTTAATTTAAAAAAAAAAATCAATGAATACATAAAAGCAGTAACAATTAAAAAATAACTATAAAAAGACACACAAAATAGAAGTGGATGGTATATAATAAGGGAGCTATTGCAAAATTCTCTCTGGTGCCCCGGAACCCCCAAGCCTGATAATATAGCCGGGTCTCAAAGGATTTGCAGGATGTCGAGAAGGATACAGCTAATTTCATTAATATGTGATAATTTACCAACAGTTTATGTCTTTCGTTAATGCTACCTAATCTTTTCCTGTCCTGGGAATGTTGGTTTCACCACCATTACCAATCACTGTTATTAAGCCATCATAATATAATGGGTAGAATTTGAGTCGGGCCAGGGAAATCCGTGCAGTGATCATCTTAGAATCACACGAAACAGACATTTGAGCCAGTCAGTTTCTCTCAACTCGCCCTACCTTAAAGGGTTGTTTTATTCTGTATGGCTAATTGAGCTCATGAAGAAAAGGCGAGCCGTAATGGCGACAAACGCATAAATATAAAATCAAAAATCAGTAGCACTGCTGGGATTATCAAATGGTGTTAACCCCCACGTAGGTCAATCCAAACCAAGTTACACTGGGCATTGGTCCCTCAAAAAGCAGGTCAAAGCAAGCGAAAGGCAATTCTGTGGTATAAAAACTGTGGTGGGGACAGAGAGGAGGAATTTGATACACCTAAGCTCTCCATTAATTCTAAAAAAAAGAGAGAATGAAAGCAATATTTTAATTAGAGGCAATTAACGGGCACGATTTAACTGTGCTTCTGCACGGTTTGTGAAAGAGCTTTATGAATGGAGAAACAGAAGAAGGAAGGTCAAACACAGAGAGCGATTCTCAAGGAATTTAACAATGTTATTTTTTAAAGAAATCACAGTTTTGATAGTTGAGTTGGAGGGGGACTTCACAAATTTGCAGCAAAACTGTCAAGCAATTAAAGGCAAGATACTTTGCACATGAACTTTAACTGCTAATTAAAAAAAAACAAACTCTTGCTTAATTGCCCGCATCACATTCAACCGAAAATGCATAAATGGCTTGGGTAACACTCAATACTCCTCCTAGCATCGAGTTAAGACTGCAGGTAAAACAATAACAACAACAACAACACAACAACAACAACAAACAGGAGACATGGGGCAAGAGGAGAAACTTCCCAAGGGAAAGGAAGGTGTTGTAATCTTGTGCATATGTATGTATATATGTGTGTGTGTGTGTGTGTGTGTGTGTGTGTGTGTGTATATATATATATATATATATATATATATATATATATATATATATATATATATATATATATATATATATATATGTGTGTGTG
>BLBF01000057.1:3088637-3115722 GCA_015471245.1 Laticauda colubrina
AATAATAATAATAATAATAATAATAATAATAATAATAATAATAATAATAGCAATACTTCAACTCAAGTCAGAAGTGCCACTCAGCAAACTTTCTTTCTCAACAGGAAACAGCATCCAGGAAGTTAGAGGATAAGATTTCAGCACACAGGAGAAGTTTCTGTCTGTCTGAAAGTCTCGGGCAAAAATGAGCCTCCAAGTTAGACAGACATGCCCCAAAAGCTTCCTCTGTTCTGAAAATGTGCACACACTTATCAATAGCCCCCAAAGGAAGTCCTCTTGTAAGTAACCAAACAAAAAAAGGACTTCTATGAAGCTTCTGGAGGCAGAATGTGGTTTGATTGATGAAGTGCCATCCTCTTGCTGTCTACCCTTAGCAACCAACACAGAGAGTTTCTCTCCTCATCCTTCAGTTCTCTCAATGGAGCATTCATTGCTGCTGTAATTGAATATATGTCCTCCTTGACACTGATTTGTTCCCTTCCTTCCTTCCACTTTGCCCAGAAATTGGGATTTACCATGTATCCAAAATGTGACACAGATGGCCTTCAACTTATCATCGTTCGCTTCACACTCACAACGGCACTGAAAAAAAAAAATCTGACTTACGACCATCTTTCACACTTATGACCATTGCAGCCCTCCCCAGGCTCACGTGATCAAAATCCAGGCGCTTGGCAACTGACTCGTCTTTACGACGGTCCCAGTGTCCCGGGGTCATGCAAATCCCCTTTGGAGACCTTCTGATGAGCAATGGCGAAGCCAGATTCACTTAACAACCTTTTGACTAACTTTAACAACTGAAGTGATTCACTTGTGGGCCACAAAGGATGTAAAAATGGGGCAAAACTCACTTAACAAATCTCTTACTTAGCAACAGAAAGTTTGGGCTCAATTGTGGTCGTAAATCGAGGACCACCTGTAGTCTGTGCCTGGTCGTTCGTACTTTGAGCTAGAACTCTGGGATCGGTTTGTCCTTTCTGTATGTTTTCCGGGCTATCCATGATATTCTTAAACACCAAAATTGCAAAGGCATTAATGCTCTTTAAAATCCATTTTTTGCCTCCAAAGAGTATGAAAGGGAAATCCAATGTCTCACATGACAACTAACCTGGAAAAAAAAAAGGGTTTCTAATAATTACACCAGAAACAGGAAATGGGTTTGCTCACAACTCAATTGCATAGTTATTGGGCTTCAAAACCAGGGTTTTTCCCAGAGGTTTACTCCCACGATGGAGGAAAACTCAGGCTTCAGGCTTGCTGGTTCTACCACATTGTAGAAATCTTCTCTGTAACAGGCCTTGCTTGGAGGGAGGTGATAAAGATGACAATTGAGAGGGAGGTGGAGTGTATCTTATTGCTATAGTCTATTAATTAAGGGTATATTTCATGGTTATAAAGGGGATTCAGAAAATGCAACGATAGCATTTGCCATTGGCGCTTTTCTTCTGTAGCCATACATACTGAGAAATTCATGTCTGAAGGTGAGATTAAGACTATCAGACCTGGTTTGCAAAAATCCACACAGCTATTAGAAGGCAGGGAACAAATAATGTACAGAAAATAGAATTCTAATAGATTTTTCCTATTGCAGACCTGAGCAGAGAACTGCGGGTCTGGTATAAACCAAAAGAAATCACAGGTAGGACTAAAGAGGCGTCTATTTTTATGGCTATTTTCTCGCCACTAAAAGTCTTCCAAGACTCAGTACAGTCCAAAGCTTTTGAAAAAGCAATCCATATAGCAGAGGGTGAGTTGTGTTTGAAGTCTCTCACAATCCACAATGTCTTACATCTGGATATCAGTGTGCCTGAAACACCGGCCAGGGTGTTAAGACTTTGCCTTGACCGACTTTCAGAAAAATAATACATTGGAGATGTGGCAGCATTATACTTCCACAAAGGCCTCTGGGCATCCATAAAAAATAAAAATACTGACTGTAGGCCATGTTTGTAGCTGGAGCTTTTGTCAGTCATTCCCTCCCCAAAATAAGGTAACCTGGGATACAAGAATTGTTGTCAGAAATTTGCCAACCTTGCTTGGTGTAGCTTACAATTACTTTTGATGTTCTGAATTTAAAAGCAACCAGCTGAGATTCACAACAGAAGCCATAACCCTAGTTTACAAAGTACAGTGGTTAGTTGATTGCAGACAAATACCAAACAAAGAGATTAATATGAAATCCTACCTACCCTGATAAACCACAGTTGAAGAATAAATACTACTTCCTTCATTCACTCGTGACAATCAACCTGTTCTTTATAAAATTACAGGAGGAGACATGAACAGTAAACAGAATAGAAGTTGATTTTTAAACCTTCTGCTGCTTGCAAAGTCAAAATGCAGCTTCAGCTTCACAGTTTAAACCCATGACATCCACAGAATTTATTTTGGCTTAAAAGTTTGCATCATTTAACAATGTAAGGGGTAGAAGGAAGCAAATGATGCAAGCCTTAAAGAAAATGAGAAGGCTGTGAGAGTTTGGGCAACCATTTCAGTGAGCAGAAGAGGGAAAACAGAAGGGGGAAAATAAGTGGGGTAGAAACTCCAGAAATCATTCAAAAAAGTTGGTTTCTGCAAAATTCCAAGGGCAGCTAACCACCTGAAGCTGGAAGGGTTACTGCCTCAACATATACTGGAGCTTCTGTTATATTTCACCCAGACTTCCTAACACTTAACATCCTGTCTGCTGCTTCAATGCCCTTACTCAACTGTTTGAGACAGACATTACACAAACAGGCTAGCCAAAAAGAAAAAAAAAGGGGGATTGGGAAACCAAGAGGCAATTAAGAGTCCATGACCTTATCCTTTTAACATGATACCACTGACTTGAGCCGAACTTTGCAGAACAAACCAAAAAGTAAAAAGAAAAGGGAGGAGGGAAAGCAGGATAGAAATGTCATTTGTATTGATTTGAGGCACACAATACCATGGGAATCCAACCAGGCTGGTTTTTTTCTTTCTTTCTTACTTGTGTCTGCTCATCTGTTATCTTATTATTATGATTTATTGGTGACTGATATGGATTTATTCAATTCTAAAGACACGTGGGGGAAAATTCTGTCTCTGGGCATGTTTCCACACCTCAACCACAAAGACTCAAGAGTCTCTATGTATTTCCTTCAAATCTTTGGAAAGGAAGTTATATTTTACAAGTTTCTATTAAAACAAAATGCTTATATTCTATAATATTCCTTGAATAGGAGCCTTGGAAATAAAATAGAATATCCTGATAGGTAAGTACTATTTTTTCCTATATATTTTGAGTATAAAAAGAAATTTTCCCAATGCTCCTTTGGAATGGGCCTTCTTTATTCTGACACCTTTTCATTCACACAAAAAAGAAAATATTGGATTTCTGAAGCAAGATATTTATTTCTTCTACCTCTAATCTGCTACGTGAATGTTGTAAAAGGTATTCCATCCAGTACAACAGACTGTCTCTCCTGTGACTTTAATGTGCGCTTAGGTCACAATGATTCATTAGATTAAGTGTCACATTCCTTTCTCTAAAATGACAACAGGTTTCTCTATCATATTTATTCAAATGCAAAATAGAATATAATGATGGTCAGGAAGACCAGGGATGTGTCCTTCAACAATACCTTATACTTTCCCAATTAGAAAACTTACTTCTGAAAAACCAACTACCATGTTGTTCTGGAAGAATTATTTTTTTCCAAGATAGGCTCTCCTTTAAGGCTTTATGCCTTATACAAATGTGCACTTACATCTCTGGCAATGCATGGAGCAGCTCCAAGATTATACTGGATGTAAACTTATGGTACAATTTTTTCCCCCTTCCTACCAACCTTAATTTCCAGGGAGCTAGATGTTCCTGATCCCAAACATGCAAACTGTCTCACAGGGTATCTCCAAAAACTACATTCCCTCCATCAGGGTCTGGTTTCTGCTTTTTGATCTCTGGGGGGATTCCTTCTTTTGGTGAAGAGAAGGATGGGCTATTGGTATAAATCAGAAACAACATTCTTGGCTGTACTTGTTTGTAGAGGGCAACCCAGAACATCCTTCTGCAGATACCAAAATGGATTTTTATTTTTCCTCTGTTAACTGAATGCCACACATATATATATTCCCCCACCACCAATAGTGGTGTATGTGTGTGTGTGTGTGTGTGTGTACAGTAGAAAATGGATACTCCTCAATTACAGCCATTCATTTAGTGAGCCTTCCAAGTTACAACACTGTACTTATGACCATATTTCATCCTGATGACCACTTGTGGTTGTAAGTACAGTTACCATCTCTTACCCAAAGTAAAAGGTTTAAAGAGCAACTGCTTTATCATATGATAGTATGATAGTACATTATGATAGTACATGATAGTACAGGGTAGTACATTAAGGAAAACATCAGTATTTCCTAGCTGCCCGCCTCTAAATATATGGACATTGCATCTCCCATCATTCTCAACCATGGCCATGGGAATTCTGGGAATTGAAGTCCCAACAGGCCTGAAATGCACCAAGTTGAAAGAACAACTATACATGTATGTAACGCTAATCTGACCGTGATCTTCAAACAGTACTCTCTGCCAGCTATTTATCCTTCTTGCAGGCCTATGAAAATATGTAAAAAGACACTTCTTGAGTTTGGAAAAGTTCACTAAGCAGGCACTTTCTGAGCAAAGGTGAGGTAAAAAAGAAAATCAACTTGTAAATGAGGAAATTCCAACAGGATGCTCCTTACTGTGTATGTCCAAAGCCACAAATGGGTATTTGGTTTAACACGATGGCACGGCATTACAGTTTAACAGAGTAAACCCAGCCAGAGCCACACATTCCATTAAGTCCAAATAGCCATGGCTGATGCATAACTAAGCTATAAATCATGGCTTACAAAGCATAACTAAGTTTGCATGATTACACTAAGCCAAGGCTCAATCTAGCTCAGTGCAAAATAAATACTTCCCCCCCAAAAGTATCTTGGCTTAGTATTAGAAGCAGATTCAATACAGCCTGGTGATTTCAGCAGCCATAAGTCTTCAGAATGTTTGTGTTAATGTAAATTGCAGGAAAGCACAGACAGATTAGTTTAAAAGTAGACAACCTGATATCTTTTTCATGTGTTAGGCATCCACTTAAGCTCCTTGAACCAGCACGCCAGTGACAAAAAAAAGCTGTAAAGGAAAGAACTTCAAAATACCTAGAAATTGAGTGTTCTGCAAAAGAAAGGATTCTTTTTTTTGTTTCCAGACACATCAAACAAACACAAAGTAGGAATCAGCCAGCTCCTGTCTGCAGTTGTTCAAAAAGTAAGTAGATCATGGAAAAGGGAGAAAACCCAAGAAAATAAACATACCACACTTATGGAGGTGGGAGAAAGCACAGAAGAACAAAGTCCAGAAATGGCTTTATATAAAGATTTCAAAGTCCATATGGGAAAGATTAATCCCAAGAAAAAGAAAAGAAAAATGTTTAAACGTTCAGGAAGTGCCAAAAGAAATAGGCTTAACTCCAACAGTAAATAATAAATAAAATAGAGATCAGGGTTTTGCAACTGTGTGGACTTCCAACTCCCAGAATTCCCCAGTCAGTATCACTGACTAAGTAGACAAGTCCTCAGTTTACAACTGTTTGATTGGTGGCCATTTGAAGTTACAATGACAGTGAAAAAACTGGCTTATGACCATTTTTCACACTTACAACCATTAAGCATCCCAGTGGTCACTTGCTTGGCAACTGGCATGTATTTATGGCAGTTGCAATGTCCCTTTTGTGACCTTCTGACAATGGGGAAGCCAGGTTTATTTAACAAGCCCGTGACCAACTTAACTGCAGTGTTTCACTTAACAACAGTGGCAAGAAAGTTCTCAAGTTATGGCCACAACTTGAGCCCAAAATTTATGTTGCCAAGGGAAACATTTGTTCAGTGAGTTTATGTGAATTAATTGTCAAGCATCCCGATTGTAGATCGCGTGACCCTGGGGGATGCTGCAACGTTCGTAAGTGTGAAAAAAGGTCACCAGTCACTTTTTTCAATGCCATTGTAACTTCAAGCGGTCATAAGTGAACTGTTGTAAACCAAGGATAACCTATATCCGTGATGGTGAACCTATGGCACGCATGATTTTCGGCCCTCCCAGAGGCTCGTGGGAAGCCTCTGCAGACGTGGGAGGCCGAAAAATGGGCCTTCTGGAAATACCGGAACTGTTGAAACGGGACCATTTTTCGGCTTCCCAAGCCTGCAGAGGCTTCCCTTGAACCCTCAGGAGGGCGAAAACAGCATCAAACGGGCCAAAAATCAGCTGGAAGATGTGTGCATGTGCAGTGCATATAAGGGAGGGGGTTGTTGTGTGAGCATGCGCAGGGGGAGCTGCATTGCATTGTGGGTGCTGCCACGCATGCACTTTTGCCACACCACAACAAAAAGGTTTGCCACCACTCACCTATATAGTTTTGCAGGCTGTCACAAACAATACAACAGCACTTAGCAAAGGTTAAAACAGAAAAGAGAAGTTAGATGAGCCAAAATTTAGGCAGCCCAGTGCAAGATTAAGTGGGATTTTCTCCCCTGTTCCACTCATCACCATTTCCTCCCTCACAGACCTCAACTTTAACTCAATGTTATTTGTCTCCAGCCACAACCTGTGTGGGCTTATACACAGGTTTATTCTCCAGATGATTATATGCTGCAATATAACAACTATTCTCTTGGCTCTGTGTTGGATAGAGACAGGATCTGATGAGGAGGAGAAAAATCATGGAAGACAGTACGTTAAACAGAGAGGCAGGTATCAAGGCCTTCCCAAAATACAAGCGCTTACAGCCAAATTCAAGCATTCACCCAGCTCTGCAGAGGAAGAAGCTTAAAACCAACCTCCAAGTCTACTCTATTCTCACAATATTGCTTAAACCGTAGGGTCTACCTGGCTTGTTTAAACCAAAGCAAAATGGTATCAATTTTAGAATCACATTAGGAAAATACTTCTAGCCTGCATTCTCTTAAAAGAGAAACCCTCCACAAGTTTTATGGTAGACTGGGGGGTGGGTGGGGGGAGAATGAGAAAGGAAATCATAGAAATGCTTTTAAAAGCCACAAAGAACCCTCGCTTTCCACTATTTGCTCTTTGTCTGGAATAAGAGTGCATGGGTTGGATTAAATGATCTCATGAGTGCTTCCAAGTAATCTTTGTTCCTTTTAGAAGTCATTCCAACTATTTTGGGATCAGCATCTCTGAAAGTGATGGTTTATGTGGCAGAGCTAGAAAACCGTGTTTGCTAGGAAAGGGACATTGAAGTTTGTACTCCTGGGTCACCAAAAGGATTTCTGACAACCCCAATCACTTTTTTAAAAATAAAAATGCTAGGACTTACAATGAAAGTACAACCCCCTCCCTCCTAATACATCCTTTTTCACTGTTCCTCCTCTTCCTATTCATACCCAGGAAGGACACACAGGCAACTGCTACTTTTAGCACATGATTAGCCAAAGAGAGACAAGCTATTAACACTGCATCCAGGCCGGTCTATGAGAGATAATGTGCAGTCTTTAGACTCCAATGTTCTGACAATAGCTCTCACATTGAAGCTCTGGGAGATGAGAGTGGTGGAAGAAAGAAAAAGAAGGGGGGGAAGTCCCCCAGAAAATGGCTTCCTCTTCTTCAAAAAGTGGAAATTCAAGAGCAAACACGAGGAGGAGGCGAGGAATTTTTTTAAAAAAATTGTCTCTTTGTTCTGCCCCTTTTAAAATTTATTTATTTTTTATTGTTATTGATCTGGCTCGTTTGTGGTTCCTTTGTGGCGCATGCTTTCCGGCAGGCTAGTGACCTCAAAGTTGTGTGAGAGTGAGTGGGTTACTCAAAAATAACATGCATAGGAATTTAAAGAGCAAAACTGTGTCCCCACTTCCACCTGCCTGCCAGCAATCAAGTGATTTTCTACAGATTTGTAAATTCCCCATGATTCAGAGGGGACTGGACAATCCTGCACCATTGCAGGGCTAATTTAAACATCCTCCCCTCTTTTGCATTTTACTATTGTTTTGTTTTTTAAGACAATGGGGAGGCAGATTCAATCCACCAGGTTTTGTTTTTTTTTTCAAGAGACCCCCTAACCTTTCTACTTCATTCCCCAGGCCTGGTGCCAAGGCATGGCTTCTGCACCACGCCACTTTCTCACCCAACCACCAACCCCAGGGATTCTGGGAACTGAACACGGTTTGCAAATTAAATAAAGAGGATATTGTACCCTTGTCCTCTCAAGCTGTCTGGCTGGGCAGACTCCCCAGTTACTTGGCATGGTTGAAAAGTAACTTTGTGGCAGCCGAGACTAGGACACATTGATTTCCGGAGTGTATATTTAACCCATGTACAAAAATTGTTGGCAAGACAGCCACAACCAGACAATGCTGGGCATCAAAAAAATAAACAAGTCTGTGTACACATCCTAAACCCCAGTCATATTTATATGTGTCCTGAATTAGTACACTCGGAATAACTCGGATTATATTGTCTTTATTGATGGATTAAAATTTCTCCCTATGTGAAATGCTAGAGATAGACTACTGGAGAGAGAGGGGGGGAAACAGCTTAGATTTCCTCAAATCAGCAATAATGTATAATATGACGATTCTCTCCCCTGTTTGGCAAATTGGGAGGGAAAGAGATCAATTAACTGCTTTTTTCTTTTAAAGTTCATGCACTTTATAGAGTCCTGAGATTTGTGGCAGGTCAATGAAAACTACAGATTATGCAACATAATTCTCCATTTTTAAGAAATGCCACTGCAGCAGAGCAAACCTTTCTGTGTGCCCTATGTAAATTTAACCATAAAATATAACACAGAGGGGACAGACCAGAAACCAGAAAGGCAAGTACATGTAAGAATGTAGAAAGACACAATGGCTAATAGCATATTTTTCTTTCATCCAAGGACACAAGGCACAACTTAATCCCAGTTTTGAGACTCTGGCAACATTCTCCAGACAAAAGGGTTTATTTTGATAGAAAGTCACTGCATTCTGCTAGTTCCCAAAGATGGGCAAAACACCTTATGCTGAATTTCCCAAATCTGTATCTCTCCATTTATTTATTTTTTTCTTACAAACCTTACCCAGAGTTCTGATATATCCTTTTTTTTGGGGGGGGGGCACATCTGTAAACCTCATTTACACACCAAGGGTTCTGCTTCACCTACATTACTGCAAACTGAGTTTTGGCACAGTGTAAGCCTCTGCTGTGTGCACAAAGCCAGTTTTGGAAATTCACACACACACAGGGGGGGGGGGAGAGACCTCTTGCCAGAAGTACAACTGCATGCTTACTTTTAAAGACCAGCCTGTCCCATCCAGAGGGGGTGGGAAAAATCAGCCCATCCCATCCCAAGGAAAGGCACAGTAGATTGGATCTATACTCCATCTTTTTACCCCCACAAGAAGTCGAGACAACTTGCTTCCAAATGGAAAAGAGACCATCTGGCACAGTGCAACTGCCTTAAGCAGATTCCAAGAACATTATCAATGTATTTCAGGATTCATTCATGGTCCTCTCAGAAGTCATGTTAATTCCAGAAAGCCTAGAAAACCATAAGCCCAAACCAGGTAGCAGGCTACAAAAACTACAAAAACCAGGCATGACATAAATTTGAAGGGTTGGGAATATCCCCTCTGCCAAGAGGTAGATGCACCAAGCAACCTTGCCCCTTGCAAGGACTTTGGGTTTACAGTTCGAATCTCTCTCACTGAGGTTTGCTGAAATAGCCTGGCCTGATCCTGAAGCCTCCTCCTTTGAAGGGGGGGAAGACACAAGCCCCTCATTCATCCCTCCCCCCCAAAAAATAGAGACCCCCTCGCCTCCCCCCAAGCCCTGGCTCACCCTGGGCGCCTTCCTCTTGTACCGATGGCTGTAGTCAAACTTCTCCTTCATCTCGTCCAGGCACTGGCTCAGCCTGGCTTTCTCTTCCTTGCTGGCATAATCCTGGCTGAGGAGGATGTAGGCTCGCCAGTTGGCCGAGTCGAAGCCCCAGTGGCAAGTTCGGTTCTCCAGGGCTTTGTGGGAATGGATGACAAACTTGTGCGGCGGGTACATGAGCCGGCAGTCGAGGCACTGGATGCAGGGAGAGCCGGGGCTGCTGTACAGCTCGGGCACCAGCAGGCCTTTGCATTTGCCAAAGCACTCGTGGTAGATTTTGAAGCTCCGCTCGGTCAGCTCCAGTTCCAAGGCGCTGCCGGCGCCGGGCAGCTCTTTCTTGCAGCGGCCGGGCGGGAAAGTGCCCCCGTACAGTAAGGCGTTGCAGAGCCGTTCGGCGTCGGTCTTGGTGATGAGGCCGCAGGAGGGCGCCGAGAAGGGCAGGATGCCCATGACTTTGAGGATCTCCAGCTGGTCGGCGGTGCAGCGGGAGCAGTAAACGTGCAGCTCATCGCAGACGGCGTTGATCTGCTGCAGGGAGAAGTCGCGCAGCACCGAGTTGAGGATCTGGGGCAAGCAGAGCCGCTTCTCGCCTCCCACCACGAAGCAGGAGATGGTCTCGCCTTCCAGGACCGTCTCGCAGCGCTCCGTCGAGCGGTCCGACGGCATGAAGAAAGGGCCCGGCATCACCGGAGGCGGCGGAGGCGGGATGGGGGGCAGAGGCGGCAGCGGCGGCTCGGGGGCCACGGCGGCGGCGGCGGCAGCGGCAGCGGCAGCGGCGGAGGAGGACGAGACCACCGCCGCCGCCGCCGCCTCCTTGGCGCTCTCCCGCTTGTACAGCTCCTGAGCCCAACGCGCCGAGAAGGCGGCCGGGCCGCCCAAGGAGCTCATGGAGCTCAGATGAAACTGCTCCAAGGTTTTCTGCAGCCCGGGGTGAGGCTGGAAGCCGCTCCGGGGAACCGTCTCCATCTTCGGCGGCTTGCCGGCGGCCCCGCCGCGTCCCTGGTTCCTGCGGCGCCGAATCTTTCCTTTTGCCTGGGGCACCCCGCGGAAAACGCGCCCCGATTCCAGCCTCCGGGGTTGGTGGGAAGAGCGTCTTGCTCGGGGCTGGCTCTCCCCAAGAAGGGTGGTGGTGGGGTTTAAAACACAGCCCCCTTCCCCCCCCCCCCCCCCGACACAAGCCGCCCTCCTGCTTCAGATGGGACACCGCCGCCGCCGCCGCCGCTGTCCTCTTTAGAAACGCCGGCGGGGCGAGAGAGAGAGCAGCCAGCGAAGCTCACATCTCCCGAGCTTTTCTTCCTCTTGGATGCTGCGCGGGGCGCTTCTTCTGCTTCCCCCAACACCCCTCTCTCGCCTCTTCCAAGTTTGCAGAAGGGAGGGAGAAAAAGAAAAAGAAGAAGAAGAATTCCTCGCTCGGCCCCGCAGCCAAACAAGCCCAAGAGCCAACAGAGGGGAGGGGAAAGAAAGCGAGAGGGAGAACCAGATCTTCGGGGAAGGGGCGGGGGGAGAGGGAAAAGTTATAAAAAGAAGGGGGCGAGAGGAAAGCGCGCCCGGACGAGCCCGGGAGGTCCACACGACGTGGGGGGACGCGCAACTCCCCCCACCCACCCACCCCCCAAAAAGCCACCCTCTCTCTCCCCCTCCACCCCCCAAAACTAGCCAGCAGGAGGATAAAAACCGAGCTGGAGGAGGGGAAGGAGGAAAAAAAAGGCTGGAGGAAGGAAGGCTGTTAGTAACCCTGAGGCGCGTGGTCCGAGATCCAAGCAGCAGCTCCTGGCGGCGGGGAAGCCGGTGCCTTTCTGTCCATGTCCTCCCAGCGAAGAGAGGGTTCCTGGTCCCGGATCGTCCCCTTTGCCCAGCAGCGGGGGCTTCTTCCTCCGCTGGAACCGGGTGGGGGGAAGAAGAAAATCCTCCCCAAAGTGCTGCGGCTGCTTGTCTGCTGCGATCCCGGGGTGTCCCTTTGATCGCGGCTGTGCCTTCTGTCAAATCTGTCTCGGCGGAACGGCGTCCAGGGGCCTTGCTCACTTTCGCTCGCCTGGCCGCTCCAGCCCGGACTGAGGACGCTCGGGCACTGAGCTCATGCAGGCGGGCGGGCGGGCGGGCGATCTGGCTGGGCGCTTCTGCTGCTGCTGCTCCTCCTCCTCTCCGTCCGCCGCCGCCGCCTCCTCCTCCTCCTCCTCCTCTGTTTGTTGGTGTCTGCTCAGCTCTTGAATGCCAGCCAAGAATGTGACCAACTCCCCAGGCTGGGCTCTTCCAGGAACCGGCGCCGCCTCCCTCCGGCTCGCCTCTCCTCCTCCTCCTCCTCCTCCACCGCCGCCGCCTCCTCCTCGTTCCGCAAAAGGCGAGCGGAGCCACGCACATGCGCGCGGGCGCTCACAGACAGAGAGCGAAAGGGGAGGAGGGGGGGGGGGGTGAGGAGGGGGCTGGGAAACAGCAGCAGCCCGGCTGGACGGCGAAAGGCTGCCAAGAGGGAGGGTAAAAAGCCTGTGGTTGCCAGACCTCAGGCCTGCGCAAAAAGACGAGCGGCAGGGCGAGCTTTGCGCTCGACTGCCCCGAGAGGGGTTTAAAATGGTGGGTGGGCTGAAGAAATGGGGGGGGGGGCGGTGTTGAGCTGCAGGTGGAAACACGCGGGATGCTCAGGCATGCAGGCAGCCCACCCAGCCCAGGTGGAAGGGGGACAGGTGGATTTTACACACACATACACAGAGAGAGAGACTACTGATATCCCTTCGACAAGATGCTTTGGCTGGGATTCATCCTGGCTCTCTTTGCAGAAAAATGTCCCCTGGGCGGGAAGGAGAAAGGCCAAATCTGTTGTTCTTTGGAGGCGGATGCCAAAGTGGATATCATGTGTGTGTGTGTGTGTGTGTGTTTGTGTGTGTGTGTGTGTGTGTGTTAGAGCATCCTAACAGTCACCTTTGGGGAGGGGGGGGGAAAGGAAAAGATGGCTAGGGGAGAAGGCCAATCAAACTGGAAAGATCTGGGCAAGGCCAGCTTAATCTGGGAAGTAGCAAGGCCTCGTGGTTTGACATGGACTCAGTCAAAGAAACTCACTGGGGAGAGGGGGTTGGTTCTTCTCAGCCTACCTCGCAGGGCCGTTGTTGGTGAGCTGTCTTGCGAGCAATGCCTGGAGTTCCTGAAGAATTGCAGGATACATACAACAGGACCTAAATTAACACAGAAGAAAGGACAATAGCCCTTAAGATTTACGTACCGCTTCCCAGACCTCTCTAAGCAGTTTACAGTGTCAGCCTTTTCCCCCTCAATAATCTGGGTCCTCATTTTACTGACCTTGGAAGGATGGAAGGCTGAGTCGACCTTGAGCCAGTCAGGATCAAACTCTTGGCAGTGGGCAGAGCCAGCCTGCAATACCGCATTCTAACCACTGCGCCACCCCAGCTCATATATATTGTGAACCCCACTGCAAAATGCATCCAAGCCGAATTCAGGAGGTGTAATGTGGGAAAGATAACCTGTGCAGGATCATCCATGAATTGCTTAAACCTCTGAGCTCCCTTCACCTCAAGCAGACTTTGATCATTCATTTAGAGACCGTCTGAAGTTACAATGGTTACAGCTAGCTGTCAGGATTCCGGCAGTTATACACACACACAAACCATTTAAATCGCAAGTTTCGAGCCAAACTTCCAAAACTTCAAAAGGATTTATTGGGAGTTAACATGAGACACATCTGAGACACATCATTCCTTGTCACCCTTGACCCTGTTTCCCCCCCCCCACCCCTTGCGTATGTCATAAATCATATTCTCCAATGGGACACCTCCATAGCCCAGAGTCATCAATCATGTTCTCCAGTTAGAATTTTGCAGAGCAAAAACTTCGGTCGCCTAGAAACTATCTTTGAAAAATTATTTATGGAATGCACTTTCAATTTCCAAGCAAACCTTTTTTCCCCCTCCCTTTCTGCTGGCAACTTAAAGACCAGATAAATATTTTATGAGTTGACATGCACTGGAAAAAAGTAACTTAGGATTGTTTTTCTCACTTATGGCCGTAGCAGCATCCCCAGGGCCAGGTGATCAAAATTCAATTGCTTGGCGACTGGCTCATGTTTATGATGGTCACAGTGTCCCGGAGTCATGCGAGTCCCCTTTTGTGACCTTCTGACAAGCAAAGTCAACGGGGAAGCCAGATTCGCTGAACAATCGTGTGACAAGCTTAATAACAATTCACTTAACAACTATGTCAAGAAAGGTCGTAAAACGGTCACTTAACAACTATCTCACTTAGCAACAGAAATGTTAGTGTCAATTACCGTCGTAAATCGAGGACTACCTTTTTTGGGGGGTGGAATCCAAGACAAACAGGGCTCTTTAATAAGTGTGGTTGGTCACAGGCTTTTAAATGAGGCAGACTCTAGATATCCATACAATTCTTATGCTGAAATATTTTTAATGATCAAGGAGCAATCAATATCAATCGGTATATAAAATCAAGGCCATGCTGTCTTGATTTTCAGTGCTGGAGCTAAACACCTCTTTAGGCCTTTCCTTGAAACAGACATATACAGTCATATAAACCTGGGCCGCACAGCACCCTCCCCCCCAAAATATATTACAGGTTACTTGATTTGGTTCAGCATCTGGTATGGCCCAGCCATGTTTGTGACCCAGAGTAAAGCAAGCTTCAACAATATGACACAGTATTTTCTCACGAATTCCATGCTGTAAAGCTTTTACATTTGTTACTGTGACACCCAAATCAAGATATTTTAATTTATTACTTTATACCTACAATTAAGTGTCATCAGTTACAGCCTCAGAAAAGCACAACATTTTCAGCCTAATGTTATATAGTAGAGAAATTCTAGGATGTATAACTGTCTCACCAAAAAGGCAACATTTTATATTTTGTGAAAGCTACTTTTTCTTGGCCCCAGGTAAACAAACTTTTTCAGTGTTACACTATTGATTATTGATTATGGAGCTGTAAAAAAACAAATGCAAACATTTCCTTGTGTTTTAAAGACTGGGCAAAATGGAAGCTAAACATGCAGAGATTAAATCCCCCATAAGGGAGGAAGAGGCAGTAAATTGGACATTCTTTTTGAAGATGAGATAATTAATTTGCCCACCCTCCTAATATATGAGATGCTCACTTTTCTTTATCACAATTTATAGGATACTCATAGGAAAGATCACCCCCTACTGGTGTGGATTTCAAACTGTGAGATTCTGAGTGTGAATTTTTTACTTTCTCTCCCTTCAGGGACAATCAGTTTACATGACATAATTATTTCCTGCAAATGCTACAGGTAGCTCTTGACTTATAGCCACAGCTGAGCCCAACATTTCTGCTGCCAAGTGAAAATTTTGCCCCTTTTTGTGACCTTCCTTGCCAGGTAACAAAAGGGAATCCCATGACCCTGGAACTTTGCAACCATCCTAAATACGAGCTGCCAAGAATCTGAATTTTGATCACATGGCCATAAGGATGCTGTGACGGTCATAACTGTGAAAAACAGCCATTAAGTCAACTTTTTTTCAGTGCAGTCAAGGACTACCTGTATTCCACAATATTTTAATCACCTTTCGGAATTTTTACTTTTGCTTAGTTCATGTCCCGGGAAAAGCCATAATGCCATAATGCTCATTTCTAAAATCTTCAAATCGTTAAAATGTCACCAACCAGGGTAGAAAGCAGATGAAAACAGCAAAAGAGAAGCTGCTTTTTGGGGTTTGGCATAATTCCATGTTATCAATTCCTGAACATCTATGACTTCAACCCAGTTTGCCTTTTGTCACATAAACGTGACTTTTTCAACATCTGGCTTTCCAAGAAGCCACAAATATGCAAACTGTTGGTATGATAAGCATTCAGCCGTTGTTCTATCAGTCTGACCCAGTCGTATCTGGATGTACAAATCCAGCTGTTTGGATTTAAGAAAAGACTCTCTGGAGCAGAAGGAATGGGAGGAAGGTTGAAATCCACGTTTTATGCTGTGGCTGAACCAAGGGGCATGCATTTGACTTGAGAACACAAAGCATCTGAACTCACAGATGCCACAATGCAAGCCTTTGTTTTGATAACAATCCCAAACTGAGATCCAGGAAGAAAATAATGGAGATTTTTTTTTAAAACAAATTTAATGCCCAGAAATGTCAGCAGTGGAAAGGAAAAATATTTGTTGTCTAAAATTTTAGAAGGGGGGGGGTTTCTCAGTTTATGACATTAAGCAAATGGGGCCCATCCAAGAGGTTTTAAAACTTTGCTCCAAAGAGAAGCTAAAAGGAGAAAGTATCTGCCCCACTTTTGTGAAAGTTTATTGCCAATATTATTCAGATTTCAATGACTTGAAGGCAGCAGCCTTTTGGAGGTTTTAGGGGTTCAGCCACAACTGCAGCCGTATTTAAGGAGCTTCAAGCTCAGTTCCTCTTGTTAAAAAGTCTGATCTTCCATTTCCAGCAATCTCAGGTAGGTTTAATGTACAGGCAAGTCCTCAACTTACAATACAGTCCCCGTTTAGTGACTGTTCGACGTTGTAACAGCACTGAAAAAAGTGAAACAATTGCTTTTCACACTTACAACTATGGCAGCATCCTCCCCCCCATGGTCACATGATCAACATTCAGACATTTGGCAGCTGCCTCATATTTATGACATCTGTAGGGACCCGGAGAGTCATGTGGTTCCCCCCTATTGCAACCTTCTGACAAGCAAAGTCAATGGGGAAGCCAGATTCACACTTCACAACCAACAACCGCAGTGATTCCCTTAACAGCTGTGGCAAGCAGGGTTGTAAAATGTGGTGAAATTCATTTAACCAATGTTTCATTTAGCGACAGAAATTTTGGGCTCAATTGTGGTCCTAAACCGAGGACTATCTGTATATACTTTCTGCACAAGCTCAAACACAGAAGGTGGATAGGTGGAGAGTCCCCTCCCCACCCTACCCCCGCTCTTCTTTTTGACACAAAACTGCTTTACAGACCTGCCCAAGGAAGTAGCTTCTGCTTTTAGCCTTAAAATCTAAAAGCGATGACACACAAGGAAGTAGTAAAAGGGAGGAAGGAGGAGACGAGACGGTACAAATGATTAAAGCTGCAATTATGGCTGGTTAGGATGAGAATGAGGGAATGGCTGCCCACAACTGAACAGCAGACAAACAAGCTTCACTCCTCTATTTCTATGGCATAAAAAGATGGAAGGGCAGATATTAATGAGAGGGGGAGGGAGGGAGAGAGAAAGAGAAAGAGAAAGAGAGAGAGAGAGAGACCTATTTCTCAAAAGCCCTCTTTCTGTGGGGCTCAACAACCACTCATTAATCCCATGATATCTAGCCTGGTTGACAGGATGTACCACTTTGCAAAAGAGCGCCTATTTTTAAAGAAATGTCAAGACTACGATTATGCCCCATCCTGCTGCCTCCTCCTCCTCCTCCTCCCAGGTCTTTTCCAACCCTATTATTCTATGTTCCTTTGTCTTGATTACTTCATATTTATCTTGAACTAGAAAGAGAAGCAAAGACGGGGTGGGGGGAGGTAGAAAGAAAAAAAAAAAAAGGAAAAAAGAGAGAAAGAAAGAAAAGAAAGAAGAAAGGAAGAAAAAGAGGAAGAGGAAGAGGAAGAGGAAGAGGAAGGAAAGAAAAGGAAGAAAGAAAAGAAAAAGGAAGGAAGAGAAAGAGGGAGGAAGAAAAGAAAGGAAGAAAGGAAGGAGGAAAGAAAGAAAGAAAGAAAGAAAGAAAGAAAGAAAGAAAGAAAGAAAGAAAGAAAGAAAGAAAGAAAGAAAGAGAAAAACCAGGCTTTGGAGAAAGGGTTCCTGCACCATAATTTTGTTCTCTTCCTTCCTTCTTGGCTCCGCAGCCAACTACTTCTGGCACACAAACAGTCCAGTAAACTTTTGAACTATTCAACCCTGTGGTTGGTGGGTGCTCTTTCTCTGCCTGCCAGCTCCAGTCCACCCACAGATTCCTAAAAGCACAGAACAAAAACCAAAGCAGATGGATTCATTTCTTCCCCCATATCTAACAAGCTGTTTTGTTTCTTGGGTTCTTCATTTCCCTGGTTGGCCAGCAAAAATCTACCCTTGACACTGTCTGCAACCCCTTGCCCCCTTCCAGGGAGGAAAATAAACATATTTCTACTGGCCTCGTCTTGTTTAAAGGCCTTGGGGTGGGGCAGGGTGGGGACATTCTCTGGAGCTGACCTCCTGCTCCACCAGATGTTCAAAGCAATGAGAAGGGTTGACAAGATGATTGGGCTGCTTTTTTGCAATGACCCCACAGAACAGAGGGAGGCAGGAAAAGTGTCTTAGAGAAAGAAAGAAAGATAGAAAGGAAGGAAGGAAAGAAGGAAGGAAGGAAGAGGGAAGGAAGGAAGGAAGCCATTCCTCCCTTTAAAGAAAGATTTTAAACCATATGTGAAAAAACAGAAAACAGATTAATAAAGACGTCCTTGCAGATTTTATTCTGCTACTCATTCCCAATTCAAGGGGGCAGCACATTGTCCGAATACATTTCTGCAGTCATGTGGCTAGCAGGATGCCACTGAGCACTGCTACCTTCCTGCCAAAGTGGTACCTATTTATCTACTCACATTTGCATGCTATCAAATGGCTAGGCTGGCAGGAGCTGGGGGAGGACAGGAGGCTCACCCCGTCGCGTGGCGCTCAGGTCTCAATTTTTTTAAAAACCCAGCAAGTACACAGTTAGTGGTTCAGTCAGTGTCATACAATCCCGGAAAGTTTGGTTCAATGAGCAAGGAATGGTTTAAATACATCATATGAACACAGCCAGAGAAGGCAAGAGAGGACTGGTTTAATCTCACTGAATGAAAAGAAATGAATAAATAATAGAAGCATATGCTTATCTAGCAGAATTAAATCATCTGCTTTGCTGTTTAACCACCTCATCAGGTCTCTGTAGATATCTTAAAAGTATTTCTGGAGGTAAGAAGAAATAAGTCCTATTTACTGCTTAAAAGGTGAAATTGGATTTAAAAGAGAGCTTTAGTGTTTATAAGGTGAGTTTTATTTATTTCCAAGCTCTCTGCTGGTCATTTTATGATTTTTGGACATTTGGATCAAGGGCAAGAATATTTGTAAAAAGAAACCATTCAAAATAGTTGTTCCCAACTGGGAGAAACATTCTTCCTCCATGGATCAGGTTGGATCCAACCCCACTGGCCTTTCAGAAGACCCTAAAAACCAGGCTGTGTCTCACAATGTGTAAAATGACCCATTTCCTGGCTATGAGGATGATTGTTGTGTTTTAATTTTTCTATATGTGTCAGGGATTTATTTATTTTTCCCTTGGTTCACCACCCAAAGCTGGCATGGGTGGCTATATCCATTGATGAAATAAGTAAAACACTTTCTTAGAAAGTACGTATTGGTGCCATAACGAAGCCTTGTGTAATAGCCTGACTAATTATCAAGATCATAAGGTGCTCAGCAAGAATAGCCTAAGTCTAATTTCCCCTATCATTAAAAGATAAAAAGTGCCTTGAGTCGAATGTTGACTGTTGTGACTTCATAAGAAACGTTCATGCAATTTTCCCAGGCAACTGACATAAATTGTTTGCCATTAACTTCATCCATTGTGTGTGTGTTTTTTAATTAACCAGTTTTCTGGCCTTGTGGTTGTAATAAAGGATTTGATTTGAGCATTAGAATCTAGTTCTGCAACCCAACAGGACAGTCACAGACTTCAGAGGATAATTAGGACTGCAGAAAAAACAATTACTACCAACTTGCCTTCAGTCAAGGACCTGTATACTGCATGAGTCACAAAGAGGGCTGTGAAAATATTTACAGACCCCTCACATCCTGAACATAAACTGTTCCAACTCCTTCCCTCAAAACGATGCTATAGAGCCCTGCACACCAGAACAACTGGACACAAGGACCGTTTTTTCTCAAACTCCATCACTCTGCTAAATAATTCCCTCAACACTGTCCAACTATTTACAAAGTCTGCACGACTACTATTCATCTTCTCATCACTCCTTATTGCCCATCCCCTCCCACTTGGGACTGTAAGACTGTAACTTTGTCGTTTGCATTCTTATGATTTATATGGACTGTTTCCTAGTATGATTTGATAGCTTATCTGTATCCTATGACTATTATTAAGTGTTGGACCTCAAGATTCTTGATGAATGTCTCTTTTCTTTTATGTTCACTGAGAGCCTTTGCACCAAGACAAATTCCTTGTGTGTCCAATCACACTTGGCCAATAAAGAATTCTATTCAACTTCTATTCTATTCTATTCTGTTCTGTTCTGTTCTGTTCTGTTCTAGCCTAGCCTACAGCTCTCCTCTTAGAACTAACCTTACATAGTTTTTAAGCCCAGATAAAGTTGGCTGAATCTTGTCACCCATTTCTTGGCTTTTAATAAAAAAAAAAAAAGGAAGGAAGGAAGGAGAAGATGGGGGGAAATTTTATGACTAAGGCTCTGAGAATGGCTCCAAATCAAAACAAGAAACATTGGATTAGGTGGCTACAAAGGATCTGGTCTAGTCTGTTGTGTCTGTGGTGACTGCAGCCTCTAAACCAGCTGTTGTGGTCTCGAGAGTTTCCCAATCCAAGAGAGGCGTAGTAACCCCTGGCATTTGCTTGCCTTCATCTCTGAGCAGCTGGCCCTTCCTTTGAACAAGGCCTGGGGAGAGAAAGTCAGCGGCCGTTTGGTTCTTGGGGGGGCTGCGGTTAAAAAACGCACAGCTGCTGACTGGAGGGGAATTTCCAAAAGGTGTTTGCAACTGGCAGACAGCTGTGGTCACCATCACCTGGAAGCTCGAGTTACTGAGTTATGTGGAGCATTTTTTTGCTCTGCTTCCCAGATCACCCATCCAGCAGCTTCCAGAGGGAAAACTGGCTCTGCCTCAGGCTCACAATTTTTCCCTCCAGGAAAAAAGAAGAGGAGGAGGAGGAGGGAGAAGGAAGGCAACTAGGATAGCCTTTTCAGGGTTTTTGCAAATGAGGCTTTCTCTTCGCTGCTTAGAAATTTATTTGGCTGCAACCTTTCCAGAGACTGCTACCTACCCCAATGTTATTAGGAGAAGCCACTGCACTTTAAATTTTTTTTTTTGTTATTTTGGGACTCCTTTTTAATGTGAGATCACCTGATGTTTTGTTTTTAAGCTCGTGACCTATGGCCTTGGCTCTACCTGTGTGTGCAACACCCCTTTTTTTTCCTTACAAGGTCTTTTTATCTGCAAAAATGATTCATTCGCTCACTCAACGTGACTTTTGGTCTTTAAAACAGGGTCTCTGAAGATAAAACTGAAAAATGTAATTAAAACGAGTTTCTTGCATAAGAAAACTGGGGGGGGGGAAGGGGTAACTAAAAAAGAGAGACTCCTGTTTACAACTGGAAAGTCAGCCTTAAATTAATTTCATGTTATTAAATTAATATACAATGAGCAGTGGTAGGAAATCCCACATGTGGGAGAAGTACATAAATTCCGCTGCAATCCCATCCTACATGAAACATTAGGAGATGGTTAACATCTGTTAGGCTACAGTTTTTTTTATTCTGGCCTGAAGTTTAAGAGGGAGGGAGGGAGGAACCCCTACAACAATGGGGAGGAGAGAATTCTTTAGAGGGGGAAAAAACATCCTTCTTTGGATCTCATCAACTGCAACCTTTGTTATATTGGGTTTTTTTTTTCTTCTCCTGGTTCTGTTTGATTTCCATATATTCCAAGACCCTAAGAGCTATAAATTACCCTGAGTGCAAAAGATAGGCTGAGATATAAATCACAGGTACGTAATATGGAGGATATTCAGTCACTATGCAGGAATATGGTAAAAGAAGATCTAATCTCTCCTTTCATGAAGATGATTTTCTGTTCCAAATTTTTTTGGAAAAATCTGAACACGAGCCTTTCTTACACGGAAAAGGCACACGTTAAAAAGATTTGATGGATTGCACACTGCAGAATTAGCCTTAGCAGTTGCAAGAGAAATCTAACTTGGTTAGGTGAACCTACATTGGTCTTCTAATTTCTGTCCCCCCACTTCTGCTGTCTCTTGTGGGCTAGTAGAAAACCCTGTGGGACTAATTTTAAACTATTTGCTAATGAATGCAACCTGCCCTGATGGACATTGTATTCTTGTGAAGCCATTATTTCATATTTCTCATCATAAATCTGCATATCTCTTTATTTAAATTACAATGAGATGACACAAAAAAAGTTTATTGTTTCTGGCACAGCCCAACAAAATAAGCTCATTTGTTTAAAAAAAAAAAAAGATATGTAAGCATTTTTAGTCCTTTGGGATATACACAGACCAACCATCCAGAAATTGAGACATTTCTGTGTCCTTTTAACATGCCTATTCACATATTGCCTGACCACATGTCTCCTCCAGCTTAGATTTTACCTATGATAAAAGTGCTGTTGTGTTTTTCTCTTTCTCTCTAAAAGTCCTTGCTGTATATGGTCTTTTTTTGAAACAGATTGTATTGGTTAAAACTAGCCTTAATAGGGGTAGGATTTGAGTTCCACAATGGAACTGGTGAACCTTTTACAGATTAACAGTAATTTTTAAGGCTTGGGTTTCCAGGGGGCTCTGGGCCACAAAGCAGAAACTATATTTTAGCTTTAGCGTGTCATGTTTCAGCAGGTATCAGTGGATTTTGGAAACTGCCATTAGTGTTTATCTGGATACCATTGCTGTAGCAAAGAAAGAAACACAACATAATTGATTTCTGATTGTGTTTTTTTATAAGGCATCTTCAACAATGGCAAGCTAGCATTAAAAAAGGAAAGTCTTGTATACAGGTCATCTTTGACTTACAACCATAATGACTGTTCAAAGTTAAACAGTCTTATTTTATTCTGTTCTGTACTGCACATTTTTTGCATTCTATTCTATTCTATTCTATTCTATTCTATTCTATTCTATTCTATTCTATTCTATTCTATTCTATTCTATTCTATTCTTTCTATATTCTACTCTATACTCTATTCTATGTTCTATTCTGTTCTGTTCTATTCTATTCTATATTCTATTCTATGTTCTACTCTACTCTACTCTATGTTCTACTCTACTCTATATATATATATATATATTAGTAAATATATAGTAGACAGATATATAAATCTTCGTAAAAATGATCACAAGAGGGAGAAGATACAAGGAGATAAGGTATTGTACAAACACAGATCAGAATAAAGAAAAAAAATTCCAATCAGAAGACCTATTCAAAACCAGCATTTCAGGCTGTTTGATGCCCCTGAATCATACAACTAGGGTGCATTTGGAAATGCTGGCCTCTGATACCATCAAATCCATGCAAATTCTACCCTGGCATATTCCAGAACTCACAAATGGTGTTTTTGTTCTAGGGGGAGTGGATTGCAGAGCAAAAATTTAAAAATGGATTTTTTTTTAGTAACACCCATGATGATGTGTTACCATCTGTTGCTGTTTTACACACACACATACATTGATGGCTTAAATTATTGTGGTATAAAAGCTTCCTTGGTTTATATAAGAACTGTAAGCGGGTAGACTGGAAATATAGAACACAAAGAGGTCCTCATTTTTTTCTCCGCTGAAGTTTAACAGAATGTTGAAAAAAGAGAAATTATATTATTTGAAGAAAAAAAATACATCTCTTTCGCTCATCCAGGCAAGAGAAGCAAAGGCACAGAGGGAGCTTTGAAAAAAGTGAAGCTGAGCCATTTGCCAAATGATTTGCAAAGTTCCAAAGTGTTTTGAGATGTTATGATGTGACCAAATCTGCATTCTCTTTCTCTTTTTGGGAACCAAGCCATTAACTAGTCAGATAGCATGCTCAGTGCAATAAATTTACTTTTCTCGTGTTTTATTTGGAGGAAATAAAAATAAAAGCAGCAGTCGTTCCATCTCACTCCTTGTACACCGCAAAACAAATATTCCCAAACATTCACACGCAAAGCATATTTTCTTTAAATTTCTGCAGCTTCTGCCGTTTTCTTTATTTAAAAAAAAAAAGCAAATGGGAGAGTGACTTTTCTGCTGGGGTTTTTCTACAATAAGCTCTCTTACTTGGACTGAAAAGCTAAAGCATGATCAATTCAAATAAGCATCTAGAAATGCTTACTTGGAAATAATAGGAATAAAGGAAAAAATACTAATAGAAGACGGAAATGGAACCATTGTATCCCTGCAAACAATATTATACTTATGTGTATCAATATTATATGGATCTATGAAACCTCAACTCAAGTAAGACTAAAGAATATAAAGGCCTGCTCAACTCAAGCCAAAGACCACCTAATACAGGTAAGTCCTGTATCCTGTAATACAGGTAAGTCAACTTACAACAGTTCATTGGCACTAAATGGCACTCAAAAAAGTGACTTAGGGCCATTTTTTCAAGGTTAGCACCTTTGCAGCATCTTCATGATCATGTGATCAAAATTCAGAAGCTTGGCAAGTGGTTCATACATATGACCATCGCTGTGTCCCAAGGTCACATGACACCCTTTGGTGACCTCTTGACGAGCAAAATCAAGGGGAAGCCAGATTCACTTACCAACCAGGGTTCTAAAAGAACTGCAGTGATTCACTTAACAATGGTGGCAAGAAAGATTGTAAAAAAGGGGCAAAACTCACTTATCAACAGAAATTTTGCGCTCAGTTATGGTCATAAGTTGAGGTCGACATATATATCAACTGATTTCTCATTACGGGCAATAAGATGCTATCTCCCAATATGCAGATCTTGATGAGTAAATTTTCATGGCTGGCCTAATCCAGATTCTAAGCCATCCAAGTCAGGGACCATCACTGCATCTCATTCTACAGCTCAGCTCTGTCCTCTCCATTCTTCCTTTTCTCTTGCCTGAAAAATCCCACAAAAATCTTTTAGAGATTTTTCTAAAGAGCTTTTTAAAGAATGGAGAATTTGGAGAGGGGAGAAAATTCTTCTCATCATGTCAGGTTTTGGCATGTTCTAGCATGCCTCTCCCCTCTTCTAAAATGAAAAAGCCCAAATGTGGTAAGCTCTGTACCCACCCTGAACCTTTCTGTTTCCATGGAGTTTCATCATAACATTGGATTTAAGTTCTTAATGATGTAATTGTCCTATTTTCCATCTTGCACTCAATTTTCCACTTAGTCTCCAAGATTTCAGTACCATTTTTCCTCACTAGTTTCATTTTATTTTATTTTTTTGTTCAGTTTGTGATGCCACTGGAGTATAAGTTCACATTCCTGAAAAAAACCCTGTCTGAGCCAAACTTGTCTGAAATAAGCATCCATACGGTGTGTAGAAATGTCACGATCATGATAACCATAGTGGATTCTCCCTTACCACCAGCAGGCATTCTATTGCAACCCTTGCAAAAAGTTGTCCAGCTCCCAGCAGGTTGTGCAGTAAGGAAGACATTTCTGAAGTGATGGAAAATCATGATCTCATCATTTCCACTTCACCAGGAAGGTAAAAAGACATCTCTGATGAGCACAACACTGAGTGTGTTGGTCATGGCTTTTTAGGCTAAGACAGATGAATTCTTCAGCACCAACTTATATTATGCTATAAGCATGATGTGTCAGTTGAGCAAACATTAAAATACAGAATACATAATAACAGAGTTGGAAGGGACCTTGGAGGTCTTCCAGTCCAACCCCCTGCTCGGGCAAGAAGCCCTATCCCATTTCAGACAAATGGTTGTCCAATTTCTTCTTAAAAACTTCCAGTGTTGGAGTATTCACAGCTTCTGGTGGCAAGTCGTTCCACTGATTAATTGTTCTAACTGTCAGGAAATTCCCCGTGAGTTCCAGGTTGCTCCTCTCCTTGATTAGTTTCCATCCATCACTTCTTGTCCTGCGTTCAGGTGCTTTGGAGAATAGCTTGACTCCCTCTTCTTTGGGGCAGCTCCTGAGATATGGGAACACTGCTTTCATGTCCCACCTGGTCCTTCTTTTCATTAAAGTAGACATCCCCAATTCCTGCAACCATCCTTTATATGTTTCAGCTTCCAGTCCCCTATCCAACTTGGTTGCTCTTCTCTGCCCTCTTTCTAGAGTCTCAACATCTTTTTTAGATTGTGGTGACCAAAGCTATTTTTTTTTGTGAATTTTTAATCTTGGATACACACAGAGTTGTGAGATGCAATGCCTAAGGGTCTTTAGCTGGTCCCAAGAGTAACAGCCTGGCAAGAAGCTCTTTGCCAAATTATCTCCCAGTTTGTTGTTATTGTTGTTGTTCTTTGATGGTGTAAGCCTAAACTTTCCTCTTTAAGCGTCTCAAATTGGCTCTGGTTGTCGACTCCTACACAATTTCTCCTATACAGATATAGCGTAGCAACGAGAACGCTGGAGATGGGAGCAGCAGGCAACTTGAATTCTAAACTCTTATTGGTTTGCCTCTGCTTATCCACTAAGCTTATGGAGTACTTCACTGAACAGAACCTGCTGTTCCTATTTTGTTACCAACCACAACATTGGCAGAAAGCTCATAAGGTCCAGTCGATTCATTTCTAGGAAACACCTAAGAGTCTCACGCAGAGATGTTTTCTTTAAAAAAAGAAAAAAAGATGGCGTGCGTAGACTTTGAAGCCGTCAGCAATTTTCGTGACCTCGAAGCATCATCTCATGTGTGTCATGAACTCCATGCCTTCTGCCTTGCCAAAACTGCTCAACCCAGCATTGTTTTTCAGGTCTGGCTAAACAAACACACTGTGAAAATACAAGCACACAAACCACCACCAGCTGGATCTCTCCAGTCCTCACATTTGGTCATGACCATCACCCCCTTAATGGATGTGTTTTTCTTTCTCTCTCTCTCTCTTTTTTTCACCTTCAGCCAAAAGCCAACGCCAAGTATGCTCTAATTTCCATCTGCAGTGTTTTAGTTGGAAAAGATAAGTGACAACTGCAAAGCAGAGAGGAATGAACAGCCTCAGTTGCTTTGAGGGAGCCAGGGCCAGAAGCTGTAGGTAGAAAGGAAAAAAGCGATCTTACAAAAGCCAGCCAAGAACATGAAAAATATTATGAGAGATAGAGATGAAAACGACTGGGGCTTCGGTGCAACCCCTATCTTGAAGCCGAGAAGCCTTCCTCTTCCCCAAATTAAAAAGAAATCAGGTTCACTACAGTAAAAATTAGTACTTTAAAATAAGAGGAGGAGGAGGAGAAGGAAGAAGGAAGAAGGAAGAAGGAAGAAGGAAGAAGGAAGAAGAAGAAGAAGAAGAAGAAGAAGAAGAAGAAGAAGAAGAAGAGGAAGAGGAAGAGGAAGAGGAAGAGGAAGAGGAAGAGGAAGA
>BLBF01000057.1:3122975-3188064 GCA_015471245.1 Laticauda colubrina
CAACATCTTCCAAGGCAATCTATTCCCTCACGTAATTTGATTGGCTTTATCTTTGCTTAGCTCATTATATGATTCCATTCCCCTATTTTGTACAGTTAGGTTGTGGAAACCAAGGCCATGAAACACACGTAATAAAGGAAAAGCAAGATACTGAAGATAATATACTGTATATCTGTCTTATTAAACATGCATGTATTGCATATTTTAAAAATGCATAGATTCCATCAGTTTTCTAAGCAATTTTGAAGTACAATTTGTACATCTATCTTGATGCATCCTATAAATCACTGCTTGAACAGTGTAATGATTCACAATTACTGATCTACAACATTTTCAATATGAATTTGCCCATAGAAGTACTTCCTATTTCTAAAGCAGGCATCTTGTAAGACTATGAGTGTAACTATGGCTATGTTCAAGGACAAACTGAACCATAAACAAGGTAGCACGTGAGAAGAATCAGGCTGCCAGAGTTAGTTTCTGATTCAATGAATCTAGCGGGGAAAACAAACTGGGTTGAACAAACCACAGGAAAGAATCAGGGGAAAACACACCCTAGTGCCATAATCTTATACTTGTTTACTTAAAAATAAATTATGCTATAAATTTGCATGTTGTCTGAAGGACCAGAAAAGTAAATATTGTTATTGTCACTTCCGCTGTTGCTATTCTAATGAACAAACAGAACAACCATTGTAATAATGATATAAATCTTACACCTGGGTCCAATATATGGGTTTGGCACATTGTGATCAAGGATTAATAGAGTAATAACAATTGTCATCATCATTAGGAACAGGAATATATGAGTGAATGGTAGCAATAAAAGCGACACATTAACTTGAAAGTGAATTTTGCTGTTTTTACATGAGTCATTATTATTAAAAAAAAAACCTGTTGCTGCAAACATAGAAAAATTTTGTACACCCGCTAATTTCAAATAAAACTCTCAGATTTAAGAATGGCCTGCTATAATTATTAATATAATTTTTAAGCATGAGTAGATTAACCTTTAAGCCCAGAGCTGCAAAATCAAAATGATTTGGGCTCTGCTCATTATATATATGACATTTTATGGCATTTAGTCTTGTGTGCATTTTTGTTTCTATTGACCTTTTGTTTTTTTGTACTTTTAAGGGACCAAGTGTGGAAGGGTAGAAATCTTTGAATTTAGTCTGGGGTTTTGTTTGTTTTCCTATTTTTATTTTTGTATTTTTATTGTACCCGGAAGTCACCAAGAACTTGTTAAATAATGGTTGGGTAATCAATCAATAAATAATAAAATAAAATAAAATAAAATAAAAGATAAAAAGATTCCTTAGTACTTTTTGTACAGTATTTCCATGTTTTTATTTTGATTTTAGACCAGAAAATGTTCGTCTACAACAAAGTAGAAGTCGAATAAATTCATAACATTGTATCATACATTATATCACACCATAATCATGCATAATATAAATATATAATGGTATAGTATAATGTCCTATCATAAAATATATATACTATACTGTATTGTATCATAAAATATATATACTATACTGTATAATATAAACAAAGAGCAAAATAATATATAATATAAATAATTGTCATATATATTTATAACATAAATATAAAGCATAGTATTTATTTTATACTGTGTATACTATATTGTAGTACTATATGAAGTATTATTTTGTACTGTACATCACATTGCAGCTTTACATACTATATATTATATGTTTAATTTGTATTGTATCATATATAATACAATATACTAAACTATATTGTAACATGATGTAAAACATACAATACAATACACGCACACACATATATAAGCATTTTATTTTATTTATTTTATAGTGTATTTTATTTTATTTATTTTATTTATTTTATAGTGTATGTTATAGTTATATATATATGCTGTTCAGCTTTCTTCGGGTATTATCCCACGTCATTGTAGTTGTGCTTTTAAAGCATATATATACATATATATACACACATATACATATATTACTATAACAAATGCAATATAAAATTAAATATAAAATAAAAAAAATGCTGTTCTGTACAATTAATAGAATACAATATAATATTATATATATATATATAATATGAACATATACCATAGTAAAGAGGAAGAAAAAGGCTGAGGTAATTTCAAGCCCCCGCCCACTCTAAGAGGCCCCGCCCACCCGCGTACCCCGCGCCCTCAGCAGACTCCTCCTTCCGCGTACGCGCGTGCGCCTTGTCTTCCCGCCAGCGGAAGGAATGGCAGGGCTACCTGTCCGCGGCGGCGGGAAGCTGAGCCTGAAACGGCGGCGGGAGGACCGCGGGGGCGCCCTGGGGTGAGGCGGCACCTGGGCGTGCGCGGGAGGGGAGGGAGTTTTTTTTATATTTGATTTTATCTGAATTTTATTTTTGCATGTAACTCAAGGCAACCATCCAACCTGCTGTTCCTCCCTCCTCTTTTCCCCCGAAACAAGAACCCTGCGAGATGGGCTCGGCTCCCTTCCTTCCTTTCTCCTTCCTTCCTTCTTTCTTCCTTCCTTTATCTTTCTTTCTCCCGGTCTGTTTTCCTTTCACACACTTTCCATTTGTCTTTTCTCCCCACTCTTTCTCTTTCTCTTGGATTCTCTCTCCACTTTTTCTGTCACTGTATCCCTTTCTCCTCGTTTCCTTTTCTTCCTTTCTCCTTCCTTCCTTCCTTCCCTTCTCTTTTACCATCCTTCCACTTTCAGCCTTTCTTCTTCTCTTTCACTTTTCTCACTCTCACTTTTTACTTTTTGGCTTTTTCTCCTTCCTTGCTTTCCTTTCTCTCCTTCCTTCCTTCCTTTCTTCCTTTTTTCTTCCCCCCTTTCTTTCCTTTCCTCTTCCTCCCTCCCTCCTTCTCTTTTACATTCATTTTCTTCTTTTCACCCTTCTTCCTCTTACTTTCTTTCCTCCTTTCCTTCTTCCTTCCCTCTTTCTCTTTCACCTTCTTCCTTACTTTCTTTCCTCCTTCCTCCTCTTTCATCTTCTTCCTTTTTTCACCCTTCTTCCTCTTACTCTTTCCTCCTTCCTTCCCTTTCTCCTCCTTCCTCCTTTTACCTTCTTCCTTTTTTCACCCTTCTTCCTCTCTTTCTCCTCCTTTCTTTCTTCCTTCCCTCTTTCTTTCCCCTTTCTTCCTCTCCCTCCCTCTTTCCTCTTTTTTTTTGCCTTCCTCTTCCTCCTTCCCTTCCCCCCTTCCTTCCCCTACCTGCTCTTCCCCTACCTGATCACACAACCCATGATCCAATCCTGCAAAAAAGCCATAATGGGAGGGGCAAGACTTTTAAGACTTTTAAGAACTTTAAGACTTATGGACTTCAACTCCCATAATATATTTATAATATATTTAAAGTCACTGCAGCCCGTTCAGCTTCTCTCTGTTCGTGGTTTCTTGGATGCATCTATGCATTTTTTGGTAACAAAACGGGAGCTATTGACTTTTGCCAAATTTTTTTCAACATCCCAGCCTAATCCACATTCTTGAAGTTTTTTGGAAGTCTGTCCAGATCTCAGACAAAAGCTGGATTTATTTTTTTATAGTTGATTATTCCACTGTATACCTGAAATAACCCAACATAATGCTTATTTGTTTCTTTATCTTGGCAGTTTGAAGATATGGATTTCAAGCTACCAAGTTCAAGAAACACAAGATATATAAGTAATTCAATATTTTGGTTATATTTTATTCTAGAATTCCTAGAAGAATTAAATTTCTTGTTGTAGTGTTTGAATTCTACAAACAAGGAAAATATAGAACTCTGTTTTACAAGCATTTTAAATTATAATCACTTTGTTCTGACAATGTGGAACTGTTAAAATTATACCCTTCTCTTCTGTAGGATATTTTCCACCAAAACTTCCTGGTTTGAAAATCAAGAGCTGAGCGATGCCGAAATTTCATGGATTTCATTGCTGAGGACTGTGGATCCACATCTGAATCGATCAAGTTTTGAAAAATTTGTCAGCTTCCCAGAATTTCATCCCAAGGTAGTAGAAGGCAGTAATTGACACTGTCTTCAAAGATAATATTTATAAAGTTAAGTCTTCCATTTGCTGAATGTGGTCATGTTTAAATTTCCAGGGAGTTAAAAGTTTATTTGTTGTTGAAAATTAAAATATCAAATGCTTTATCACAGGTAGACAGACACAAGCAGGACAAGGGCAATAGGAAATAAATAAGTTTCAGACAATCTAGAGACAGAACTAAATAAGCCTACAGACATTGCCAAAGTCTTTACACATCTTGTTTGTTTGATTTTTTTTAATGGGGCCCAGATCTTTACACATCAAAACAGTCATAATCAAAGATTCCACAATATTAGCTTTTCATTGCCTGTTTATTTCATTGATGGAGGTTGGCCAAGGACAAGAATATTTAACGTTCACTGTAAGCAAGGCTGGTCAAAATAGAGGAAGGAAATTTAAATTTGTGTCGTGGTTCGCCGGCAGCAGGTGCAGAAGGCAGCGGTCTCTGAGAACGAGGACTCGGATGAGGGGCCTGCGTGTGATGCAGGGATGGGGTCAGGACTATCAGAGAGTGGAGTGCTGCCTTCAGAGCTTATGGAGGCTGGCAGCTGTGAGGAAGAGGACCCCGAGGAGCCTGCGCCCAGTGCGTGTGCACGCAGGGCTGCTCGAAGGAAAGAGCAGCTGCAGCAGCACAGGCGACTCAGGAGTAAGGCTGCAAGGTGATGGTTCCTCCCATAAGGGATAAAAGCCAGCCTTCGGGGTTGGCTTCTTTGCAGGAAGCAAAGAAGTTATTTCAACTCCAAGTTCTCATGGAAGTCCTGTCTGTTCTGGTTCCTATTTGGAGATTTTTAGTTTGGAATATTTCTCTTGTATTCTTGGCAGCCTTTCATAACCTTGAAAGGGCTTGCTGTTATCTGGGACAATTAGTTTTAATGACTCTTGGCTGTGAATGAACAGAATTAACAGAGATGCATTTAAAAGGTTTGCTTTTATATATACTTTGTGTTTTATTTGATTTGAACGAGGCTTGGGTCAGAACAATTTGTATAGCCATTGCTGTTAAAAGCTGAACCTTTCTTTTCCGTTACAGAATTCTCAAATTGCAAATCCTCAGCCATGTTTTGAAACATTTAATTGCGGGACGAAGACATTTGAATGGGTCCCACTTCCAGTTTATCACAGAGATTGGAAAGCCGCAGATTCAGGAAGGTGTCAAAACTCCGTGCCCGAAAAAATCATCCCAGCAGGTGAAAATGACCCAGAGGAGGCACCCAAAGCCATTTCCTTGGTTCCTAAGCAAAAATCTCAAACAGCCAAAGGATACAAGGTTGGAGATACAAAGGGTGGCATAAAATATTCTATTCGTCTGGAAGATGAAGGATTTGAGATGCGTTAGGCCACTCACCAAGATCGCCCAGGCACACTTCACTGGCAAATGTTCTGAACTATCCCCCCAAAATTGAGTTTCAAACCCCATTGGTGGCCAAAAGAATCAGTGTCGCATATCCAACTCACATAATACTACAGAAGTTCATCTTTCAGTGATTTTAAGAAATAAATGGGAGCTAAGTGCATCATCAATAAATTTGGGGAAGGGATACGAATAAAATTAACACTAATTGACCACTACGTGTTAGAAAGCAAGGGATAAATAGAAAATCAGTGGTTTCCCCTGACAAAGGCATCTAATATTAAAATGTCTTGGATTATTATTATTATTATTTTTTGTATAATTTCAGGAGCTTTTTATTAGCACCAAACACGGCTGTGTACCCACTCAGGTTTCTCCCCCCCCCCATTTAAATGTGAAGGGCAAAGCTGTCCTCCCTTACATCAATGTGAATGAATCATCAACCAGATAAATAGAAAACCTGTGAAGAATTTTCTTGTAAGTAATCAGTTGGCATTAAGTGCCAGCTTTAAAAGCAGCGGGAGGAGTTGACTCATATGTTCCAATAATGTTTTTGCAAGGGAATAAATCGAAACACTCAATTTTTCGAATGATAATGGGTAGGAATGAAGTAAAAAATAATAATTAGCCAAAGTTTTATATCCAACAACAGATTCAGAAATTAGTCCACCCCAGTTACCACGTAGCCCCATTAAAAAATCAAACAAGATATCAAGATACTCTTTTCTGTCTCAAACTAAAGGAAGAGTGCCATAGAAGAATTAGCAGTTTCCTGGAAATATAATAGATTTGCGTATTAGGAGATAGTTACTTTATCTGTAGATCAAATTATCTCAATTGTTTCCAACTCATTCCAGGTTTTTTTTGCTAAAAACTTATTTGAAAACAAAGATGATATGTTAACCAAAGCATAATATAGAAAATAGATAGTAGTGACATTTGGGGGGGGGGGGGATCTACAAAACCCTTAAGGATCCCTTAATGTTTCTTTCACTATTCTTTCTAGACTCAGTGATATAATTCTGATATTTTGATCACATGACCATGGGGATGACACAGAAGTGTGAAAAACCTTTCATTTTTCACTTTCAGTCCCTTTTTTCATTGCTGTAACTTTGAATGGTCACTAAACAATTATGAATTGAGGATTACCTGTACAGTGAAATTTGGATGGGTACTTTATTATGTAGACCTGCAAAGGAAAGAAAAGTGGTTTTTTTGTGAATATATTTCAATAACTTTGGAGGAATTGGGTTTATATCATCAGCTTTTTGGAATTAAAAGGAAAAGTGTCAAAAAAAATCACAATGTTAAAGTATAGTTTCACCGTAGCAAACTAAACACAACCGCACTGACGACTCTAATTTCATGCAGATTGAATGAAACCACCTTTGCTCAGTTATAGAGAAATACAAATTCTTGTAAAGTAACTTAAGAGTTCGTCTTTGAAATCTGTTTTTATTATAATAGTTCTTCCCAGACAGTTTGACGAGATCAACTCTGAAGAGAGCAAATGCAACAAAAACATTTGGTGTGCAAAATGTATGGAACTGAAACATATTAATAAAACATGGTAATCCATCTGAAGAAAGTATATTATTTTTGCTTAATGAAAACAGTCGGAATATTTTCATTAAAGTCTTTAATAGATGTGCAAGAATATAAATGATCTTAGCTGTTTAACTGGTTAGGATACCATCTTTTGCACAAATAAAACTGGCCAAAGATCTCAACTAGTTAATTATACAAAACTACAAGAACATATTTACTGTTTTACAATCATTAAATTAGCTAGAGTGTTTTTCATTTACATTTCATTTACATACTAAGACAATGATATCGTTACCAGCTCCATTTGCAATATATTAAGGATTTTTTTTAAACCACACATTTAATTACATCCTTCATTTTTCTTTAATTTATAAAACAAGAACTTTATATAAAAAAATTTCCCCTTCATCATGGACAGAACATTATACATTGCACACGAGCAGCAACCGACTTGTAACCAGTAACTTATTTGGCAACACAGCAACATTGTAAAATGCCTTAAATTGTAAATAAATCAAGGACTTGTTTTTTTGTTTTTGTTTGTTTGTTTGTTTTTGATGCCTGGGACCAAGTGCGTATCTAGTCCTGCTTTGATGTTTGGACAGTATACAAAGTTCGGAGCAAAAGTATTCTCGTGGTTTTTGCAAACCCTTTGCCCCAGAATCTGATGGCATCTGATTCAGTCACATGGCCTGCAAAAACCAGCTGCTCAGCTGTAAATTGAAGAGGAAGAGAAAGAGAGACAGCAGTGAGAGAAATACTGAATTTGTCACCAAGAAGGAGGAAAGGTAAAAAGTAGGATATTCGTTTTCAAGCTTCGCTTCAAAAGCAAAGTAGCTTGTTTATTTAAATCCTGAGCACCGGCGGAAAAACAAAAATAGTTCTAGCTGAATTATTAAGTGCTGGTTAGAACAGACTTAAGAATTTTGCTGGGGGGGGGGGGATGGCTGAGTTTTAAGAAAGCCTGGGAGTGCTAATGTTTTGTTACCATGTATGTGCTTTCATTAGTGGCCAAGCTAAGGGGAGAATCCAAAAACGAAATTTAACCAATGGTTCTTGTCCAGATTTATCCCACCCTTTCCAATTTGGCCATCTTAACCCTAGCATCTATCTTATGGCTGCAAATGCAAGGGAAGTCTGTACAGCAACCAATGCAATGTTATATCCTGAGAAACCTAGACTGAGTCATTTGATATCTAACCAAGGCATGACATTAATGGGATTTTTTTCCCATGGGATTTTTTGCCATTATAATGGATCCCTCAGAGTCAATCTGATTTCTCTTTTAAACCTTATTCTCCAAAACCACAATCGACCCAACGGTATTCAGAAAGGGTTACAGTATTAGATTAGTAGTATGTAGTAGTTCAATCTGAATTTTCTTTAAATTCCAAAAATTGACCAGCAGTTATCTCAATGAAACACCCCACAGTTCTCTGAAGAGGAAATAATGGACATTTTAATATCTAGGTAATTTTTTTTTTATCTGTGGTCGCCTTTCCCATCACTAAATTGCTGTTTTGATTGGGTTTCATTTACCAAAACAATCTAGGAAAACTAAACATTTCAAAGCAATCATTTTTAAATAGGAGATGTGCTTTATCAGAAAAAATATGTGTGTAGATGGATATCCTAGAATTATTTTTTTTCCTCAAAAATTTTAAGGCTAAGATCTATTACATTTCCATTGATCCTTCTGAATATTGCATTGATAAAAATATTATTCAAAAATCTAGTATACAACATAAATCACTGTAGGCACTGCTCAAGTATTTTCATAAATCCACCATGTGCAAATTTAAATTTTCTGATGAGATTTTGTTAGTATATATATTTTTTTCTCCCACGTTCACCATAATCCAGAATGTTCATATGCTAAATTCTAATTTTTGGAATTGTTATTGCTAAGATTCTTGTCCACTCTGAGACCATGATTAATGTTAGATAGCAGCTGTTAGTTGTAGGTTCCATGTGTAAAATACTTTTTTTGTTTTTCAATAACCAGAAACTTACAGAGTTCATCAAAGGTTCCAAAAATGGAATAATTTAATGTAGATTATCCATTTAGGCACTTAAATACTGTACCCAAATTTGTTAACATTGCTAATAAAACACAATTCCTTTCTATTTATTTAGCAAGTGTGCGTTTACATGTGTGCCTACACAGATGTGAATGTACACACACACATACAGACCCACGCACACACCAAGACATGTACAGTAGGATAGGTACCACTTGTGAGAAAAGGCATCTAAAATTAAGCTTCAACACCACAAGCAATTGTATTCTGGATGTTTGACTGTTTTATAGGAGGCTGTTGCATGGAAAGGTTTGTTTGAAGTAGTCTACTTTCAATGTGATCTGGAATCTCTTCCCAAGGATGCAACCAACCATCATTGACCTCTTGTTGAAGCAGGCACAGAGTACAGATTCCACGAAGCCAGCTCTGCCAGTTCCCTCGGACTTTAAAAAAAAACAAAAAAGAGGAAGCCACCCACCCGAATCATGTTATCTTGATTTTTTTCTCAATGGCCATTTTATCATTTGGTCTCCATTCAAAACCTTATGGTGACCCCGTCCCAGCCTTGCATGCATATACTGTAGTTCAGGATTAAATGTCCAAGTGCATTCATTATTCTCTTTTTTTTCCCCCTTCTCTGTGCCTCTTTCTCATACTGTTTCCTCGGTTGATAGCATCAATGGATTAATATATTCAAATCCTTCAAACTCCGACTGGTCTATTCTTTTTATTACATCTCTGGAGACAGAAAGGAGAAGAAGAATTAACGCTCGTCCTGCAATGTCTTATTGAAGGCCTGCAAGCTGAATGGGCAAGCATGGTCAAAATGAACAGAGTGGGAGAAAAAAACCCATGTTTTCTTTGCAATAACCAATATTTGTGGGTCTGTGTGCTTCAGTTTTCGGGGTCAAGCAGTGAGACTGACAAGAAATACAGGGAGTCCTCAACTTACATCCACAATGGAGCCCAACATTTTGTGGCTGAGACATTAGTTAAGTGAGTTTTTCCCCATTTTACAACCTTTCTTGCTACAGTTGTTAAGGGAATCACTGCAGTTGTTAAGTTAGCCACATGGTTGTAAAATGTGATGACCCAAAGGGGCATGGCACAAAGGCAATACAGTCAAATAATAAGTAGGAGTCCCTTTATTAGCTCCAACTTTGCCCCCAATGTCCTGGTTACCTTCTGACCTGGGGGAAAACTCTCCCAAGAACAGCCTTTGGCTGCAAAGAATCAAGTCCAAAACATGATCAACAAAAACTATAAGTCCAATCAAGGTAAGATGAGGTAATTAGTCCAGCAGGGCAAGAGAAGGAATTCCAGATGTGAAGAAATGGTAGTAATTCAACATGGTTGGGAGGATGCCAGGAACACAGATAACCAAAGTCAACACAAAATAAATTCATGTTTGTTCCCAGCAGATGCCGCACTCAGCATGCATCTCTTTTAAACTCTCATTCCCAGCTTTGGCTAATGAAGGGAATCAGGGCCCTTTCCTCCCCCGTAAGCCACATTGCTCCCTTCTCCGTTCCTTCCTGCGTGCCCTCGGATGAAGAGGGCATGGGCCTGGGTCTTCCTTTGAACTCCGTCTCCCTTGTTTTACCTCTCTCCTGCTCTGCCCAGCCGGACTTTGCCCTTCCCCAGTTTCCTCCACAGCCAACGGAGCCACACTCCCACTCCCTGTCAGCTGTTCATCTTCCTCCTCGGATTCAGACTCCGACAGGGGCATGACATAAAATGAATCTGCCTTGCCACTAACTCTGCTTGTGAAAAGGTCGCAAAAGGGGATCACATGATCACAGGACACTGCAAGCATCATAAATGAGTCGGTTGCCAAGTGCCTGAATTTTGATCACCTGACCATGGGGATGCTGCAATAGCTATATATGTGAAAAATGGTCAAGTCACATTTTCAATGCTGTTGTAACTTTGAAGGGTCACTAAATGAATGGTTGTAAGTCAAAGACCCATAAAACTCGGGAAATACGGAGAGAGGCATGTTGGGAAAAGTGACAATTCCCAAAACAAGGAATAGCAGCTCAATCTTTACAATTAGGATAAGCACAACTTGCATCTGACAAAATCAACTTCAAGGACAATCCCTCACATCCTTCACAGAGGAACCCTATAATTCTTTTACAAATCCTCAAATTCTCTCCATTCAGAGTTTGGACCCGGCATACTTCTGAAGAACTATTTAAACAGGCAGAGGATCAGGGAGAACATTTTGTAGAAGAAGACCCGGCAAGCCACCAGGGATTTTGCAGTGACAAGGAAGTAAAACAAATTTCCTGCCAATTTTCCGGGGGGGGGGGGGGGGGGAAGGAGAAGGAGGGCAGAGTCCTAACCAGAATAACTCTTCCATTACAGAACAGATGGCCTTGCAACATGGTGGCTGTCCCTTCACTGAAAATGTTTAAGGTGGACAGCAATTCCTGCCTTGGGAAACACTGGTCTAGAACAGTGTTTCTCTAGCAACTTTAAGCTGCAAGGACCTCAACTCCCAGAATTCCTGGCTGGGGAATTGTGGGACTTGAAGTCCGCGCAGTTTAAAGTTGCTAAGGTTGAGAAACACTGCATAGCCCCAAGGTTCTTTCCCCTTCTATGACACTTACTCATCATCTGGAGTTAACTGCACAGGTTCACTGGTGAACTGGGTATCAAAGTTATCCAAGCCATAATCATCCGTGATCTGAGGCTGAAAGGGCGGGGTGGCCTGCTTCTTCTCCAGCTGAGTTGAGGGGAGAAAGGAAAAAAAGAGAGAAAGAGAGAGAAGAGATGATATGTTGCTTAAAATACACATACATTCACCCCCAGTTAGTTACCCATCGTGTAGTGAACAAAAGAGGCATTTCCAAGGCCACGGTTGGGCGTTTTCTAGGTTTGTCCTTGTCTTCTGTGGACCCTTTCTGACCAAGGTGGAAGATAAGCCAGAAACAGGCTGTGTCTCTCAAAAAAGCCAAAAATGAAGAATTAATCTGCTCCAAAGAGAATTTTGATACCTCTCAGTCTTGGGGTTGCCTACCTCTTCCCTGTGACACATTTTGAGTAAGTACTAATTTGCGTTTCAAAAGGGTTTCAGTCATTCCGAGAGAGAACAGGTTCCCGAGGTACTATCATTCCCGAGGTACTATCAACCTTGAAGCTCTGTGTGGACTTTATACTTTGGTTGGGTTTTTACAGTTAATTTGGCACTTTAGTTGTTGGCAGCAATTCAAAGGAGAGAAACGTGAGTGCTTATCTCCAGAGACTGTTTGGGACACATTACAGGCTGGGAATGAACATAATTCCCAGCATTGAAATAAAACAAGAGTTGTTTGGACTAAGCATGTGCTTAATTATGGTCTCGGGAAGCCTGGGTCAGAACATTTAGGGCTGCATCTGTGAAGTCAATACCTAGGAAAATGTATGCGAATCCATCGTGTATTCTTAAGGAGCATTGAAACTGGTTTGTGCAGGCTTGGAATGAAGGCTGAGAGTCTGCCAATGCCAGTGTGTAATTTGAGTAAGCGACAAGGCCTTCGTGACAGTTTGTCATTTAGCACCTGCTGACTCTGTCTGTCTCCAAGGGGGGGGCAGTGGCTGTCCTGTTTTACCCTTGAAATAGAGAGTGCCAAATTTAGGGTCATCTAAGCTGAGTGAGGATCTGTAACCATGGATTTCTTCTAAGCCTATCTAGACACATGACATTGGCTCCTTGTTGACCTCCTTCTGTCAAAACTGGCCTTGAAAGAGGACAGGGGAATTTGGATCCTTCTTATTCTTAAACTCAACACAAGTAAATGCATCAAGTCAGGAACAAATAACTTAACAATGGCTTGAGGTCACATCTTGGGTGGCTTCCAGACATCAGCCAACAAAACAGAAGCACACAATAATTCTGATTTCTGCACTGACTTAGATCTTGTTGACAAGTTCTCCAGTTGTCTTAGAACATGGGTCTCCGAACTTGGCAACTTTAACATTTGTGGACTTCAACTCCCAGAATTCCCTGGTCAGCATGGTTGTTTTAAGGAATTCTGGGAGTTGGAAGTTCCCAAATCTTAAAGTTGCCAAGTTTGGAGATCCTTGTCTTGGAAGGTGAGGTGCCATCCCAAAGCAGATTTGAGGGGAGTGTGGAGGGACAGGGAATAAGGGGATATGAGACTCCCTCAAAAAGGAAATAGAAGTAGATTTGCCTCATGTGGGAGCTGGTTGTATGGATATGCAAAGATTTAGGTTGATTTGTTGTGGGTCTAATTGAGCAACCATAAAGATAAAACCAAATGGGCCACTCCATGTTATGGTGTATTGTATTATGGTTTGTTAGAAATGGCCACTGTAAGCCTGATATAGAATGATGTTTGAACCAAATTATAGTTCCACATTCATTCTGCTAGGTCTCCAGTGATGCTAATGGTTACATTATCTCTTGCTTCTTGTTGTTCTCACACGAACGATGTAAACCACCTTCACGGCAGCATCAGAGGTGATGGTATTATGATACATGTGACATCACTTGCCTCTCCCATTAAGTGACACGCAAAAGAATGGCTCAGATACACAGGCACAGGTACAAGGAAGGGGAAAAAAGGCTAAATGTTTTACCAGATCCCAGTCTATGCTGCGAAAAAATGTGTGTGACTTGATTTCAGAAAATCCCGTTTGGGGTTGGCATCCGAGCCTCTCTTTGGGATCCTAGGAGGAAGAATAAAATTAATTTTCCCACGACTGTAGAAAATGACAGGTTTGTGAAGGCTGAAGACAAGTTTCTTTAAAAATAAATTTGCCTTTATCAAACAAATAATTATGTTCATCTAGCAATTCTGTCTCTATATTTTTTTCACTTTACAAGGTACAGAACAAAATACAGAAGAATTATCTTAGTGTATTTTGCCCTGGTTCACACACTGTTCAAGGTTTAATGAATAAACCACAGGGTTAACAGAAGGCACCAAGAGTCAAAAAGTGCTTTTGTGGGGTAAAAAAAGACAAAATATTGTAGACCTACCTTATTTAAAAATCCTTTCAAAACATGAGAGGCCTTAACAGAAAGGAATCTTGGAATTCGGATTGGTTTTTCAAGGATTACTGTTAAAAAAAAGTTTTGGAAAGAGAAAACATTATATTCCCCAAAATATTGGTATAGTAATCATTTTAAGTCTGTGTTAAAATACAACACAATTTCCTCTCCACCCGTTTAACAGATTATTAAATAGAATGTTTCGCCTGTTATACTGAGGTTATTGCAAATGACATTGTTTATATCAACTGTGTAATTACTCAAATTTTGGAAATTGACACAGATCACATAAATTCAGATTTAATGGACATTTGGATTTAATGGATAGTGAGATTAAGTATTGAATGCTTGTCAGTCTCGTTACATAAAAAAAATACCTTGGAAGAGGTAATCTTCAGTGTTCATATCTGGATTGTCGGTAATAATATCAAAAGGAGATCTTCCAGCCATCATTTCAAACATGAGGACACCAAGGGCCCACCAATCCACACTGAATCCTGTGAAAAACATGTTAGAAAAACGTGTTTTCAATAAAAGATTACAGGTTATGGAGCTGACTTCCTGCTTTAAATAACAGAACAGCACTTAAGGATTAGACAGTCATTGATTGAGGAAGGTGGCTACAGGAAAGAGAGAGAGAGAAAGAGGCAGAGGGAGAGAGGGAATGTAGGAAGGAAGGAAGAAAAGAAAAAGAAAAAAAAAGGAAGGGAGGAAGAAAAGAAAGAAAGAAAAAGAGAGAAAAAGAGAGAAAGAAAGAAAGAGACTCTTCAGAGAAGATTTTAGTGGTGTACAAGGGCTGTGTGTGTGTGTGTGTGTGTGTGTGTGTGTGTGTGTGTGTGTAATGGAGACCATAAAAACAACCAGAACAAAAAAATTAATTCAGATGTCCTGCGTTGTCCCTTTGTAACAGTGCCATGAACAATTGCTTTCAAAGCAACAGGATAAATTTAAGAATTTATTTTGGAATCGTTTAAAAATTCAAATCCAATGGCAGGTGGCCCGTTTTGGATGCAGGTAAGTGCGGGGCCCGTGTAGAGGCTCTGGGAGGTCGAAAAACGGCCAGCAACCCAGCAACCGGGCAGAAAACCAGTTGTTGGTATTTTTGAATCCCACACTTCATCACACAAAGAGCGGAGGCAGGCCAGTTTCTCCATCCTCCTCCATTTTGAACACTGCTCCACTCTTTTCTTCTCCAGAGCATAATAAGGAACCCAGAGGTGCTTCCGTTGAGTCCGACCTCTGCTTAACGGCGTAAAGACACTCAACGCAAACAGCGTATCTGTGATCACTCCGGATGAGAAGACTTTACATTTTGCGGTCTCTACATCATTACACGTTCTACATAGCAACTCACCGTATTCTTCTCCTCGGAGAATCTCCGGAGCGATGTAATTTGGCGTTCCACAGAAAGTGCTTGTCGTGTCGCCAGGACCCAATCCTTCCTACAAAAATGAAACGATTGTAGGAGAAAAATGGTTTTGGAGGAGTCCCCCTTCAGACCAAGAGGGGGACACCCCCAAACAAAGTGATGATCCGGGGCGTGGCACAAAATCAATAAAGTCACAAAAGTAGGTAAAGTCCCCTTAATTCCTCCAATGTCCAGTTATCATCAGCTGGAGAAAAATCTCTCCCAAGAACAGTTTTTAAAGGGAAGAAATTCCGTCTGAACCAAAAGTACATATAGATTATAAATAAGAACCAACACAAACCACAAGCTGCAGCAATTAATGAGACAGGGCAGGAGAAGGAATTGCAGACTTCAAAAAATAACGAAACACATAGTTGGGAGGACGCCAGAACCGAGATACGACTTGAGAAAAAAAGATAATTCACGCTTTGCTTCCAGAAAAGTACTGTGCGCAAACACCCTTTTTAAATCCTATTTTTCCAGCTGCAGCTAATGAAGGGAATCAGGGCCCTTTTTTCTCCCATAAGCCACTTTGCTCCCTTCTCCATTCCTCCCTGTGTGCCCTAGGATGAAGAGAGGGTGGGCCTGGGTCTTCCTCTAAATGCCTAGCTGGACTGTGCCTTTCCCCAGTTTCCTTCACAGCCACTGGAGCCGCACTCCCATTCCCTGTCAACTGCTCAATCTCCCCCTCGGAATCAGATTCCAACAGGGGCATGACACAAAGCTTGCCAAAATCTACCCTTTCAGGGTTTCGAAATACGCCCCTTGTGTCTTCAGTTCACCTTAGGCAAGCTTCATTGCAGTCATAAGCCGAGGACTATCTGTAGAGTAAAAATACAATGGGCATGGCAAATTGTCCTTGATGCTCTGACTATACCTTTTTTGTCCTTGTCCAGGTAGTTCTCGATTTACAGTTGTTCTTTTAATGACCATTTGAAGTTATGACACCACTGAAAAAAAGTGACTTGCGACCGTTTTTCACACTTACAACCATTGTGGCATCTCCATGGTTGCTTGATTAAAATTTGGACACTTGGCAACTGGCTCTTATTTTTGACGGTCGTAGCATCCTGGGGGGGTCACGTAATCTCTTTTTGCAACCTTCTGACAAAGCAAAGTCAACGGGGAAGCCCAATTCACTTAACAACCAGGTGACTAACTTAACAACTGCAGCAATTTGACTTAACCCCAGGGGCAAGAAAGTTCGTAAAATGGGGAAAAGCTCACTAACAACTGTTTCACTTAGCAACAGAAACTTTGGGCTCATTTGTGGTCGTAAGTGAAGGACTATCTCTACAGATCTTGCACTTGGGTAGCCTGTACAGTGTAAGGCCTGTACACTTGTATAGGCCTTACACTGTATAGGCCAGGGATGGCGGCGAACCTTTTCAGCACTGAGTGCCCAAACCAGAAGATGCATGCATGTGTGTGCATGTGTGCATACCAGAGCACTGGAAAACCGAAGATCAGCTGGCTGGTGTGCATGCCTGTTTTGGGGGTGTTTGGGGGACTGGTTTTAGGCTGTTTCCTGGGCTATTTGGGGGGCATTTTTGGTGGGAAAATAGCCTGAAAACAGCCCAAAAACAGCCTGAAAATGACCCAGAAAATGGCCCAAAATAGCCTAGTTTTGGCCGTTTTTTCAGGCTGTTTTTTGTGTAAAAAAATAACCCCAAATGGCCTGAAAAAGCCCCCCAAACAGTCCAAAAAACGGCCTGAAAATAGCCTGTTTTGGGGGGATTTTTCAGGCCATTTTTCGGCGCTCTGGCAAAATCAGAAGAGCAGCTGATGACAGCACACATGCTCACTAAGGCAGCTCTGCATGCCACCTCTGGCATGTGCCATAGGTTCACCATCATGGGTATGGATGATATACCTTCTCTGTCCTCATCCATAGTTCTAGATAGTTCCTTCCTATCTGGGCCAATTTTCTTCTCTTGGTCTTTCAAAAAGAACAGAGGAATCTCTCCTGGCCTCTGGCTGCCCAACCCAAGATCCTTTCTAAGACCAGAGTGAAAAAAATATCTTGAGTGATGGGAAAGGCTCTTTGGATCTTCAGCAAAGAAAGAAACATGTCTTCAGCCTTGGCCAACTGCACAATCAGGCTCCAATTCTTAGGGAGACAGATCCAAGGACTCGATTTACCTTACACATGCCGTAATCTGTTAGCTTGATGTGGCCCTCTGTATCCAAGAGAACATTATCCAGTTTTAAATCTCTGTAGATGATGCCTCTCTCGTGGAGGAAGTTGAGAGCAATGCAGATTTCAGCAGCATAAAACCTGAAGGGAAAATGTAATTTCATTCCTTTGGCAGCAGGGCAATTTAACAGTGGCCATTTATTTCATTTATTTGCAAGCTTTCAATGCTACCACATATAACCTGTCTTCTCTGGAGGGCATGTGTACTCCACCTCTTCTAGTGATAGTGTTCAATCACCAGTCATTTTCAGTGTGCAAAGATGTCTGCCTGCCTGCACAGAGTTTATTGCTTTTATATGGTTTTTTTTTCAAGCAGACAAAGATAGAACAGCAACAGCTTTCTATTGGTAATTCTCCTTACCAATCCTTAAGAATATACAAATAAGGAAGAAGTGAGATCATGTACAAGCCAGGGACAGTAGCAGGTGAGATCATTGAGGCCCATGTAGATGTTGAGGCACAGCCGTGTGCTGCTTGCGTCCCCTACAGGATCTACATCTCTATTACATTCTAGTCCAGCTACCCTGCAGATGTTCTTCAAGGACAGTGATACCTTGGTACACATTGTTTGATTAGTTCTGGGAGGAACAATAGTACCAAAGTGATGAGTACTAAATAATTTTTTCTCATAAAGTATCATGTAGTGAGTCACAAGGCAGCCGACAGCAGCAAGTTCTAGCTTGTGTGTTGAGTACCAAACAATGAGTATTGATGCAAAATGTTCACATCAAAATGCGTTGAGTACCAAATTCGATGAGTTTCAAAGCAGTTGAAGGTGCCACTGTACATTGATACCACCGAGGTACCACAAACCTGCCTCATTTCTTTAGTGTGAGATAGCATGTCTGGATAATTGCTAGCTCTCACTTTAAAACACAACCTGGTAATCTCTTGGTATCTTCTTATACACAGCCTATAAGCTAAGAAACTTCTTCAGATGTCCTCATAGCAATAACCTGGCTGTATTTAGAACAAATAGAGGTCAACATGCTGCAGCAAGGAATTGTATCAGTAGCAAGAGGACAAAGGACTGCCATCTTTCCTCTTGCAATTGAGAGATTAGCAAGAAAAAAAACCTAAGGAAATTGTAAATTGTTTTGGCTGGCATTCACACACTTTTAGTAGAGCTGGAGAGAGAGAGGGAGGGAGGGAGGGAAGGAGGAAGGAAGGAAAGAAAGAAAGAGGAAGGAAGAAAGAAAAAGAAAGAAAAGAAAGATCACACTACCTTGCATGTTCCTCTGGAAGTTTCCTTTGCCGTTGCATATGAAACATGAGGTCTCCCCCATTCACATATTCTATAACAAGAAACAACCTGAAAATAGAACACACAACTTCTGTTAGTCAGCAGACTGTCTGTAGAGAGGGGGTGGGAGGGAACAGACAAAATATTGTGTCGCTGCTAACATGCTGCAAACACCACTCTTGTTGTGTGTACGTCCTAATGAATCTTGTGTGTACTTCATAACGTTTCACGTCATCCAAGGAGCTTCTTCAGTTCTGACTGAAGTTTTGAAGGACTGGCCTATTCCCCACCATTCAGTCAGAACTGAAGAAGCTTCTTGGACAAGAAGCAAAACCTCTTCAAGTAAAAACCAAGAAAGTCCAGTTGCCTCTTGAAAAAGCATTGTCTTTGATTATCTGTTCTCTCCTTCTCAATTTGAATCTTTGTCAGTGGTCATTAGAAAGATGGAGATTTCCCCCAAGTTATATTACTTTTGAAAGTATTTTGCAGCATGAAATGTTGTGACATCAGACCCTGCCCCAAAGACCAAGCCCAGTTGTAAAGGATGCTTGCTGAAACTTCAGAAATTCAAAATAACAATCCAGTAGCCAGGTACCTTTTAACTCAGACCAGTCTCAAGGCTATTTACAAATTAGCTATTTAGGGAAGGGTTTTCTAAGCCTCAGAATCTATACAATGTGAGATAACTAAGGATATTCCTTTTTTTTTTTTTTTACTAAAAAGAAATAGTTCCTTTGAATGTTTTGAGTACATGGTTTAAAAAAAAAACCCTGAAGTTTTCAGCTAGTGCAGGCAAGGGGGAAAAATCCATTAGAGAGAGAGAGAGAGAGAGAGAGAAAAAGAAGCAGCTCAAATTTACTACGCTCCTAAAAGAGCCAAAATTGTTTCTCCCTCTAGATGATGCTACCCTGATGTAATAGAAGTCCCCATTAATAAATAAACATTCTCACACGGCATGCCAATGCAGCCTCTAAAAGAGAAATAACTAAGAGCCTTTTAATTGTCGGCACTGCTAGCCACTTTGGTGATTTGTTAAATGTGCACAATGGGTCTCTAAAGCCTTTGTTTTGGGATCAACAGATCAATCAAGTTACTGCTAGCCTCCCTTGGGCTAAAAGGAGAAATGCTAAATGCAGTTCCAAATTGTCCTCCTTCTCTTTCTAAACAGGTTGGGGCTGTTGATCCATCACTGGATTCTGGGGACAAAGCAGAACTGGCTTCATGGAGGGAGAGAGGGAGAGAGGGAGAGGGAGAGGGAGAGGGAGAGAGAGAGAGAGAGAGAGAGAGAGGGAGGGAGGGAGGGAGGGAGGGAGGGAGGGAGGGAGGTGTGTTTCATTACCCAAGTAGGTAACATCAGTGATGAGTTACCTAGCTGGGTAATGAAACACCTGCAAGAAGATGACCAAGCTCAGAGATCACCAAGGACCCCATAGTTCAACCCTGAGCTACAAAGACTCTAGAACAGGGGTCTCCAACCTTGGTGACTTTAAGACTTGTGGACTTCAACTCCCAGAATTCCTCAGCCAGCTTTGCCAAGGTTGGAGACCCCTGATTTAGACGACACTATGCATGAAGTCCTTCATATAACCCTGCCTCCAAAGCGACTGAGAGCAGAGGCTCATACTTGGATCATCTCCAGGACAGGAGGAGAGCCAGAAGCTCTGAAAGATGATATCATGCTAGACATAAGCATTGTTTTCCAGAAGAAGAAAAACATTACCCCACATAAAAGATCACAGATTCTCTTTGGACCTACCAGCCTTCCTGACCAGGAATAGCTCACGACTCGGTCAGTTCACTAACAAATGAAGCCTTTCCTAACCCTCATGTCATGTCAAAAAACAGAAGCACATGCATTCTTCAGGGCCCCAACACGCATGTCCGTTAAGATCCAGACAAGGAATATTTCAGGTTTGTTTGGGGTTTTTTTGTAATAAAAAGAAGAGGATCTGCTTACTTACCGACTTGCCGTTTGAAAACAAGAATGTAAGCCAACTAGAAAAGGGTTATTGGATGCCTGCTCAAACACATGCTTTTCGGTTTGCACCCAATCAATATCCTGAAAGAGAGTAATTGGAGAATCCAAAGGGATGCTATAAAACAGGTTGCTAACACCAAAGGCTGCACATTAATACACTAACGCGCGCACACACACAGACCCTCAAAATTTTTTAATAAACATTCATAAAGTCCAGTCATAGATTTCTCATTCCTCTTACAATCTTTTTTTTAATCTTCCTATATATTATTTCACTTTTTGGGTGGGTCTGGTCAAAATAATAACTGTTTTATGTTGGGTTTTGGCAAAGGCTGGAAGTTTTAATCATATTAATATAGATTTCCCACCCCCCCACCTTAGAATCCAGGAAGCTCAATGAGGTTAGGCTTGCAATGTGTTGAAGCAGCTTCTTACCTCATCGTCATGAACTAATTCCTTCTTCACAACTTTCATTGCATAAATTTGATCATTCTTTTTTAACCGCACTAAAAGAACTTTGGCATAGCTTCCTCGTCCAATGACTCTGATCAGATCAAAATCCTGAAGGCCAAGACCCTGAGAGATCTTGATTCCATCCATTCCGTCAATAACTGGCTTGAGTTCCTACATGAAGAAGTATGGAAGACAGCACATTATAAAGTTCCCCCCAAAAGCCCACCCTCTTTGCAATCAGAAAGGGAACATAGACCATAGAATAATGGAGTTGGAAGGGAGCCTGGAGGTCCTCTAGTCCAACCCCCTGCTCAAGCAGGAGACCCTATATTATTCTGGAGAAATGACTCATCATCTCTTCTTGATAACCTCCAGTGATGGGACACCCACAATCTCAGGAGGTAAACCATTTCATTGATTAATTGTTCCCATTATCAGGAAATTTCTCCTTAGTTCTAGATTGGAACTTTCTTTAATGATCTTCCACCTGCTACTTCTTCTCCTTTCTCAGGTGCTTTGGAAAATAGGTTGACTCCTTTTTCTTGGTGGCAGCCCCTCATATAGGAGGAGATCAACCAAAAGTTATAGAACAATGTGGGAAACTACTCAAAATACTAGAAACTGTTCTTGGAATAGAAATTTGTACTGAAGGCAGAAACAACATGGACAACTCTACCAAAGAAGATTTGGATGGAGGTTTCTTCTCTGGGTCATGGTGTTGAAGATGAGTTCTTTGGGTACACATTTACTTTCTAAAGTTCTTGGTACTCTCAGAAGCAAAGTGAACTCAAAGACTGATGGAGAACATTTTCACTTGGGAAGCTAAAACTTTTCAAGAAAGAGACACAATTGCCATTGTGCTAGCAAAGCCTAACAAATCAGCTGTTATGGGGTTCTTGATGCTCTCTGAGCTAGTGTCTCTCTTTCTCTCTCTCTCTCCCTCCCTCCAGACATACTGATGATCTAGCACTGATGATGTTACCTAGGGTGGTGATGAAACATTTGGAAGAAGCAAGCAAGCTCAGAGAGCATCAGGGAGCCCACAGTTCAACCCCAAGCTATGAATATTATCTTCTATAGAACAGCAACTGAAACCACACAGCTAAATCTATTGAGGTCTGTGATGGCATCTGTATAATAGGAGTGTGCAAGGAATTCTGTCAGGATAGCTTGAAGTTTTTCAAAGTGATCCAATTATGAAACACTTTTTCCCCACGTTTTTCAGAAGTAAACTGATCTTGTAATCCCTTTTGGCGTTGCCCAGTTTTGCAAACTAGGCTTCTTCAAACTTGGCAAACCCATTTCAAGAACCATATGTGACTGAATGCCTTGCACACCTCCTATTACTGAAGCCCATTACCCTGCCTTTTTAGATATAATTACTTTTCAAAAACAAAAATCAATGGGTCTGGCAAAACAAAGTCTCATGGAACAGGAAGCGCGTAGTGAAAACGGAATTCAATATCAGTTCGATACCAACATCACCCCATTCGATCATGTAATTATGATACAGAGAAAATAAGATTCATAATTTTCTAGTTTGATTTACAGGAATGACCTTTAAATAATTGAGCGTTTTAGTATCCGAATTTCAGGATGTCCTCCTTCAAAATCATGCTTGATTGCTACTATTAGTTTTATGGGTCTGGTTTCTTCTCCTATTAATACTACCTAGCTAAAAATAGGCCCTTTTCCATCATGAAATCCACACACCAGAACCCCTGGCTTGGAGAAATCCACTGGCTATTTTTTCTTAGCTGGCTGTTGAAGACCTGTTTCTTTAAAATATGTTTTCATCACTGAATGCCCTACTCTGAATGTTTTTTTTTTTCACAAACATGCTTAAAGTTTATGAGTGTCTTGTTCCATTATCATTCCTAATGGGAAAAAACACATCATTATCAATAACAATGAATCAAACTTATCTGTGACCCATTTCTGATGTGGGGTAACCATTAAATTCTGAAATTAAGCCAGTTTCTGAACTTAGCAACCCAAAACTGCCTAGGATCACCACGGATGAACATAGAATCATAAGGCTGGAAGGGATTTTGGAGGTTTTCTAGTCCAACCCCTTGCTCAAGCAGGAGACCCTACACCATCCTGGTCAAAGGGTTGTCCAGTCTATTTTTGAAAACCTCAAGTGATGGGAGTACCCACAATTCCAAGAGGCAAGCTATTCCATTCCTTAATTGTTCCCATTCTGAAAAAAAATTCTCTTTACTTCTAGATTGGATCTCTCTTTAACAAGCTTCCACCCATTACTTCTTCTCCTTATAACAATTAATAATATTAATAGCGAAAAAGATGGTATTTGTCTCGTAAAACAGGGATTCTGCTCGCTAGATAAATTTTGTAAGTAGCTACGCGAGAAGATGAGTAGGGCTGTTCGGCGAACAAAAGTCCAAAGTTGTAACTTTCATTTTCTTTTCCAACTTTGCAAACTGTTTAACAGCTTATCTCTTTCTTTTTGTTTGATCTCATGAGAAAGCATTCAAAGCGGAGTTTTGGGAAAGCACTAGGAAACACACTCCTGCTCTGGGATTGATATCTATTTACTGGAGAATTAGTGGAGCTTAAAAATAAGGGATCCTTGGTGCCCTCTGAGCTGGCTTGTTTTCTTGCAGATGTTTCATTACCCAAACTAGATAATATCACCAATGCTATAGCATCATCATAGCACCTATGATGTTACCTATTTGGGTAATGAAACATTTGCAAGGAAACAAGTAAGCTCAGAGAGCACTAAGGATTTCCTCATTCGAACTCTGAGCTACAAATATTCTCCTTTTATTGGGAGCTTAAATAGACCAGCAAATGGAGCAATCAATTGATCAGGACGTAGGGGAAACTGGAATCGCTAACTGTCAAAAATAGGATTAGAATAATCAATAGGAATAGGAGATCTATTAGACATGCTGGTTTTTTTTTTCCCCCATGGCAAGTATTTGCAATGCATCGAAACCCCCTTTGCATTTCAACCATGGATTGCCTAAATAATCTTCCCTTAAGATAACTAACGTAGAAACAGAAAGCAAAATCAATCTGCTTGGCTGCAAAAGTCATCCATCCTTCCAATATTAGAGCTGTCGACAAAGAGAGGAGGGTTCACCCCACTTTTGGCTTTTCATTCATCTCTATCCTTTTGTCTCTAGATCATCACGTTAAGAACTTTGTAAGCAAGAATTCATATTTGTACTGCCCCGTTTTTTCCAATTATGTCTTCCAACGTGTACAGCCAATCAAGGGGTTTTTCATGGAGATGTGTTGAGATTCTTTTTCAGAAAAAAAATACAAATATAAAGGAAGAATGGAGAGAATAGGCTCTAAGCTGGTGTTTCTCAACTTCATGATGAGTGTAATGCTTGGGAATTCTGGGAATTGAAGTCCATGTGTAACAGTTTTGTCTAATGGACCCATTTCAATTAAATAAAGGATTATATTAATGTTGCACTGAAAAATGAGACCTACCTCAGGATCATCTTTAATATTGTCATGTTTCCGAGTCGAAGAAATATAAGATACTGCAGGAGAAAACATACAAAACAGAACCGTAAAGCAAACTCATCAGCATTTTTTATATCAAATAGTGGGCAAACATAACAGGCTCTACATTTAGCTGGCCAAATGGCCAATTTAACCACTTGGTGTCACTTGTTCAACTGCCATTTCGCCTTATTATAGGGGTTTGGAAAGGAAAATCTTTTAAAATGCATTTCAGTACACTTATCCAATATTTTTGCAGAAATTATTTCTTCTTCTCTGTGGCAGATGACCAGCTGGATATCCAAAAATATGTCTCTGGGTCACCTTGACTTTGTCTGAGAAAAAACCCTGAGCAGTGTAAAATTAACCATAGGGCAAAATTCATTTAACAACTGTTTCACTGTTTTATTTAGCAACATAAATTTTGGGCTCATTTGCAATTGTTAAGTTGAGGGATAGAATAGAATAGAATAGAGTAGAATAGAGTAGAATAGAATAGAATAGGGAATGGGAATAGAGAACAGAAATAGAATAGAACTGAATATAGAATAGAATGGAATGGGAATGGGAATAGAGAATGGGAAAATAGAATAGAACAGAATAGAATAGAATAGAATAGCAGAGTTGGAAGGGACCTTGGAGGTCTTCTAGTCCAATCCATTGCTTAGGCAGGAAATCCTACACCACTTCAGACAAATGGTTATCCAATCGCTTCTTAAAAACTTCCAGTGTTGGAGCATTCACAACTTCTGGAGGCAAGTTGCTCCACTGATAATTGTTCTAACTGTCAGGAAATTCATCCTTAGTTCTAGGTTGATTCTCTCCTTGATTAATTTCCACCCATTGCTTCTTGTTTTATCATCAGGTGCTTTGGAGAATACCTTGACTTAGGATCTTTGGGATCAAAGAGGCCCAGTTAAAGTAAATGTGAATATGTGAATATCTTCATTTGATTGATAATCCAGCTGAAGGCAGTGTATTATATTATTTCACCTATCTCCACATCAATCTCCATGATCCAAAGCTAACTGTGGCTGAGGCTGGACTAAACCTTTGGATCTCCCCATTCTTAATCTTATACTTCAAGTACCACACCATGCTGATGAACAGTCCCATAATAAATCCAGAAATAAACTTTTATGATAAATAATTGATTTTGTCACTGGGCTTGGCAAGTGGCTCCATAGCTGTTCTTCCTTCTTCTGCATGGCCCCCTTGAGAAGCCTATCAATTAGTCATCGTCCTTGGGGATATTTTGAAGTTTAAGAATGTTGAACGGGGGAATCCCTAAAAGGGCATCCTTTTTTTTTCTTTTGCAAAAACTTTTCTAGACTGAGTGGGAAGTCATACTCACTTCCGTCAGTTTCTTCTGTGGGGACGTCAGCTTCGTCATTCTTATCATCTAACTGAGGTTCCTGGGAAGGCATCACAGAATCCTGTAAGAATATGGATTCGTGAAGAATAAAAATAAAGAAAAAAAAGGCAAATTTTGTGTAACGGGCTGGTTCTCTTGAGGACCAAATGGGAAATTCACCAAAAAAGCGCCTTGCTAAGTAGCTAGAAGGTGGCAAACACTGTACAACATAGTTCTCGCAAAAACTGATTTTCCATTTATGAATTGCCACGCAGAGCTAAAATAAGCACATTTTGCTGCATTTCACATAGAAGTGCCAGCAGGAAGAAATGTCTTTCTAAGGCTCTTCGGGGCAAGGAGTCACCACACAGAGCAATGAAAAGTATATAGTGTATTGATGTACATGTGGAAAGAGCTTTAACACAAAAAAATGGCTGCAACCACTTTATTTTCTCACTTCAGAATTATTGTGTTTTTTCCTGGTCAGAAAAGATGGATAAAGGTGTGATTTATCCCACAGACAAATCAGCTGACCTGTTGAGCCCTGGAAGCTGCACAGCCTCCATGCTGTGATGCTCTTGTTCTAAAACGACCCAGTCAAAGTCTTGGGCAAGGAGCCAACTTACCATATGCCTTTTGCAGGTCAGTGGGACAAGAACGTGGCAGCGTTTATGGACCAACAACTTGCAGTTGATGCACTTGTAACCTTGTCTTCCTAGACCCCATATCCTTTCACTGCACTGGCCACAGTAGGCTCTCTGGAACACAAAGGGAATCACTTTGAAGTGACACCCAGACCTCCAGATAAACAAAACTACATTTTTGAGAGCGAAAATGGTGAAAAAAAAAAAAAAAAGCAGTCAAAGCCTTTGTTGCAGGATGGATACAAGGCTTCCCTGCTATCTGTGGTCTCTCTGATGGTTAAGACAGCATCACAGTTTCAGGCTGGATTGTTTGTTAATCTGGCACAGTATTTCTCCATCTCAAAAACTTTAATTTGGGTGGACTTCAACTCCCAGAATCCCAGTCAAAATGATGGCTGTGGAATTCTGCGAGTTGAAGTCCACCCATCTTTAAGGTTGAAGAACACGGTCTAGCATTATTTTGTCTGTGAGCAACAGAGAAGGATTTTTCCCACCATCTCCTACTTAAACCTTTGAACTAGAAATACAAACACCAAATCTAGCCAACTTTTGTACAGGAAGCAGATACAATAATAATGAATATAATAGTTATAGACTCCAATAGACTTCAAAAGTTTTTGTCTTTATTTGTTCTAAACTTCAACAAACTCCAATTTCATCATGATAGTATCCTGAATATGAGAATTCAGGACAAGTGTTTTTGAATGGAGGGGTAACTTGTTAGTCCAACCACATGATGACTCACCTTTCTGCTTATTCTTAATCCATCTGGCTTGTAAAGTCAACCAAGTTCCTTCCTTCCTTCCTTCCTTCCATCCATACTTCATCCGTTCATTCATTTTCTTTTATAGCTATCCAGCAGAGCCAAGTGACTCTGGACTCCTTTTAATTTTGGTTAGCTAGAATTTATATCTGTTTTATGTAAAATTTGCAATGCCAGCTGGACAACGGTAAATAAAAATGAATTCTTTGATGGGCCAAAACTAAGTTTGCATGCACCAAAGCCAGAGTTGTTTGTTCACTCGCCTTTTACAGCGAGGGAAGGAGCTCATCTATTTCCCTCTGCCAAGCCCACAGATAGAAAAACTCTTAACATGTTCCTGCATTAGCCAACAGAAACCTGCCTTGCCAAGCAAATGTAAAAGGCAAGGGACAGAATTTGCAATAGAGAAAGGAAAGGAAGAGGTCATCCTGAGAATGAAGACATGCGTTAGATCAAATTGTCATCAAGGAGAACCTTTTTGTTCCCCTGAAGGGGAGATGGGTTTTTTGTTGTTGTTATTGCTGCTTTTTTCAGGTCACTGGTCGAAGTAAAATGCCTTTCCACTGTTAAGATTGTGAGAGGCTTAAGAAAAATGTGCCTCTTGACAGAAGTGCGCTCGGGGACTGTGAAGAGGGTGATTAGCTTTTGAAGCAGAGAATGTCATTTCCGCTTTGGTCTGTCCCTTAACATCCTGCTGGATAGGAATGGCAAACAGACCCCGGGAAATCAATCAATATAAAAAGCATTTCCCCTCCTTCTACATATACACTGGCTTTTGAGCCTCTCCATGAAAACATCCCTTGGTTTAATTTGTAAGAATATGCACTGAGGCAAAAGAAGACGAAGAAGAAGAAAAGATGACCCTTTTTCAGGTTGTGTAGACTCGCACAGCTATCCCCTCTGGGAAGTCATGATAGATGTTACAAGCTCTTGAGAAGGGCAGTGACAGTTCCTTTGGCAATTGTTGCTTTCACATCCTAATTGAAAACTACAATTTTGCAAACTAGAGCTAAATTTGTTTTTTTTTAAAGGCAAACAGATTCTTGCACATCAAAAGCTGAAGAATTCCCACTGAGGTGCGCTAAGAATCAAACGGATCTGATTAATCTTTTTTAACTTAGCAGGAGCCCTTTTAAGGCAAGAGATCTCTAAGGGAGCTCAGGACTAGGTTGAGGTATCTTAGGGCCAGAAAAACATACATTCATTAATCTTGGAATTATTATTTTTTTTAAAGGAGTTTGGGGAAACCAACAATCTCTAATCTTTTTATTGGCTCAGTTTGCACTCATAGAACTGATCAGATACTTTCAAACCCAAATCAACTTGTTAAGAGGCAAGAACAATATACCACACAATCTCAAAGAAAAGTTTAATTGCCCAGTGTTTGTCTTTAGCAAGACATGCAAAAATGGCACCCTCATTTCTTTGTTTTTCAAACAAGGGAACAAAGTTTTTTTTAAATCATCACTCAAGCTTAAACTGTCCAACCAAAACATTAACACATTTTTCCAGAGTCGTGGAATCAGAAATACATCTACTTTGGATACTTCTGAAATGTTTGTCTGCTGGAAAGCTTCTTTCTGCAAATATAATAATAACAACAAAAACAGAAAGAGGCTTTCCATCAGACAAGCATTTCAGAAACAGCCAATCTAAACAGGCTGGCTGGCATGAACTAATGCTCATAAGAGTTAAATTTTATTTTCTTCTAATCATTTCCTGGGCAGGGATTTCAAGGGAACCTGGCTATATAGAACTAGGCTACACTAACTGACATAATTCAATATAAGAGCTTTTGGTTTTAGAGCAAAATATTCTTGTCCTTTAAAATAGTCACATGGAATGACCTGGAAATAAAAGATGATGGAAAGTAAGCTGCTATGATCTGGATATCATACATAAAGGGAAACTTTGATTTAGTTATGATATGTGGAGACCTTGCTGCTCCCTGAGCTGGGTTGGTTTCTTGCTTAGATATAATCCCAGATCAATAGGTAAACCTGTGGCTAAAAGTTTGGTGATAATAATCTTTTATTCTAAACTAGAGGAAAGCATTAAGGAAAATAAATAAAACAGCACCCCCATTCCTCTGACAGATAAATCTTGCAAAGTTTTTGAAACGTTTTCCCAATTCAAATCCAGCAATTTCTCATGGGGATGTAATAAGATTAGTTTAACCTCGCAGCGATTTTTTGTACTGTTCTGGAAAGTGAAATTTTAATTATTTTTTTCCCCAATTCTTCTCCCTACCACCACCTCAAGATCAAACCTCTTTTTTAATTTGTCAGTGGAGTCATCCTACTTTGCTTTGTCCACAAGGTGAACCAGAACTGAATTTCTCCATTGTAACTAACTTTGAAAGGGAGTAGTGCTCAAATTGACTGGACCCAAATTTGACTTCGCTTTCAGTTTTTCCCTTGTGAACCTAGCTTCATTTTACATCAATTTTTAAAAAGTTCGAGTCAGATTGTTTATTGGTGATGTGAATGGCGCTACGCTGTGACTTTGGATTTATAAACCCATCCTATCCAATGCTTACACTGCAGACAAAGAAATAAAGGCCCATGAATGAATTCTGCAATTCTTGCTGAATTTTAACTGAATTATGTGCCCACATATCCATTTTAAGCTATGAGCTAATGGGATCAGAACTTTCCTGGCTCTTTTACCAAACAAAATAACATACTCAACTTTGGCGGGGGGTGGGGGGTGGAAGAGACAGATTTGAAAAGTGAGACTCAAAAAAATGTTTATGGTTCTCAGTGATTTTACTCCAGTAAAATGACAGGTAGATTATCAAGAATTTCAGCTTTGTATTTCTGGGAGGCTGATGCTCTCCTACATAGACCAAGAAGTTTTACAATATCCCAAATTTCATTACTTTTGAATCCCTTCAAGATGAGAATGAAGGCCAATTGACAGAATGGAAAATTATACATAATTGAGGCCATTGTCCAATTGTAGCTAAGCTCCCCAGCATAAAAAGTGTTTTTGTGCCTTTGGGGGAAAAAAGAAAAACCCTTAATTTTCTGGCAGTGAGAGCAATCAAAAAGAATAGAAGCGCCTGGCTGAGTAACCCTCAACCTCTTTGCACAAGTTACTATGGCCCAGTTCACACATTCCCCCATGCCGGTGTGTGGGAAGCCACTTGAAATGGAACTGAGTAGGAGCACGTGTTTTCAGCAAGCCGTTTACCTGACAGCTGCTCCACACGTGGCCTGGGCCACGCCAGCTGTGGCAGCCCACTGAAATCGCCCAGGCTTTGCAGAAAGCGGTTCTGCATCAAGACATTGGATCGTGAAAAGCTACCCAAGTGCTTTCACTGGAAAAAAAATATATATTTTTTAAAAATGAAAACATGCCCAAATGATCAGGAGTCTGGGGAGCTTTTGAGGGCAAAGTCAAATGTCCATCACGAGAAGAGACTTGATTTTGCAATGTTTTGACTTTGCCACCTGAGGAGCTTTGATATGGAGATGGGAAGCAATCAAATTTATTTATCTAATCAATGAAATGAACGTGCCATAGTTGATCAAGGGAATGTCGTACCTAATGCAGAATTTTGCAGAGTTCCCTTCCATTGATAAAGGAAGTTGTGATTTTACTGGGGTTAGGGATGGGAGAAAAATAAAACACACCACAGACTTCCAGTGATGATGTTTACATTTCCATATTATTGGGGAGGAGGGGAATTAAAATATACAAGAGAAGCCTGACCTAGATGGAGCTTTATCTACTCTGCCCCTACAAACTTATTTGCTTCTTTTAAAAATTGTGAACCCCTCGCCCCTCCCCACCCAAAAAAATATTTGCAACACCCGCCAATAACTTCAGAGTAATATTTCAGTCTGAAGAATTTTTAGCCTTGTTAAAGTATTATGAGATTCTTGCTGCAACAAAGTAATCCATTTGTTTCTTTTCAAAGTCTTGTTTTCAATGGAAAAGGGGTGTTTTTTTCTTTAAAAAAAGAGTATAAAGCTGATAAAACAGAGAAGAGCAGACTGAAACAGGAGACCTTAGCTGCCAGATATGGGCAGGTGTAAACAAACATACATGATGTAAGCATGCTGTAGAGGCCCAATCTTTCTTAAATTCAATTATGGCCTTGTTGTGATGCCGATTTAATTCCTTAATTGCTACTGTAACAGATCTTGGAATAAAACGTGCCCTGCATGGGGCTTATTAAAATGAATAGGTAGATGAGCCCACAGGTTATGTATTTGTTCTGCAGGGGGAAATATTTGTAACTTACACATTTGATACAGAAACATTTGTTTTTCTGAGATGCAAAGTTTGACTTCTCCCAGCTGGATTAATGTTTGACTGAATGCACTAGACTTCTAAGACTATTTTCCTTAGACACACATAATTAGCTGCATTTGTAAGCCAACCAATATTATTAAAGAAACCCAATTTTAAATATCTTTGTGACTAGTAGTCTGATACAGATGCAGGAAAGGTTTGCAAAATGGAGAACATTTTTAAAAGGAAAAATTTGACATTTGCACCTAAGGAATAACAACAGCTATAACAAATATATTTCAGAATAAATCAGGAATAGCTTTTTCTCGACCGCTTTAATTAGATCCCTGTTGAAAACATTGTTAAAATCCAGGTGTTTTAACAAAATCAACACCACCCAGATCCAGCTTTCATGGTTTATGACCTATCAAAATTGGTGAATCAAACCTTCTGCCTCAATTGCTTCCTAAAATACAATTTTAATATTAAAATAAAGGCATATTCACATACGACAATCCTCAGGGAACTGAACACGATCCAGCTTTCTATATCAAGACCTGAATCAGGAAAGATTTCAATCACCAGGGATGAGATTAAAAATATGAGTCTGCCATTAAAAAAAAATATCTAATTTTGCTCTGAACCCCTTCAATGGATGGAGACTTGCATCAGAGATAACAAGTGTGTGTTTGTGTGAGAGCAGCCACACCAGCACACCAGCTTACCAGCTTCTTCTTGTATCAAGAAGTAGTGACAGCCATATCATCCTGACGATGAAATAAACCTTACGTCCAACCATTTATCAAAATGCACAAACCTTTACCAAAAATATATATGTGGATTAGATGCTGATTACATTCTGCAGCATTAAAGGGTTGGGTTAAGAAGGGGAGGTGGGGGTGAAAGCTTTGCTTTATAGATGAAATCAGATGTTTAACACAGCTGTGTCTCCGACACACACATGGAAATATTTATGGTGTCATTAATTAGGTCACATCTATTTAGCTCCCCCGTGCATCGTAAGAGCATCTTGAGGCTAATCCAGAGAAACAATAATGGGGGGGTGGGAAAGGAAAACGGGAAAGAAAATCCGTGTGTATCGAGAGAGTATATATATTCCTTTGAACATATCAACCCACACATGCAAACACATTTGGGGGAGAGAAATCAAGCTCGGATTTTCTCTCTCTGAAACACAGGACTGAAAGCTTATTATTCAATCACTGTTTGCAACCTAAGCTGAACCGATCCTTTCTTTTTTCACCCCCCCCCTCCTTTCCAGGCCAGGAAAAAGATCTACCTGGCAGGAAAAGCAGCCCTTGGCTTTCCCTCTTCTTCCCCACCCATCCCCTTACCCCTCCACCACCATTGCCTCCCTGCCCTCCACCCCCTCTGGCAGCGTCTCTTTAGGCCACAGTACTCACTCTGTTAAAGCGCTTGGCTTGAAACAGATGGCCATTCACTCGGTACAGCTTCCTCCATCTTCTGGCGCCCCGCCGGTAGATTGATTCTGAGAAGGATATTAAAAAGGTGTAAAGCAGGAGCATATTAATCTCGTGGCCTCTCTACAGAGAGAGCCGTTGGCGTCTGGATCGGGGCTTTTCCTAGCATCCAACAGAAGCAGCATCGCTCCTGAAAGCTGCGCTGTCAAAATGCATGTGAAGAACATGTCTCGCCATCGCTCCAGCCTCTCCCTCCCCTCCCCTCCATCTCTCTCTCTCCCTCTCCCTCCCCTCCCTCACATGATCATGGTCTTATTACAGTTCTAGGACTGCAGACTCAGGTGAGATGGCGAGAGATGACAGACCTCAGAGAAGAGGCTCATTCTTTAAGCCAATTGCTGCCGAGGCGTGTCAGCTGGGAAACATACACACACACACACACACACACACACACCCCCCATGACAATGCACAGATGCACAATTGTGGTCCCCATTTTCATGTTCTCCCTCCTGGAAGATGATGTCGCTAGGATCAAGGGGGGGGTAAGAGGTTTGGGGAGTGGGCTTTCAGCATCCATCAAGAAACAACCAATATTCCATTCAGGAACTTTGTACAAATGGAAGTCAGATTCAGGTTAAGAGTTCTCTCAGGCTGTTCAGAGCAGAGATCACATTCAATTAAAAAAAAAATTCATTTCACCAGATTTTCAAAGCATGCCCCAAAGCTATTTTAATACCAGCTTTGTAGCTTTTTTTTTTTTTTTTTTTAAATGAGTCTTTTTCAGACCAGGCTCAGCTGCAGGTGGGGAGTGTAACTTGAAGAGAGTTCCCTTTTGCAGAACCAAACTTCCCTCTCTGAAGGAAGGGGGAGAATCCAGATTTAAAAAGAAGTACAAACAGCTCATAACCGATCGTAGGCTCCCTGACACAGACGTCATCGTACGGCATTTCGGATGCATACCCCTCTATCCAAATAGGGATCTGGAATCAGAATAATTCCCCACTCCTTCCCCATATGGCTGAGATCTTTTGACCCACTCAATCACTTTTTCCTTGAAAAGAAATACTCCTTCCATTGCGGTATCATCTTGTTCAGTCACGCAAGCATTGCTATTTGACATGCAAAAGTCCTGCATTGCCTTAGGTCCAAAACACGCACCGTGTGATCTTCAGGCTCTTCAGAATTTCAAAGTATGCAGCTGGAGAAAAGGGTTTTTTTTTTAAAAAAAAAATCAAGCCCAAAAGCATACCAAGGTTTATTTTAAATACATGTCATAGTTCAGCCTGGAAAAATTCCCCAGGGGAGTTGAAAAAGAGAAAGACAGAATAAAGATCAATAAAAGATTAAATTAGAATAATGAAAGATCTGAAAGGGGGGATGAGGAATCCTCACATCAATGCTATAAACCAAAGCAGATTCAGGGTTTTGCACCATTTTGGGATAACATTGTTATAGGAACTGGATTCTGGTCAATAATTGTTATACTCCATTTATAAATAATGTGATACATGAGCCGCTGCAGGTGCATTCTAAGAACCACAGGTAGAAGCCAAAGAGGACTTCCTATCAGTGAGGTTTGAGGCTAAGATATCTACAGGTCCAACAATTCATATCCATCATATTGCAAACGTATCCTAAACTCATGTCTAAACGGAGCTCAATCAAGTTAACACAAAGATTTCAACAGACCTTTGGCTCAAGAACCATAACCCAAGAAAATGTCCTCTAAGATATTTTACCCCTCAACAAGGAAGCATTAATCATAATTGTCCTTATAAAAGTTTGGGCTGAGAAGACTTACATTTTCTCCATTGTTGGAAGAACATTAATCCTTTGTAGAAATAAGCCCTTTTTCCGCATTCACACCCAGCGGCCACGTCCACCTTAGCCTGACATCTCCAACCAGACCAAAAGATCTTGAGGTAGACTTTAATTTCAGTGGGTTTTTATTAGAGAACATGGAAAGGAATGTAACTGTTTCTATGACAACTGGATGGCCAAAACACATTCCGGGTTTGAAATAAACACAGGAGGCGAGACATACACACAAACACACATCTACGGAGAATACCTGGGGGAATTCGACCCTAAAATTAAAATCGCTACAAAAAGAGTTGATTTGCATTAAAAGTCAAAGAGCAAAAAGGGTCCAAATTCATCTGCTTGCGTGTCAATTCTTCTCAGTGTTCTTTGGGAGACATTTTCAGTTCGTCTCATCTCGATCGGTATATGATGTTGTACAGCCTGCATCTGTATCTTTCAGGACAATCGGGTCTCAAGTCCATGATAGCTTAACATGTTACTTCCTAGCCAATCTTGAGTTGGTCCCTGACAGAAAATACTTGGTTGTTAAGAACCTGCAGTCTTGGAGCACCCATAATTTCTAGAAGCAAGTCGTTCCACTGATTAATTGTTAAAATCGTCAGTAATCCCCCCCCCCCCACAACAACTAAGGAACTAAGGGGAAATTTCCTGACAGATCAATCAGTGGAACGACTTGCCTTCAAAAGGTGTGGGAAGAGACTGGCTGGCTATTTGTCCAGAATGGTATAAAATCTCCTGCTTGAGCTGTGGGGTTGGACTAAAAGACCTCTAAGTTGCTTTCCAACTCTGTTATTCTATTCTGTTCTGTTCTGTTCTGTTCTGTTCTGTTCTTCTTCTAATGTTTTAAGTAGACAGGAAAAGCTCAAAGAACATACCCTTCCACGAGCTATTCTTGGGTATTTCAAATAAGCATTGAGTTAATACATTTTTGAGATAAGAATCCTGCACATTTCTCTCCTTAGTAGAGCTTGGAGTTATGTGCAAAGTTGCATAGTATTAAAACAAACACCTCTATTGGCAGAATGCTTCCAATCTATCAATTATGTAGATGTATGAACCCTATTATTATACTGTGGAGTTTGTTTGATGCTTATGGATTTCTCAGAGATGGTTCCATAATATCTGGAACAAAAGAAATGTGGAATGCATCATGGCTGGATCAAGTATAGTTTTCCTATGTTCCGTTATGTTCTGGTTAGATAATTTGATTACTTCTACAAACCTTTTAGATATTCTATCTGTAAGGAAGCTGTTCTCAGGTGTTCTCAGCTGCTCTTCAACACGAAATAATTTGATAGCACGTGATTGCTGATGTTTTCCAATACCTCATTCCCATAACCAACTATTCAATACTATGTTCTATTTAATGATCTTCAGCAGCCTTAATTCTTTAAAAGCAAGTTTATCTGGGATAACTGTTCGCTGTTTACACAGTCCAGAAATGAACCTGTTGATCGTTGCAAGAGGAAAAGAAAATTAAATTCATTCTGGTCTTGAAACAGCAAGAAAGATTTGAACAAGTTTCAGAAGGATGCTTTGGGAAATTCTGGAATCTGACCTTGAAATTTGAAATTTAATCCCATGAGCTCTCGGAATTGGGAGTGTACATTGTAATGCTAGTTACTGCAAATGAAGCTGATTGATTTTGTCACTAAAGGGATGCAACTTAAGAGTATAGGTAGTTAACAGCAAAGGAAAGCATAAGATTGGGGACTGGAATTCTCCATTAGTTGGTGATAACTACAGCAGCCATATTGGCTTTATTGGTCTTTGTAAATGAGCTTCCGAGACAGGGGCAGATGTTCTGAATTAAAGGGTTAAAAGAAAGGGGAGATTAATCCACTGAAAGGCATGTCTGTGGTAAAAAGTCACCAGTGAAAGGAAATACAGGTAGTTCTTGACTTACGACCTAACGGAGCCTATCCATTACAGTGGCAAAGCGGGTCACTCATTTGGCTGATCTAACTTTAAAGCCCTTTTTTATATGCGGTGGTCATAAAGTGAATGCTGTGGTCAGTAAGCAAAAGCCATTGTTTGCTGCAGGGCATGTTTGCTTGAAAACTAGAAGTGAAAGCCTGTTTTGGGAGGGAAATGTCCACAGCCATGTTACTGCGGGACATTGCAAACGGCTGTGGGGAAGGAGGCATTGGAATTTTGGAATGAACGGGGGGTCCATCATAACTTCCAACAGTTGCCAAGCAACATGAGGACTAGCTATAGAAGGCAAGCTACAAGACTTCACGATCAATAAAAAGAAAAGAGTGCATTTTATGAGGAGACTGTCACAAAACATATGCAGTTATGCTCAAAACCGAGACCAAAACAAGCTTGCCACTGAGTTTTCGATCAAAGATCTGACTCATGCTCAATAGATCTTACCCCTCCTACAATTAAGTCTTCCACTCTAAAATACCTGCTGAGTCATAACTCCACATGGAAGGTTGGCTCCAAACAGTAGCCATTAGTCTTCAAAGCAAGCTGAAAAAAAGGTGGAGCTAAAATGAAATTTAAGGAAGGAAGGAAGGAAAGGCAACCCATACTAATAGTTCTGTTAACTTGAGTAGACTGTACACAAATACATCCAAACCTTTGCACTGGGGAAACATCAGGGAAACATCTGAGAAGTGAACAAGAAGAAAGCCTAAGGTCAAACTACAAGCCTTGGTGATAGCGCAGAAGGAGAGCTGGGTTAGTCGATGGCCAGAAAGTGGCCCTTTTCCAACACCTACATTTTATTCAAAGGCTGTTTGTGAGCTGCAGCTCCGTTCATCAGATGCAAAGAGTAGCTAACCCAGTATTTTGAAGCTTGCTTCTGGGAGTTGAAGCCCACAAGTCTTAAAATGGCCACGGTTGGGAAACCTTAGGCTACACTGATGTAGGATCTGTCCTGGGATGACAGCACAAGAGTTTCCAGCTTCAGTTCTGGTTGCCACCACAAGCTGCAGGTGCAAACCAGGAACCACCCGTAAAAAGGCTCCACTTTAAGAACTAATCAATTGCTCTTTAATCCTCCCATTGTCAATCTATTGCCGTTTTAATTGCTGGGTTCAGGCAACATCCCAGACCCGTGGCAATCTGTTAACGTTGCCACCAAGTAAAAGGGTTTTCCTGCCATGAAACCCAGAGATGTTTCCTTGCCGCCTTCTAAAAATGGGACATTGGCTGATCAAACGTTTTCCTGCTGACTGTGAATATATCAACCTGCAGGGAATTCCCATGCGTTACATAAGGCCTTGTCTTCCAGCACTGCTTTTGCTTATTCCCTTACAGCAGGAAGAGACCTTATCTTTCTGCAGAGAAGGCAGACAGCTGATGGTAATGTTTCAGAAACAAAAGATTTCAGGGATCGCATAGGTAGGCAAACATGGCCCACAACTCTTTTAAGGCGGCCGCATCTTTTCTTGGAGTCAGCCCATGAAGAACTTGGGAGACATTGGTGGCTGATTTTGAGTGAATGGTCGTTAAGCATGGGAAAAGACTCATAAGTCACTCTTTTCAGTGCTGTGGTAACTTCAAACTTTCACTAATTAATGGTTGTATCTGTATTTCCTATTTCAACCTTGAAATCATACATTAAGGAGAAGGGGATGCTCATCTGTGCTGGGAGTGTTTTATGAAACAGCTATTTTAACAGGAATTCAAAAAAGTTGAGGTTAGCTGTCCAGAATTATACCAGTGGAGTTCAACAACTAAATAACTTCTTCTCATGGTCAATAAAACATTGGGCAAGACAGTTTTGAATGGGCCGTAAGACATTAAGAATCAGACGCTATCAATTCTTAACCTTCTTGTTAAATGCTTGACAATTGTCACTGCTTAGCAGTATGCCAACCTGCAAGACTTTAAAAAAAAAAAAACACCAGACAAGCTAATGCATCTTCCCACAAGCAGTTTACTGCTTAAACAACATCACAGGCAACAGAGAACAAATTAGAAAAGAGGCACCTCGAGAGCTTCAAAACCACTTTGAGGGAAAGACACCGTTGTTAAAATATTTTAATTTAGTTCTTTCTCCTTCTAGCAAAATGACACCATAAAAAGATGCTTAACTTCTCTTGATGGAATTGTATTTTTCAGTAAACAAAATTGGTTTATTCTTTGGAGAACCAGGAAAGAAGTTGACTGAATGGGGATCTGTGGCACGTTTTCTCTCGAGTAAGCCAAAACTAATCAATGTTACTCCTATCATCAAAAGACAGAAATTGCTAAAAGCTGTTCATTAACCTGTCGTTTCCAGGCTAAGTAAAAACCAGCCCAGCCATGACAGGAAATCCTGCTGTCGGATTTCTGTCAGGTAAAATAATGGCAAGGCAAGGCATAAATTTAGCATCTCATCAAACCTTTCGTTTACTCATTTCTGGAGTTAGCAGAAATGGCTAGATTGACTGCTTTCATTTCATTTCTCTTTGGAAACCATTTTGGGACTTTGTGCTTGAGCTGAGGGGGAAAAATGAAAGTTTGATTTTGGGTTTGGCTGATTAGACAGATTTCTTTTTACAGAAACAGCTGGTATACCACTGCAGTGATTCTCTCAACAACTGTGGCAAGAACGGTCGTAAAATGAGTCAAAATTCATTTAACAAATGACACTTCGCAATGGAAATTTTGAGCTCAATTGTTGTCGTAAGTTGAGGATAAAGAAAAGGGGGGAGGGACTTTTTCTTAATTTGCTTTCAAATCTTTCAAGAAAACATTCCAGAAGTCTTCATGTTGCATCATAACATAAATGAAGCAATCAATAAAACAGTAAAATAAATGTCCAATCTTAAAATAATTCAAATGCCTACAAAAATAAAGTTGTTAAAATTGATACCAGATATATTGGTATGGGGCACTAGGCAAGCTCCAGGTTTTGTTCCCAAAGACCAAGTGTTAATTGTTGGATCAACATCTAGGTTTTTAAATAACAGCAACATCCAGTTCCCAAAGGAAGCTTTGAGCAGCACACAGAAGTAATCTAGAAGTAATTTTTTTTCAAATTATCATCTGTACTGCCAAAGGGGATTCTGAGGAGATGGGGAGAAGGTGATGTTTTTACAAGCTGTTACATTTCTCATTTTCAGAACGTTCCAGATAGGAATAAGAGGTGGAAGGGACCTTGGAGGTCTTCTAGTCCAACCCCCTGCTTAGGCAGGAAACCCTATACCATTTCAGACAAGTGGTTGCCCAACCCACAACTTCTGGAAGAGCAAGTTGTTCCATTGGTTAATTATTCTGTCAGGAAATCCTTCTTTAGTTCCAGATTGCTTCTCTCCTTGATTAGCTTCCATTCATTGTTTCTTGTCTTGTCTTTTGGGAAATAGGTTGACACCCCTCCTCCTCTCTGTGGCAGCCCCTCAAATATTGGAAGACTGTTTTCATGTCAACCCTGGTTCTTCCTGCGCTCTAGCCCCCAGACTCTTAACCATCCATCTGAAATTTCAACAGGGTCTCAGAAGTATCTTTTTTCTGGGTCCATGATGGAGGCATCTGAAGTTCTACCAAACACATATCTGGAGCTTCAGAAGGACCAGCCATCACTATAGGCTAGAATGTTCTCAGGGACCCAAGTATAACCAGCAGCTGAATATGAAGAGTTCCAAGGAGAAATATCTCTCAATTTTATGTATTACCTGTACTGAGAGATAGTATTTGTGCAAGACTAATCTTATGCCTTTCACCCATCAATGTTTCTTTCTTTCATTTTTGCTTTTTTTTGGCCTTATGCAACTGATTCTCCCGGGACCGCTTTGAAGCTGCTGTTTCATAATTCACTATTTTATTTCTGATTACTTCTTGACATTTTCCTGCTGTTTTCTCTCATTATCCTTCATATTTCAAAACCTGAATGCACATAATAACTGGAAGTGCCATGAGCAAGTTCTGAAAATAAAGGAGATGCAAACAAAAACAATAATAATAATTGTACAGGCAGTCCTCGACATATGCTCAGAGGTGAGCCCAACTTGTCTGTTGCGAAGCGAGACATTTAAGTGAGTTTTGCCCCGTTCTACATTTTTTCTTGCTATAATCATTAAGTGAATTGCTGCCATTGTTAAGATGGTCATGCCATTGTTAAGTGAATCTGGCTTTCACACTGACTTTGCTTATCAGAAGGTCGCAAAAGGAGATCACATGACCCCAGGACACTGCAACCATCGTAAGAATGAATCAAATTTTAATCATGTAACCATGGTGATGCTGCAACAGTCGTAAGTGTGAAAAATGGCCATAAGTCACTTTTATCAGTGCTGTTGTAGCCTTGAGCACTAAACAAATGGTTTTAAATAGAGGACTACCTGTATTACAATCCTAATTTTTCCAGGATTTCATCCAAGGACTTCGTTATATTTGTAACCTTACACCTCCCGCTGAAGAAACTTCTTAGAAAACTTTAAATATTCTCAGGATTCGGTTTTATTATCATCACTTGACTTGGTTATAAAAAGCTGATGATAAAAGTAAGTTCAGTCAAGATACAATTTCCATACTTTGCAACATGGCCAACAGATCAAAAGTTAATTCTAAGTACAGAGCATTTAATTGCCAACGCAAGAAAAAGGCGACCAGCGTTTTCTAGATTGGAGGCGATCCATGAAATGTTTCATCTCCAACATCACTAGGAAAACATTGTCAATTTATTTTTTTAAGAAGTATCCTTTTCGCTCAATTACTGTGAATTGCTGAGCAGTGAAGAATATAATGTTACAATTGTGTCTTTTGCATATGATGTACTGCCTTAGAAAGAGTCCGAGACTTTGAAGTGCTATAAAGCTCAAACATCCATCTGGGAGTCCACTCAAACCTGACGTCTGCCAGACCACTAACTGAAATTCCCTTGAAGAGTATTGGAATTTGTAAGCAAAATATAAGCTGTAAATGTCATTGAAACTATAACAGAAGCTCACAAACTGTGCAGTATTTGTATAACGTATGCCAGCCGCGCTTCCGGTTCCAATAACTACAATCTGCAAATCAATAAACTCTTACATTTGTGTGAACTCTCAGCATTAAAATATTGACCAGAATAGCTTTGGGGAATCTGAAATGATATTCAGATAGACAAAGATTGGAGCTTCTTTCAAGCAGGTTTCCAAAATAGTAAGGCTGACAGGTCTAGAGATCTCCATGGTGGATGACAACTTCTTTCTAAAGACATCTGGAAAACGGGGGCACAGCTAATTTTGCAGCCAGTTAGAGGTGAAGATTTCAAGTCCATCTCCCGCCACGCTCTCATGTGATGGGATGAGGTGTCAATGCATGGGAAGGCACACAGTGCCTACCACACCATCTGAGCTGCTCCAGATTGCTCATGAATTGTTGAAGGCCCTGTTCTCTTGACAGTGCTGGAAGTAATACAAAACCGCAAATAGGTATTTTGTTCTTCCTCTCAGGCTGGACAATGTCTTGGCTTGGCTCAGAACGCAGGGATGAAAGTTGAAATCGTAAGTGGAAAATTATGTTTGGGAACCAGAGCCTTGGAAAAGTCAAATTGTTAGAATCTGAAAGCAGTCAAGAACCTTTGTTAAAAGGCTAAAATCCAAATGGTGCCAGACACAAGGAAATGCAACAGAATCTCATCCTTCCAGAAAATCATTGGACAAGGAATGTGCTTAACTTCCAACATGGTTGCTTCGCCTTCAAAGTCATAAAATATTTCTATGGTCTTTTTAGAGTTGCCAACAGAAAGGGAGTGGGGAGGAAGGCGTTTGCTTGGAAACTGAAAGTGCATTCCATAAATGTTTTCAAAAATAGTAACTAGGTGAGTGAAGTTTCTGCTGTGCAAAATTCTAACTGAAGAACATGATTGATGACTCTTGGCTATGGACGTATCTCATTGGAGAATATGAATTACGATACACCCAGAGGGTGGGGGAAAACCAGGGTCAAGGATGACAATGAATGATGTGTCTCAGAGTCAGCTGCACCCTGGCAATGCTGGACATGTTAACTCCCAATAAATCCTTTTGAAGTTTTGGAAGTTTGGCTCGAGACTCAATTGGGGTAACTGCCAGAATCCTGACACAAAGAAGTGATTAGCTAGAGATACAATACCTTCTTCTCCACCTTCTTCAATGACCATCATTACCCATTTCTTACATTTACATCCCTCTCTCTCCTGTGCTGATCGAGGAACAAGAACTGCAGATGTTGATGATGGAAATGACATTCTTCACAGTGGCTTCTAAAGTGATGGTGATGTACAAAGGGCACCGGAGAGTCAATGCTTTATTATCCAGGAGGGAAATATTAAAGACAATTCAGAACTGCAAGGAATTAATCACGTGCCTTTAACAGAGTCACATCTGGTCTTCTTAGACGGATCTTTCTATTGCTAATCGTCAGGTTGGCCGTTCTGATTCTCTGCAGTTCTTGTACAGGTGGTCCTTGCCTTACAAGAGTTCGTTTAGTGACCATCCGAAGTTACAACTGCACTGGAAAAAGTAGCATATGGCTGCTTTTCACCTCTATACCCGTTGCCGCATCCCCATGGTCAAGTGATCAAAATCCAGATGCTTGGCAATTGGTTCTTATTTATGATGGTCGTAGTGTCCCGGGAGTCATCTATGGAGAAGCCAGATTCACTTAACAGCCGTGTTACTAACTTAACATCTGCAGGGATCCACTCAACAACTGTATCAAGGAAGGTCGTATAATGGGGGCAAAGCTCACGTAACAACCATCTCGCTTAGCCATAAAAATTTGGAGTTCAACTGCAGTCATAAACTGAGGATTGCAAGTATTGTCCTGAAGGCCACCATGTCCACTGATCAAAGCACAAATTTTGACACCCAAAGGGACAGGCTTTATAAGGCAGGTTGCTTGGTATTTCCCAACATAGCTTAGTTCAATGTATGCACTGTATTTTGGATGATAAGTTAGCATTCTTATCTACAGTTTCACATGGCTATAACTGCAGATTATAATTGGCCCCACCTCAAGACACAGCCCAGTAGAATATACATGGATGTCAAATTTGCTCGTCACATGACACGCAATTTTGGCCTTTACTGGAGCACTCCACAACAAATGGACTTTGTAATGCATATGTTGGCTAACAAATTTCAATATTAAATTAGAAGTACTTTTGTGTGTTTTCTGAAACTCTGTGAGGATGAGTCAGTCTCTCCACATTCACGTCCTCAGTCTCAATCAAATAAGTTAACTACCCTGGTTGGAGTCTTAGGTAAACAGCAGGAAAAATTGTCACTTGTTTTCACTGGAAAAAGTTGACATGGTGAATTAAAAGACTTCCTTCCTAGTAAGAACTGAACTAACAAAGGCAACTTTATTACCATGGCTGTTAACCTGAAGTCCCAAGCATGGTTATTTTTAACAGTCTTCTCAGTTTACAGGGGTAATGAAAATACTTTTTTTTTCTTTATTCAAGATCAGGGCTCTCCAGACTTGGCAACTTTAAGACTTGTGGACTCCAGCTCCCAGAATTCTTCAGCCAGCACTGGCAGGGGAATTCTGGGAGTTGAAGTCCACAAGTTTTAGTTGCCAAATTTGGAGATCCCTGTTCAAGATCATGGGAAAGGCCTTCTTCTCAGACCTTTTTTTCCTCACTTTCCTTAAACCCAGCTCTAGATTAAGCCAGTGCTCACTCCCAATGAGATTAAAACCAGCATTTAATTCTACTTAGGTGCAAAACTTTATTTGTGTTATGTCTGTATATTAAATGAGAATGAATGAAAGTAGATAATAATGTCCAGGAGCAAACAGAAAGGCCTCAAAGCTGTGTGGATATTCCTTAGGAAGGACAGAAAAAGACACAGACATGTTCCAGGCCAAAATGCAGATTTTATCATCTGCATTTCAGTCACTCCGTTCTCCTTTAAGCTTAACTGCCACAGTTAAATCTCATGATTATTCTTGAGTATTGCTAGCTTCACCTGTATGTTTTCAGTGATGTTTCTAATCTCTTATCTCCACTTTCTTTCCCTGATTATGTCCTTGAATTAGCTGTTGTGTCTTCTCCTGGCTTTACACCAGAAGTCTGCATTTAGTAATTGTGTAATCTTATCATTCAAGGCCTACCAACTTTCTTCAGCAATTATGAAAAGCTTATTCTATTGGATCTTTTCCTCTTTGAAATTTTAGGACTTTCTCACCCTCTCCATTTAGATTTCCTGCCTGTTATCTCTTTCTTAGCTTCCCAGTTTCTCTCTCACATAAACTATGGATGATGAATCTGTTTCTTATGAGGACCTTATATTCTGACTGCATGTTTTAGAGGTCAGATCTTTCATGCTTAATTTTTTTTCTGTGTGTTTTAACATAATCAGGTTGTGTTCCATAATCTGCAAGCAGTTGCTGGATTGCATTTTTCCACTGTATATTTTCTTATTCCATATTAGATACCTGCAGATGTCCACGGATAGTTTGAAGCAGAAATGAGCAATAAATGAAAAACTGTCTTTTCAAAATTCTATTATTTCCAACATAATTGCATTTATCCAATGCATGCCTTCATTTCAATCACAAATTAGTCGTCTTCTCTTGATGTTGCAATTTCCACCTCTTTCGATTTGCTATATAATTCCGAATACTACATCTATAGTATGTATCAATGATGTTGTATGTATATCCATCACTTCAGTTTAATAGATATGATCTTCTGATTATTGGGCAATGACTTCTTAACGTTGCTGTCCTAACGTTCCTTTCTATGGCCTAAAAGTCTTGAATCATGTAATCTTCTAATTTAAAGTGACTTATGTCGGTCACTCCCTGTCTGCTTATCCAAATATATTCAATTTAATATCCTTTATTTCCATTTCCAAGTTCTAGTACTCTTTCATGTTCACAATTACTTACCCACACTTTTACATCCTATCACAACAGTTGCCTTTGTTTTAACCATGTCAATCCTGGCTTCTCAGAACATGGTTTGTCCCCTTGAGTCATTCACAAGTGCATCAGAATCTCCCTGGAACTTTCAAAGTCTGCTTCTATCTTAAATACATATGTGTAAGATGTCAACTCATAAAATATTTCTGTGGTCTTTTTAGAGTTGCCAACAGGCAGGGAGGGGGAAAAAGGGATTTGAAAGAGCAGTGCAGCAGCTTGGAAATCAAAAGTGCATTCCATAAATAGTTTTCAAAGATAGTTACTAGGTGACTGAAGTTTCTGCTGTGCAAAACTCTAATTGGAGAGCATAATTGATGACTCTTGCCTATGAATGTGTCTCATTGGAGAATATGAGTTATGACACACCCAAGGGGTGGGGGGAAAACCAAGGTCAGGGGTGACAATGAATGTCTGCATCCAGGCAGTGCCAGCATGTCCCAATAAATCCTTTTGAAATTTTGGAAGAGGCTCAAAACTCATGATTTAATTGGATTTAATTTAATTGCTGGAATCCTGACATAAGAACAAGAAATACATATGTTAACAGCCACACCTAACTGCACAATTCTTGTTTGCTCATCTCAAGGGACAATTAACCTCATGCGGGAAAGCCTGTTGAATGGCCAAGTTCCTTCTTCTTAGGGTAACACAAGACCAAGATATTATCCCAAAGTAACAACTCTTAATCTCTTACATCAACAGAGCTGCAGCCATGCTGTGCACCTTCCTTGTTACATCACCCACCTGGATTAGATGCTGACTTGTGGGACACTTTCAAAAGAAGCAACAATTAGAGACAGGCTGGTTTAAAGGCCACACTTCTGAACAATAGGTTTTTCACATCTATTTTTTCCAATTCAATGAAGCTCAGATCTCCCCCATTGCCTTTGATTCTCCTGGCAATCTCCCAAAACTCCCCAAACCATGTAAGTTGGAGTAAAATCAGGTTTACCCTTTTGACTAAGAAAGCAACCTTGAGATTCCCGTTTTGTTCCTGATTCTTTTGCACGTAAAGGAAAAAATGTACTTTTTTTTATTTAAGAGCAGATTCAGCATAACTGTCATTCGAAATGACTGGCACGCCAGCCAGTTGTGATCCAAGTTGACAAAAGAGCATTCAAGAAACAATAGCAACATAAACAGGAGAGGGCTGTATAATCTTTAACGGGCCTGGCTTGGAAGCTCGGATGGGGACACAAGCGTCACCCACACAACGCAACACGGATGTCATAATCCTGTTTACTTAACCCTCATTCAAAAGATGGCGGATTTCAGACGCCTATGTGGATTGCCATTCATAGGGATCTCAATGACCTGTTCTGTCAATGAAAAGTGGAGCTGAAATTTCCTAAGGAAACCAAATTCCTCCTCAGCAAAGTTGACCTTAGCAGCCTGGCACTCTTGACAAATCAGCCATCAACAGACACATAGACATCAACAACATCTATAGACTATGCAAAAGAGATCAGAAGAGAAAAAAAAGACTCCAGCAATTCTCTACCGGTAATCAGAACGCTGATCAGCATAGATTAACTCCAAGGTTAACTTCAGACCAACAATAAGCAAGCAATACCCCAATCAAGGAACTGCCAAAGAACCATCACTAAACAGCCCAACCAAAGAATCTCAACCTCCCATACCACACAGACAGGCCATCAGAATATAAACTGAGAACAAACCCCATTCCATACTAGCACTGATGATGTTACCTAGTTGGGTAATGAAACGTTTGCAAGAAAACCACCAAGCTCAGAGAGCACCAAAGACCCTTCAAAGTTGACCATAGTTAGCATAACTCATTTCACTCTCACCAGCCTCAGAAACCATTCCCATGCTGACTGAAATTAAAATATTTACAAATCAGAAGAAGTTATTTATACCTTGGGCCTTAAGAGGCAGAGCTAACATGCTTGGAATTAGAAAAAAGAAAACAGAAAAAAATTACACAGCCTCAACACCTAATTATATGTGGTGGTGATTATACAAACCACACCCCAATGCTAGAAATAACCCTGCAGCCTCCGTATCATTGCTCCAAGTTCAAAGTGTAAAAAAGATGTGCACTCTTGAGAATTCAGAACCAACAAGAGTCCTTTCAAGAACCAACCATACACATTCCAGAGTCCAGAAAGGTTGGGCTTGAATGGTGCTACTTTCCCCCCTTCTTTATAAACAGCAAAATCATACTCAGATCATATAAATGTAATGAATAAATAAATAAAGATCATTTCTAAAAGCCCTTAGGCTTTCAAAAGCAGATTTCCTTAGGGAAGAAATCCATGTTGTTTGGGGAGGGGGGAAAAAAGAAAGGAAGAATGACAGGTTTTTTCCCCCGCTATTGCCCCAAACATAAATGCTTCCAACTAGGTAACCACAAACATCAGATGGAAATTATCCTATTAAAGGCCTGCGTTTCTCTTCCAAAATACAGAGTCTGTTTCAATGAGGGGGAAAGCAGACTTGGAATCGGAAGCCCTGAATAGCTGCAAATACAGGCCGGCAAATTTATTTATATTTTCAGAAAGGCGCCGGTTCAATTTCCCTCACACACCCACACAAACCGATCCCCACACTTTGCCTTCCTAGTTGTAGTACAAAAGATTTACTCTCTGCAAGCAAAGCTGCCATCACTAGAGTTGCCTCATCATCTCTCACGCTCCTTCTTTTCTTCACGGGAGGAAGGGTTTCATTCACGTGCTCTGAATAACCTAAGCATGGCTGCTAATACGGCAACAATTGAAGGGAAAAGCTGTGAGTCACACAGTGTTTACAGGCCAGGAATGGAGAAACAATTCACATACTGAATTGAATATTACTTTCTTCCTTGAGATAACAATGCGGAGCATCCTCCGTAAGATACAACCGATGGTCCCTTGGGAAAATAACGTCTAAGCACCAGAAAACCATGCAAGGAGTTATGATTTCCTTTGCACTCAAAGCAATCTGGCAAAAGGGACACAGATTGTCAGCAGAGACTAATATCAAACATTAAACCTGTATCGGACAAAGTAAGTCAGACGCGAAAATAAAATAAAACAGGCCCAAGACTCCAATTAGATGTCCCCCAATCACATCCAAGGAACCCCTATCTTAAAAGGGCATGAATAAGAAAAGCTCTGATACACAGCAACAACAATAACAACAACCAAAAGCATCTTCTCTTCAGTTTCTAGGCTGGGGAGAAAAAAAAATAAAGGGAATAAAAAGCCGGATTAAAAAGTGACCGTGGGTGAGCCCCGGCTCTCCTGCACAAAATCCAATTTGCCCATTCAACTGATCGATGTCGCCTGATGTAGCAATGCAGTACCATCCTATTCTCCTGGACGCTGGCGGGGGAAACGTGCCCGGCTCTTTTCTGAGGCAGCTTTGGAAATATGTCAGAAATCCAAACAGAGGGCGACCAACCCCTCCCCTCCTTGCCATAAAGCAGGCCGCGGACGCAGGCAGACATACCGTCAGGTTTCTTGGGGTACATCTCCTTCATCGGTCCCGACGAGCAGCATCCCTCCGCAGACGCCTGTCTGGTCTTTCTCCCTCTCTTCTCCCCTCCCCAAAGCCCGTCACCTGGCGAGAGCACGTCTTTTCAGGGCAAATCCTCCCTGCCACCCCCCTTCCCTGTCTTTCTCAGAGCTGTCTCAGCCACATCCCAAGAGCGGCGACGAGAGATCTCTGTGGGTTGCAACCACGGCAATGGGCAAGGTGGACTGGCCCACCCCAACACATGCCTGGTGCTGGTGCCGCTACAATCCCTCGCCCTGCGTGCCCAGACCGACTGCATCGCCCTAACAATTGCAGTAAAAAGACAGGAAATTGAAAGGGGGGGGGGGTTGGAAGCTTTACTCACTGGGTTTTAGTCCTTTCCTTCCTCCGCATGTAATTTGTTATGCTTTACAATGCAGTAAAGGATGATGCCAGGCTCTGCTTGCCGGCTAATTCATTGCTGTTGCTGCTGCTGCTGCTTGGTTGCTGCAAGAAACTCCCCCCACTCAAACCCCCCAAAAAAAAAAAAAGGAATAAGGGTGGAGGGGGGGGGAAAGAAGCCAAAATATTAAGCGCCAATATTTAATGGAAGGCTGGTTATCCTGTTCTTTCACATCTCTGCCTGATGTATCCAGGCACGGGTTGGACTGGCCCCCTTGGGAGGCTCTTGCTGGCAGCCGAGGCACAAACTAAAACACGGCATGGATGCTGGGGAGGTGAGGCGAGAAAAAACAGCCCTTGCCTCGGTTTCCCCCAAATGTTACGGAGGGAAGGGTACGTTGGCAAGGGTCCAGGAAGAGGGGAAGAGACAGAGAGAGAGGGAGAGAGAGGGAGGGAGGAGAACTGATTGGGTTCTAAGAAGACCAGGTTATAGAGCCAGCTGAGGATTGAATCTGGAAGCAAGACTATTTAAGGAGCAATTTTTATTCCGTCTCTAATGCACATGCGGGAAAGCATCACCAGGGGTGTTTGCCATAAAATAAAATTTTAAAAAACCCAGATAAAATGATGCATGTACTTTTTAAATGCCGTGGGATGCAGGTTTCCAAACGTTCAGCCTAACTCCCGCGGCTCTTAGGCCCCCTCAGAGATTTGATTTTTGATTTGATTTTGATTGCAGAAGCCAGCCACGGCCATGAGGCCATCCCCAGGAAGCCCTCCCCCTGCTAAAAACCAGGTGGTGTATTTTCTCCCCTGCGCCGCCCTTATCACCATCCGCTCGCTCCGATGAAGGGAACTTGTGCACCACAAAATTCCAGGAGAGGGAGAAGCATCTTTACCCACTTGTGAAGACAAACAGGAAGTGGAGGGGAGGGAAGAGAGAGAGGATTCCCAGGGAGGGTTTTGTTGTCGTCGTCGTCGGGGTGTGTGGGTGTGTGTGTGTGTGCGCGCACGTGCGTGTGTGAACGAGCAACTGGAAAGTCTGCTTTCCTTGAAAATGACATTGCTGCTAATGTACAGGTAGTTCCCGACTTATGGCACTTCGTTTAGTGACGGCACTGAAAACGGGCTTGTGACTGTTCTTCACACTTATGACCATGGACTACACTGTATTGCCCAAGGGCACAAAGAAAGCCCTTAAAACAACAACAAAATACCCTTTTTAAGAGTTTCAGAAGGACAAGACAATTCATAAAGTTTTGAGACACAGCGGCACAGAAAAAAGTGACTTATGGCTGTTTTTCACACACTTACGGTCATGTGATCAAAATTCAGGCGCTTGGTAAATGACTTGTATTGATGATGGCTGCAGGGTCACGTGATTTCTCCTTTTACAACCTTCTGACAAGCAAAGTCAACGGGGAAACTTAAGATTCACTTAACAACTGTGGGACTGAGCAGTGATTCGCTGAACAACGGTGGCAAGAAAAATGGGGCACAAGTTCATTCAACCTCTGTCTCACTTAACAGCAGAAATTTTGGGGTGAATTGTGGTCATACCTATACTTAAAAACGAGTTGTGTCATTTGTCACGCAGTCCTATCAAAAGAAAATCCCTACTCAGAATTTAAAAAAAATAATCACACTAGGAAATGATGTGAATTCAAATAGTCTGCAATAAATTTTGGAGGAAGTGATCCCTTAAAAAAATGGCAACCCCCAAAAGAGTGTTTACTTCATACAGCAGTAAATGTAAATATTGTGTAACAGTCTAATACAAACAAAATCTCCTTTCGTGATAAAGAGAAGAGGGACAATTAACCACATACTGTCTGTTCGATTCATTCCAGAATGTCCATATTTTCGTGCCATTGTAGAAAATTAGCATGTACTAAGTAACAGATTGCTAATTTAAGTGGCAGCCTATTTTGAGGGAAACGGTAGAATTGAAATTTCTCGCTCCGGTCTCCAAAAATAATTTCCAGGCAGAGAAATTTAAATATGGCTCACACTGTAAACAACCAGACAGGAGGAATGAGTGAGAATTTTAGGATCAATTAAAACAAGCTTTACCCGAGTTATTTTTGGTGGGAATTATAGCAGAATGATGGAGCACAAACTATTCTATAGACAGATACACAGGGCATACAGAAGGAAATTATTTGGAGGTTTAAAAGCCTCTAAATTGAAACAAACTGATTTACACACAACTGCTGCAGATATGAGCTGCTAGTAGTCGGAAATTAATGCCATTAATTAATGTTGATTCCTGAGTATAGACACCTTTTTTTGGAATCAGAGGAAGATGAAATATATGGTATTAATTTAGTGCATCTCCAATACATTTATCAACTGTCTTCTCTACAGCAGTTAAGTATTTCATGTGTAATTCAGGCTGACCACTGAAACAGCAGGGGAGCATGCTTCCTACACATATCAGTGAAGAATTAGGTCAAGCGAGTTACACTAATCTATACAAATCCATAATTTATAATGGGACTGTCAAATCAAGCGACTTTGTGAGATAATGCCATGGAGATATCTTTAATAAGTGTAGCTGATCGTTATGCCATAGGTTCAGTTCTAGGACAGGTAGGTCAAGTCTTTACAAATCTATTTCTTTTTTTCCCCCCACCATTGCCATGGAGAAATAGTGCCACAATTCCTCACCATTCTGTGGCAAGACACGCACCCAACTGGTAGCACCACAGCTACAACAGGCTTACTGGATGTTTAAAAACTCAGATCTCCTCAAAATCAAGCCACTTCCTTTGGATCACTGCACCTTTTTTTCTAAATTAAAGGGGTCCCCAAAGGTTATTTAGGCCTGCTCTGTAGTGGTGGAGAACTTTGCTCTACCTGGAAATGAATCTTTTAAACTACCGATACACTGAAATTATGCTAAAAGCTGTGGCTAGTGTGATTACAGTTGTTCAAGTCTCACAAGAGTTGATTTAGTGATCGTTTACAACAGCACTGAAACAGTGAATTGCAACAGTTTTTCATAGTTACAACTTTGTGTCAGCTTTGGAAACCATGTTCCACGCTGCCATATAGCCTGAGAAAGCAGGAGAGGGGTGATTCCAACTGAGTAGTTTTAAGTAGACAAAACAAAATTCTTTTCTTAGTTCAAGGTTATTAAGCATGACGCAGCAGAGAAAAAGGATCTTACACTGGGGCGAATCGTGATTAGTCCATGTGATGCGATGATGGGAGAAAAGGGGATGGATTGTAGTTTGAGACATTGTGGGAAATCCGGGAAACTTTTAGTTTCGAGATTCCACAGATGTGCCAGGTGCTATTCTAATAAAGGTACTTTTGGGATTCTGCTTGTCTCGGAGTTACTGGTTGAAATGGAGGTTTGCTGGAACGCTGACACTTTGCAGCATCCCCACAGTCTCGTGATCTAAATTCAGACGCTTGGCAACTGACTCGTATTTATGATGGTGGCTGTGTCCCGGGGTCATGCAATCACTTTTTAAGGATGTTCTAGCAAACAAAGTTAATGGGGGAAGCCAGATTTGCTTAACAACCGTGGGGAGAAAGGTCGTGAAATAGGGCAAAACTGGTCTCACTTAGTAACAGGAATGTGCAATTGGGGTCTCTAAGTTGAAGACTATCTGTATCTGTGTGAAGAAGCTGAATTTTGTTGGGCTTTGACCCCCACAGTGGAAACAATGGCTTGTAACAAACCACAAAACCGTAGCTGCCAGTGTTTTAAATCAATGTAGCTATGGATGTAGAGAAGCATGTTTTACATTTAGCTGCTGGGGGTGTTTCCTTCCATTTATTTCTGAGCTGAGCACAAAAACATTTCTCCAGCTACTATCACCAATACTGTAAAGATTCAAAGTATATGGCATGTTCTGCAAGGACAAAGCTGTAAAAGTCATTTATTATTTTTTAACCCTTTCAATAAAGACCTGTTGAGGCAAGGATCTCTCTACTACGCACCTCTTGCAAAATATGGACCTTAGGGGTTTATCTTACAAACTGTCACAAGACAAGGACCTGTTAAGACAAAAATCACACCAAGGTGGCCTAAGATAGCTTGGCTCTGTAGGAGTGCACGTCCAGTTTTTTGGGGTTTTTTTTGGGGGGGGGGGGGGGCAGATGGCACATACTTATAGGGAAAACCATAATAGTTTTACCATATAAACTTGCAAATTTCTCATTTCAGAGGGCTAAATAGAAGATAATTTGAATGTAGCATCAAAGCAATCAGACGTTGGAGGTGGACCTCAACCCAATCAAGGTTCATGCAATTATGGGTCTCAGTTTCAACCCAAGTTGGACACCTAGTTCAGAGGTCTCCAGACTTAGCAACTGTAAGATTTGTGGACTTCAACTCCCAGAATTCCGCACACAGCCATTCTGGCTGGAGATTTCTGGGAGTTGAAGTCCACAAGTCTTAAAGTTGCCAAGGTTGGAGATCCTTGACCTAGCTCAATGCAAGTATTAGCAATGGTCCAAGTGAAGAGACCTATCCACCACATGGCAACTACTATTAGAGCCCTATGCAAGTGATAATGATTGAGGCGTATTTAAGTTTTTAAGTAGGTAAGACTAGATGACCTATAAGGTCCCCTCCAACTCTGTTAATCTGAAAAGTATTCAAGTATAAAAAAGCTACGAGTGATGCAAAGAGCCATGGAAAGATCCATGCTCGGCATCACAAGACAAGATAGAAAGACCTGCAGGCGGATAACAGAACAAACGACAATTTACAATGTCATCCAAAGGTTAAAAGGATTGAAATGGAAATGGTCACATAGCAAGAAAAACTGATGCCAGGTGGACCAAGACAGTCACAGAATGGATCCCACTTGATCAAAAGCATCCCCAAAAGAGACCCAAAACAAGATGACATCAGCAAGTATTGTGGACCCAACTGGCAAAGGAAAACTCAAGACCGTATTGGTTGGAAACAGACAATGGCTAAAATGATTATAGTAATGAAGTTATTCAAGATATTGATAACTTTCACTGATAATAATTCACTTCTTATTCATGTAATAAACTCCCTTGTCATCATTTTGTGGCTGAATTACTACTTATTTAAGTGAATTCCAAGTCAAACCAGCCTTTCAACTGAATCTCAAGGAACAGCAAAATTGCTCACAGAACCAGAGGTATGCTGCATTTATGTTTACCCAATCAGTCTTTCACACAAACTGTTTAGTAATCTCATAGATCAGGAAGACCATCTTTCATCATACAAGCATAACCTTTCAAGTGTTTCTAAATGTTTTTGTGAAAAGCATCCATATGACACCGCAGTCAGATATGAATGCAGAAAAAAAACCTCCACCATGTGTCTTTCAAAGTGATAAATGCCATGGAGGACTGTAAAATGGTATTTTTACACCCTAGCAGAATCTAAGCATCGAAGCTAAATGAAAGATTAACTTGTCAAGTGAGGGTTTTTTCCCCACTGCTGATCATTTATCTGAGACTACCCTGGTAATTCTAACAAAGTTGTGTATTGCTCCCACTTACCTTGATTTGGTTTAGCAAAGACATGAATTTATTTATTAGTAACATTTTTACAACCAAATTATGTGAGAAAAAAATGTACTTTCTCCTTGATGCCAATGATATGTCTGATATCTCCTGTACCCAGCTGGATTGTACAGTGTTTTAGACAAAAGTTTCCCCCCAATTTTATTAATTATCACAGTAAAGCTAAATTATTTCTACTAGTCAAAAATCTTTCAAAACAGAAACAGAAAACTGTTCTGCATACCACAGAGAGCAGTTTCTTGTTTCATGCCACCTGGAACACCAATTAATGCACCTGACATCTTGATAATCAATCTCAACAATTTTAACGTGGGTTTCTTAGTGCATACTAAGTAGGAATACAGCCGTTACATGTTTTTTCTTCCATGCAAAAGAACTGGGGCTAGAAGTCTCAAATACTGAATTTTTGCAAAACAAATTGCCGAGGATAATTCTGGGGGAACCCACCTCCACCTCCAATTCGTTTCTCTGTGCTAAAACTAGTCTTTTGCCAATTAGATTTGTATGATTGTTAGATTGCTCAATTTTTGGCTGTTTTTCCACCAAACATTTATTTATCAAATTTATTGGCTGCCCATCTTACTGTAGGGTAACATTAGTTTAGCTAACCTGTTTCGTTCTTCTCCAGCCAAACAAATCTTTCAAATAGCATTTCTCAATCTTGGCAATCTTGAATGGGCTTCAATTCCCTGGCTGGAGAATTGTGGAAGTTGAAGTCCACTCATCTGAAAATGTGACTAACAACCAAGCAACAAAGGTGACTAGCAAGCAAGCATTGGGATGCGTAACACCAGAAATGTCGTTGGAAGGCAACATTACAAAACTGCATCTGACTTATTTTGGCCAGCTCATGTATGGGAATTCACTGGAGAAAGCAATTGTGTTTGGAAGAGTTAGAGGTAAAAGGAAAGCAAGGCTACCAAAGAACACGCTGGCTGGAGACCATCAGAGCTGATTCCAGCCAGAGCACAGAAAAAATCAAAGAAGCAGTGGGGAAACCTGGCTTATAATATTACTAAGGGTCAGACACACAACTGAATGGGTAACATCATCATCCTCAGAAAATGGCCGGGAAACTCGGATTTAAAGACTGGGTTCAAAGCATCTCTGGTTTAAGTATCCTTGCAAATGGATCAATCATTCCAAGGAGCAAACTCACACCTGAATGCAAATATTATTGGAAGAGTATTTTCACTCCTACTCTTAAAACTTTAGTTTAAAGAAAACACCACATTGCTTGAGACTTTATCGAGGTGTCAGCGACTGAAGGAAAATATGCCGTATTAACAGTTTTAACTGACTTATTTTTTGGACATAGGATTCGAGTTTTAGATTTAGATTAAGGGAAAATTAACTGGTCTGATAGCCAGAGAATGTAATCTTACTCGCAGTGATAAACTTTCTCCTGTTAGCCTGGCTAAATTATTAGAGCCTCAACACATTAACAAATTAAATAGGATTAAAGTATTGTGGGTAATTTTTCTCATAGAATCTTTCAGTCCTTTTGTAAGATCTGGCAACCCTCTTTCCTTCCTCTTTGTTGTAAGTTTTAACTTGAAACAATAATGTTTCATTGACAGTTGAAATGAGTAATATTGCTAAATAATATAAAAGCAGCATATGCAACTCTGAACTGTTTTGTTGAAAAGCAAATGGAAATTAGGACAGAGCTACAAGCACAATCTTGTCAAGTACTTTCTTACAGGAATTACTTCCAGAGAGGGAAGAGTTACATAAACTGGATTATCTTTCCTCTTTTTTAATCCATAATTTATTGATATAGGTGAGTGTGGCTAGCTGTTTGCAAAATAGATTAGAGCAACTTCAGTCGAATCCCCAACGTATCTAGTCAGACAAGTTGATCTTGCAGATTGACAACCACTCTGTGCATCTCACAAAACTGCATAATGGATCTTACTTGGTATTCTTTGCCACTGAGATAAATCCAGTTGGGAAAATAAGGCCTCCAAATAAAGAGGAAGGCATTCTGTTAATACTGATTTAGAATAAGAATGTGCAGTTCTTTAGAGCAAAAAAAAAAAAAAAAAGAACTTCGGAGAATGCAGACACAATAATGCACCTCCCTGAAGTTTTTCCTGGAATTTTGCTATCTTGGTATAAAGCAGCCATACATACACTCCAGGGTGAAATAAAAAATGTTGCTTGAAAGAAATGCAGACAATTGCTACATGGATGCCTTGGGGTAATTTGAATAAAACAACACACTATTTAAATAGTATTTACCTGTGAGAAAATTTCTGCCTAGCAAAGCATCACAACTACATTACAATTTTTCCTTTGCAGGCCAGAAAGGTTTTGAAGGAAAATCAAAAGAGGAAGGGATGTGCCAAAACTTTTTAAAAAACCCCGAATTCTGTGCCCCAGTACTTACGATCTTCTCCAGGACACCGCATGCCGGGTTGTTCTGGAATGCTTGGAAAGACTGCATCAAAACATAAAATACGCACCATAAATATATATTTCCCGCAGAGGAGTCTTTCCTAGCTAACTCAGTCTTTTGAATAAATGGCAAGTGACAAGACTACTTCCTTAATCACAAAAGTGAGACTCTAAAAATATGAGAATTCTTTGCAGACACCAATTACTGAAAGGAAAGTCAGGCTCAGGGTTCACTAAAGCAACATGCACAAAAGGAGTTATTGGCATAATTGGCATAATATAATAAAATAATTCTTGTAAAAAGGAAAAGATGAGCAAGGAGCATTCTCATACAAGAAGCGTAAGTTCAAGATAAATTCAAATCAGAACAATACACTTAGAAAGCTGCAGAAGATAAATTCCTAAGATTTTTGGTGAGGGTGGTTTTTTTTGGAACAAACAGCTTGTAATTATAACTGCATCTCATTTATTTTATCATTTAAGACATGAATACACCAGTTCTGCTTGATCAAAGTGTTATGTGGCTCCTAAGATCAAAACACAAAGTTGTAAGACAAGAAAATTGCAATGAAACACGCCAGTGACAATTAACAAGCACTTAATGGCCGTAAAAGAGTGATTTGGTTAAAATAGGCAAGATACTTCTATGGTAAAGGCCCTCCCCCCAAAGTGACCATCTTCACCAAGTAAGATGGTATTAATAGCAAGAAAGCAACACCAAGATGGTATTAATAGCAACACCAAGATGGTATTAATAGCAAGAAAGGTCTTCTTAGGAAAATGTTCCAGAGCTGAAACAGAGAAAAGAAATTTCACCAATGGCTTGGGTATCAAAGAGACAACAAAGCACATCTTCTGGTTATTTGTTGTGGTAGATAGACAGGATTGTGTTGGAAGTGTAAAATGGGTAAGATCAGATCTTGTTGTTCAGCACCAATCCAAAGAAGAGGCCTCAACACTGCATTTTGATTTTGTTTGAGAAAGAAGACAGAATGAAAGAGCCAAAGCAGGATTTCTGATCTGAGGAGATACAGCTTAAAATGATAGCAAAACTATAAGTTTTGAAACTTGCCATGAATAATAAGCCCTTCATCTCTGTACCGACAATACAAACGGAAGGCTTCTTCCAGTTCCATCTGAGACGAAATGGTACAGGGATCACCTATTTAAAAAAAAAGAAAGAAAAGAATGTCATTTATGGAAGCAATCCATGCATGCAACTCTCCGATTTAAAAAAATTTTTTTTTCCTTATTTTCAAACAGTGCAATTTGGAGATCGCGGGAATTCACATTTCAGAACAGCGGAAAGGAGACACTTAGTGATTGAAAAAGAATTGTTCTGGGACCCTGAGACCCTTCCCTTCATAAACGCTGAGTGTAACTCCATCTCATAGCTGTTACACATTGGAAGGATTGTGGGGAAATGATAGCCTGTATTTCATCCTGGCATAAAAATAAAACACTGAAAATCAGGAAAGCAGAGTAGAGCTGGATCTTCATTCCCTCAGTCACAATTTTCCCTCTAATTCGCAGAGCAAACATTTAAAAGGATGGCAATCATTCTGCAGGATCGTTTAGTGTGTTATTATATCTTCTTTAGTTGGAAAACACCCTTTTCTTAAAGCAAATTCTCAACAGATGATTGATGGAATTTAATGTCACTTATTTGGAGAGAAGCATGAAGTGAGGTCCCCAAAGAATAGTGTGAAACAACTGAAGATAGAAACCACCAGAATTTGAATATATCAGCCCCTCTATATTATTTGCTGACTGAAGAACAAGCTAACCATTCTTGAAGCAAACATTATAACAATTATGAATTTTACTCAACCCACCATAATGGAGCCTGACTATTATGGTCATATATTATGAAAGTTGTAAATCTGGTCAGTATTGCAGGTGTTTTTTGGTGGCAACAATTAAGCAAATGCTGCAAAGTTTAAGCAAACACATTGTTTGTTATACCACCATTTAACTGAAAACCAAAGCTAACTTTCAATTTTCAGCAAAACCATTGTAAAATTCAGTCAACTCATGAGGCAAGGTTTAAAGGGAAATTATGTCTAGTCTGAACATCTAAGGCTATTAATTCAAAATAAAGTGAAATGTGGTATGGCCTTAACGTCTTCAGTTTTATTTCTCTAATCTGAAACAGCCGATCGAGTGACAGTTTGAAAGAGCTTTCAAAATAAAAAGTGATGCATTTGATATCTCCTTTTCAGCCCAGATAATTAACTGCGCCATAAAGTGCTTTAGGGAAAAATGTTTTCCTAAACCACATTTACAAAAAGCCTGAAAATACCTTCATTATCAATCCACTTCAGGGTAATTGGTTGTTCCTGGGATAAATTGCACATTTCTCTCACTTCATCACAAAGTTCATCATAGTTCATTGAGGCACCCAGGTTGGTGATGAGAATGTCCCTGAAAGAGATAAATTCACAAATTAAGTAAATGCATGCTTAAAATGCTTGGTGTTTGTAAAAAGGCAGATATAGCTCAGTCAAGATCCTTGTCAACTTCCTACTTCAAGAAATTGTAAATACGTTTTGAAACTATGCAACATCTGTGCACAGGCAAATAAATATAAGTAAATGAAAATGAGATTTCAAAAAGGAACGATCCCGCAAAATGTAATTGGGTAGCTCTACTGAATGGATGCACTGAATGCAAGAAAAGATGTTAGAGATACATGCATTTTCCTAATGCCATTACAACTAGTCCTTGACTTACAACAGTTCATTTAGTGACCATTCAAAGTTACAACAGCACTGAAAGAAGGAACTTATGACTGGTTTTCACACTTATAATCCAGCATCCCCAAGCTCACTTGGTTAAAATTTGGATGCTTGGCAACTGATTCATATTTATGATGGTTGAAGTGTCCTGGGGTCATATGATCACTTTTTGGGATATTCTGACAAATAAAATCAATGGGAAAGCCAGATTCATTTAACAACCGTGTTAGTAATTTAACAACTGTTGTGATTTACTGAACAAATGTGGCAAGAAAGGTTGTAAAATAGGTCCCCAAGCCAAGATCTTTAGGCTCTTGTGAATGAATTATATTTTAGATGGCTATTGGATATTTCAGAAAGTGGTAACATTTATCATTATGTCTCAAAGATAAATTATTAGACACGTTTGCCCTAATTTCTGCTTTTTACTGGTAAGTAAAAATATCGAATGTTTTACAGTCAGGTAACTGAATTTCTGGTGGAAAAAAAGCATAATCCTTATTTTCAGGTGCAAATAATAAAATGGAAAATTCCGTTCCTATTTTGGGTTAAGATAGCATCAACTGGATATATGGAAACATTCAGTTTATAAATAGTAAATCAAGAATAACCAAACATAACTAAGCAACTACAATAAAGCAGTTTTTAAAAAAAAAACTAGCATTAAATGGCAGCAAACTAGATCCTGTGAAAAAAAGAGAGGTGGACAGTTTTCAACATATGGGAGTGAAGAATGGTTAAGGAAGATTTGAAATGTTGCAGAAGACTTCATACTCAGGAGAACTGTCCTTTATTTCAAATATCAGCATGAAGTATAGTTCTGGGAAAATTCAATTAAAATACATTCCTCAACAGACTTCATTCCTGAAGGAAGATTATGTTACTGCAACCTGTATTTTAGCCATTCAGGATAAACGCTCGTACAACTTTAAGTCATATATTTGTCACACCCCAAAAATGTATAAAGTCCACCTTTTAAGCATTCAAGGACGTACATTAGCAAACATGAATAGTACAATTTCCTCATGCTTACAAGACTTAAATTTAGTCACACTATCAAAGATGTTCTGTACCAGAAATAGACATCATAAATAATTTAACACCCTTCCCGAATAATTCTTGACACTAATTTTGTTATCCTGATGTTGACGCCTCCACAATGTGTGACACGTCAAATCATATGAAAATAGAAATCCTTTGTGTAGTAGCAACCTTGGGTAAAATTATTTATACCACGCTTTAAGTGTGATCAATAAACCCAGATGGAGTAATTAAAGAATTCTACACCGCATCAATTTAAAACCCCTTCCCACTGAAGGTGATGGGAAACAGAGCACGTGGGGCTGGGTAAGGTTTTTCACCAAATCCATGTTACAATATGTGAAAATAAAAGAAAGTCTGACATAAAGCTAAGAGTTTTTTTTTTCCAAGCATGCCTTACATAATGTTATACCCAGACATTTGTACAAGAAACTTCATTTAGATTTGCTCACTGGTTGGGTTATGTATGCACAAATCTGGACTTCAAAAATTGTTTTTATAATTAGGATAAGCTATGTTTTAAAATATCTGTCCCACATTATTGTATTTGTACCTTATAAGTATGTTTTTCATGTTAAGATGGAATTAGACAGTTCTTTTTAAGTTAAGGTTTACTATATAAACCTTGTATATGTATTATCATAACTGCATAGAAGGAAGCATAGCAATAGGTATACTGGTATATGGAAAAAAGTAATATTATGCTACTGTTACAATGACTTTACAAGCAAATCTGTCAGCACAGTTGGTCTTGTCTAATTGCTGGTGTCATTAAAGTTGCAAAGGCCAAATCTCACAGTCAAATTGATAAGTTGTGAGTGAAGATAGTTGTTGGCTGGTAAATAAGGTGCACCCAGTAGTAATTTTTCAGGGGATTTAAATAAGACTTTCACCAACCACCCTTAATACTCATATATATATATATATTTAAATATATATATATTCTTTGAAGTAAAAAACAAAACAATTTGCTCAATAACAAATAATCTCTCTTAAAATGTGCTTCAGCCACATTTGGTGATGCTTAAGAAAGCCAAGATATGCAAAACAGTAGCTCAAAAATTTCATAAAGAGAATTCTATCTTCAATGAAAATGAAAGAAATGCAAATATATACAGGTAGTCCTCAACTTATGACCAAAATTGGGACCACGATTTCTGTTGCTAAGCAAGGCAAGTGAGTCACATTCAATTTTATGACCTTTTTTGCCATGGTTAAGTGAATCACTGCAGTTGTTAAGCAAGTATGGCTCTCCTAGTTGACTCTGCTTTTTGGAAGCCAGCTGGAAAGATCACAAATGGTGATCACATGACCCTGGAATTCTGCAACTGTAGTAAGTACATGCCAGTTGCCAAGTATCTGAATTTTGATCACATGACCGTGAAGATGATATGATTAATATAAGTGCAAGAACTGGTTGCAAGTCCTTTTTTTCCCCCAGTGCTGTAATAACTCCCAAAAGTCTTCAAATGAATGGTTGCAAGGTGAGAACTACCTGTATGGCTTGAACGAAATGAGTGAAGAAGAATGCAGTGCGTGAAACATCTTAATGTAACTTACCCATTGTAATGAGTTTTTACTCTAATGAAGTCTTTCTTTGTGTTCATTTTTGATCCCATCCTGCTAGGCATGACACTATGCAACATTCAAATGGGGAAACAATGTCCTTGTTTTATTGTTGTGTCTTCCAAATAATTCAAAGAATGATGAGGGGTTGCAATAGATGAATAGGCAACATTTTTATGCTTCTTCCCAGTAAAAATGTCATTAGACTGCATGCACACAAAAGTCTATACACAAAAACAACAACAAAGAAAACAAATGAATGGAAAATATAATACTGAATCAAACCTAAAAAGGCCATGCAAAGTCAAACAAATCAACAATGTAATTTATGTTCTTTTTCTTGCTACAATAAAGTGTTATACAGTTGCTTAAGGTTACCCCATGGGGGGAAAACAACTTTGTAACTTTAAGCATAATTGCATTTAAATTGTATACATTCTAGAACAGAAGTTGCATCTGCTAAAGCAAAGCAGGTAACATTTTGGCCACTAATGTTAGTTATCCCTGCTTGAAAAACTGAATCATTTTTAGCAAACAAATTTGCTGGCTTGATTCCAAACTCCTTCCTTTCCAAGCACTTATAACTACAAAATGTATGATATAATCTGATCAAAATGAAATTTTCTAATCACTAGTAAAGTTTGACTCAAGGAAGTCTTAAAAATAGGAAAAATTTACATTTTTATCTTAATCACAGCCTTGAAACATAGAATGAATTGTAGCGTCCTTATATTTAGTTAGAAAAGTTAGAAAGCAAATACCTTTAATAAAAAAATTAACATTTCCACAGACCCAACTCTCACAACTTTTAAGAAACTTGTCAAATTCACAAATCATCTCATAAATCTTGTGAACATTTAAGTATTGTACATTATATTTTATGGGCAAATGCAACTCTAAAACTTTTGTGTTCTGGAGTGTGGCTACCTGTCACTAAATTATGTGAAACTATCTTCATTTCACATACAAAGAAAAGAGTCAGATCAGTTTTCCAAGAAATTATCTCCATATAACACTCCTCCTTTAAAAGCATACTGTTCTGTTTCTGGATCTCTCAAAGTAGCAATGCAATATATATATTTATTTTTAAGTGTGCAAAGGACTACAAGCCTTTCCATTTTCTCAGACAGCCTCTAACTTCAGCTAGCCTGTAACTCAGAGGTGGGCAACTATGGCCCCTTTATGACTTGTGGACTTCAACTCCTAAAATTCCTGAGCTAGCATGGCTTGCTCAGGAATTCTGGGAGTTGAAGTCCATAATTCATAAAAGGGCCATAGTTCCCCACCCCTGCTGTAACTTCTGGGCTACCAGACAGACATGCAGACACACCCCTTTCACCTTCTACTCACAGGACCTCACCCACTTACCACACATGCTCACCTTCTTAAAAAGACTTCCTGTTCCTTCCATATCAAGTTTACCTCCTGGCTCAATATCCAATGACTATAATTTAGCCCAATTATATTTAATTGAAATTCTTGCATCTTCTTTTTTATTACCCTGGCACCAATTCCTTTGTTTATTTAGTAGTAATGCTCATGGAGGGACAAAAACTTCTCTCTTGCACAAAAGCCCTTTGTACTGTATTAAATAATAATAGTACCAACTCGCCCTTTTCTACCCTTTGATCAAACCACGTTTGATTCATGTAATAGACGTGTTTGTGCCACACACATAACCAGCCACAAAAGCAGAATCTCAGACTGAAGTTCACATTCAGCCAGGGAAGTTAACTGTTATTGTGGGAGAAAATGGCAGGAAGGACCATCATCTAAGCCAAAGATAGAATACAAATCAAATATCTCAATTTTTCTTTCCTTCTATGCCTTCCCAGCAAAATAGACTTCATACATCTTTTCCACTGACATTGTCAATCCCTTACATAATAGGGAGGGGTCTCCACCAGGTAAGAAGCAATGATAACACACTATTTGCAGCAGGCTGTATGTTAATAAAGTTCATAAACACAAAGGTAATAGTATATACAATATTAACATTCATAATACACAAACAGCACATGCATTGGTGTGTGTGTGTGTGTGTGTGTGTGTACATATATATATGCCGAAACATTGCTACAACTTTAAAAGCACTACAATGACGTGGGATAATACCCGAAGGAAGCTGAACAGCA